>VCAZ01000055.1:1075000-1352500 GCA_005784505.1 Bagarius yarrelli
CGTCTAAAGAGCTAAAGAGTACAAACCTGTGTGGATAATAAAACACGCTGCAGTCCTCCATAGTGTGAATGTGTTCATTAAACCATTAATGACGTATCATTTCTGCTTAAAAATGCGTAGCACGACACCGGACTACCTGCGACAGGTAGCGACATCGTCACTGTTTTAAAGATAACGTTACATAAATAACCCCAGAATCAGAGGACGCGGATTAATTACACCGAATTTAAACTTACCCAAATAATCAGGCTTTCGCACAACACCGTTTTGTTTAAATCCATCTCCGCTTTCGTCGCAATTCAGACATATATATACTTATATATATTTAATTTTTTTTTTTTTTCTGTCCACCTGTCAACAATCCGCTTCCTGCTTCCGCTGTGTTTGACCTCACCTGGAGGCGGAGGTTACAGTTGTCGCGCTTCACGCCCGAGTCTGCTGTGAGTGCGCACTGTTTCTGCCGTAAAGCGTTCGTGAATAAGACAAGCGCAAGGCTCGCGCGCTCTGCGATGCGGATTGGGGGATTTGACAGGATCAAAGCGCAGGGCTGAGGAGTAAAAAAAAAAAAAAAAAAAAACAATTATAGCTCGCGTTTCAGAAGCAAAGAACAGCCAATCAGAACGCGGCACGGAAAAGACTGACAATTAAAAATAAAACATCTATACAGTTTATATACAGTATATAAATCCTTTATTTCGGTTTAATGTATACACAGGAATAGAATAAAGGATATAAAAATAACTTCAAAATAAAAGTTAAGGCACATATATATCAAATATAGGTCAAAGTGTGGAAAAAACATAAAAATGCAATAAAACAGTAAAAAGCTGATAATTGCTAATATAAAACAGATATCATTCAAATGATTTTTATTCAACCAAAATAATTTGTAGGAATCTTTGGCAGTCAGATGAAATTTACATTTTAGACAGAAAAACGATGGCTTATAAACATCACATCACACCACACATACAATACCATATACTGTAAAACATTCTGAAGGCAAGATAGTTTTCACTATTGTCTTGTGTGATTCTGTAAAGCTGCTTTGACTCAATCTCTATTGCTAAAAGCGCTAAAGAAAGAAGCCTACATTACCTTAATTGGCAGTCTTTACAATAGTGGTGATCAGAAAAGCATCTCACAATACGACATACGCACCATCCTGGAGGGCCACATCAGTTTTAAGGACAGGAATGTTTAGTATGTGTTCCCACTGTAGCTTCAGATAGCAGATATTATATAAACAACTGTTCCTGTTAAATTATCTTTTGTAAAATTATTGTGGAAGAATAATGCCCCTGTGTTCTAGAACATTAAATATAGTAAAGATATATATATTTCATATATATTTAATACCCAGATCGGTGGTGTTTGCTTTAATAACGTTCTTGTGCCAAACACTGCTGCAAATTTGCAGCTGATAAAATGTGACGCAGACCAGTACCACTCGCTCCTAAATAAACACATACACTGGACTCTTGCCATATCAGACCCTGCAGAAAAGTCAAATTCGGCAACTATTTTATTTTAAAGTGTTGATTCAGCGTTCGATAAATGACATGCAATCAAGGTCTTGTTCAATGACTGCTACTATTTATATCCAACCTGACCTACATTTTGGCAAGTAATGTGAAAGGTAAATATTAGCCAGGGAAACATTTTATAAAAAGTCTCCATAAAAGATATGAAATAGAGGGTCATTAAACTTCTCTTTGTAAACAAGCGACATAAACTGTTAATCAGTGACGCTTATTTGTTATGAAAAGTATATAATAATGCATTTTGCTGGCATATAAATGTTCATATTTGTAAAGAAAAAGGGCCAGTCTGACATTTTAAAGTAAAATTAATAAAAACATTCCCGCCTAACATTAGCAAATGGTTTCTATTTGGTTATTATTATTTTTTTTTTTACAATGATGGACGAAATAATAAAGTTCTAGGAACGTTCTCTGTGGGTTTCGTAACCAAACACTAACCCTTTCTGGAATGTTACAGGAAGAGAACCTATACAAACCGTTTTTTTTATAAAGTTTTATTATGTTATTATATTTGACACCCCCCCACCTAAAAAATCTAAAAACGTCAAGCTAAATATATACAAATGTAAGTGACTGTGTAAACTCACTCAGAATAATTGTTAGCAAGTTATAAGCTCACCTTATTAAACCCAAAACTATGTCACGTTAGCAAAAGAATGTGTAAACACCCTTGTTTATGTGGGGATGTGATCAAAAAATAACATCTTCTAGTAAAAAAAATGGGATGGGATGAATTTTCTGCTCTGACCCAAAATACAAAAAGCATATCAATTTTTCCGTTTCTGACATTTAACACACTATATATATATATATATATATATATATATATATATATATATATATATATATATATATATATATATATATATATAGTATATATATATATATATATATATTATATATTTATATTTATTTATTTATTGTATTATATTATATTGTATTATATACTGTATGTATGTATATATAAACACTCTCTATATATATATATAATACATTGCAAGTATTTTTTTGTATTTGCTGTAGCCAATCTTGAGCAAAAGCACACCGAAGGCCTCTGGTTAATTATTGACCTGCCTGTCAAATTTATTGTGCATGCCGATGCAGTCAGAAAGCACTGCCTTCTAGTCACATACTAGGACTCAAACATATGCACGCTTATCACAACTTCTACAGTGTAACAGGTAAGAGATTTAAGCATTTATTAATAAAAAAAACATTAAGAACACCTTACTATGTCAATTCAAATGTATTCAGTTTTAATTCCTGTGCAGGGTGAACAGGGTGATGTCATAGTGTCATGCTGTACCTGTTAACTTATTGTTTTGATAGATATTTCTGGCATCACTACCATTTACACTACAGAAAACCACTTCTTGCTTGCAAATAAGATATCACCACATCGCAGTCACACTTTAACTGAAAGGATAGTCAAAATGTTTTTCACATATTTACAGACAGGTCATTTACGGACATTTATGTGGGCAATTTTTATGGATCTGGATGTTAGTATCAAACACGCCTACAGTTAAGGCTGACAGAAGAGGGCTTGGTAGACTGACATCATCATGTCAAGCATTTTATACACAGAGAAAAAAAGCAGCAAGAATGTGTGTGTACGCTGCAAAATCTCCATAAATAACACAGTCGGTTGGTTTACCACAACAAAATAAAAAAAAAGCTAAAGAGCTAAAAAATCTTGATCAATCTAAGGTTTACATCATATTTGATTGTAGTGGATTAAAACAGATGCTGCACTAGTTAGTTATGTTTAAGTGTAAATGAGAACAATAAGATATGGATAAGGAAGTTTTAAACTTGTGTAACGTTCAGGGAAAAATGTTGTAGGTGTAAGAATATTAGTTTGACCTTATGTACTGCATATAACTGCATGATTAAGGTTGAAAGACAGGAAGGGCACTACTTCCTTTATTGATGTAACACAGCAAGGAAGTTTCTTTAAAGCTGATCATATAAAAGATAAAAAGCATTTTTTTTTTAAACATTTTCCTTTTCAGGATTCTATATCAGTATTATTCTCAGGCAGAATGGATGTCCATTGTCCTGTGTGTTTACACAGAGCCATTTTTCCAGTAAAGACAAATTGTGGGCATGTTTTTTGTGGTGAGTAGAGCATTTTACACACAGCTGGACTCTAGTCATAGGAAGCAATCTGTGTATAAGACTGTGTAATAAGTCAATAATAACAAGTGTGGCAACAGGGACATTTATAAGTCTATCACATTTAGTTGCCAGATTCAGCCATGAGAACGGTCTCTGTAAACTATTTGCCAAAGTGAATTTATAAATCCCATCTGACTGAAAACTTTATATAGTATTGCTAAACTAAGCATGGAAAAAAAATTTTATAAGAATAATTTTCACTAATTGTTATTGAAAAGTTATTGAATACTAGCCAACAGTACTTTAAATCATCTCATAGTCCAGCTGCCATTCTAGACTGGGTGGTAGAAACAATTAGAAATCTATAGCATGTGTATGGAATAGTTAAAACAAAAGAAAGGGGGGGGGACTGGGCAAGTCATGTGACCACTACAGCATGTGCCATGTGTTGTGGAGCTTAATATTTAACTGTTGTCATGGAAGCAGTGAAAGGAGAGAAAGAGGGGAAAAAAGAGAAGCCTGTGATGAATAATAACCTGTTCCATACAAACATTTTTGTTTTTATCATACTACCGTAAACCGTCTGTGCATGGCACACAGATGAAACCCTCTCTCTTCAAACAATGCAACCTTTCAGATCCACATAAAAAGTCATTATTTGTATTGAATATAACAGCTACGATGCTAATATGATGCATTATACTCAATTTACCTGGAACATGGACATTACTAATAAGCAAAAACTAATAATATAAATTTGAAAGTAATCTTTTACAGTTTGGGATTTCGTAAGAAAAACGAGCAATCATTGCTCAATCAGGTCAACATGAACTCTTAGACTTGTCCTGAGCTCAAAATCCTCTATTATATATGATAAGCTGTTTAAGCAGAGAGCCTGATAAACCCCTATACGACTATACAGCACTGAAAACTATGCAGCACTGACCTTTGACAATATAAACCTGTTGACCTTATATTCATATCTACAACATTCTGATGGTTTGACCCCAAACACAGTTTTTGCTGTTATGTGTTTTTCACAAATTGGTATAAATGTGGTTCTGGGCCAATGATGTGGTGTACTCATCTCTGTCTGTCAAGGCAAAATCTTTAAAAAAGTGGTTTTTGCTAGATCCAGTGATCCAAGCTATTATACCTATTAGCATTATAACAATAACTGTAAATCTATAAAAACATGCAATGTGATCCTTCTGAGGGCTTATGTGGGTAAAAATTACTTAAGGAAATGTTTCTGGGACAATAATTATTTTTGGCTTGTCATTATATTACCTGTGATTGATCACTTGGAAATATTACTTTTATATCACAAATTATATTTTAGAGTATATTATTGCTCAACATTATTGATCAATGTTCACTATTATTTAAGAAAAGAATTGACCTGCTTAGAGAATGAGTGTTAACAGCTTTTAGTCGAGTCTCAACACGACTTATGGTCGGTTACGGTTATGATTATTTACTTCAGGGAGTAATCTCTTATTCTCTCTCTCTAGCTACTTGTTTGATATCTTACTGGAAACACAGCTGCTGTTTACAGGCAATCAACTGCCCTTTGTGCAGACAAAAGGTATTCTACATACAATAAAAACACACCCTGTCACACCCAAATTTAATACCTATTAAACTGTATCAGTGTATCGCTTCTGATTTGTGAGTAGAGAAAGTCATTTTTTTTGCATTCCAGCTTGCTTTAAATATTTGTCGTTTTTGTCACACGTACAGGTGAATGTCATGTATCATCTGTTCCATGAGAGCAGATCAGACAGGAAGGATCGAGAGGTAGTAGGCCATGTTAGAGACTACAATAAACGCTATTCTGGAGCACCACGACGAGTAAGTTCCAATTTATTTTACTACTAATTTTCCAAAAGAGAGGTTCTTCTGTACCCTTTTGCATTTTTTTCATCTCATGACACTTTATTGTGACACTCATGACACTTTGACCAACTCGGTTACTGGTAGAAACCACATAAACAATAAGATGTATTATTAATAATATCTAAAAACCAGTTTTATATTCTACCTTTATCTTCCTCAGGTTAGTGACTACCTCTTTGATGCTCCTTTCCTGGTGCTGCTTTTGTTCCGCGCTTTGGGAAACATAGGCGGTTTGGTGTGGCTCTTCCTGCTGAGAGTGGCATTGTGCGGATTTGGAGCAGCTTTGTCTTTTGTGTCTCCGTTAGAGGCTATGCCTGGACACTTCAGTGGGGCACTGGGGCTTTTAGATGACCTAGTGGTAGTCTTCCTCCTCCTCATTGCCATGATTAACATCCACCAGCAGATGGTGCCAGAGAGGACGACAAGGCCACACACGGTGGAACATGGAATACTCTCGGATATGTTGTAAAATGATCGCTGGATATCTGAAAGGCACTAGTTCTTGCACAAAAGTATAACCTACATTGTTTTTAATCAGACTCAAGGAATAAACATAGTAAAAGTCTGTATTTGTATTTAAACTGGGGTGTGTGTGGGATTAAGAAGATTCTAGAAACCCACACACTTTGGGGGCCCCCCATAGATCTGTTTTATTAGTAGTAACAGACTGTGAGTATAGTAAGGGGCCCAACCTCATATTCCTTTATATATCATATCATTTACTGTTATTCTTTTTTAGATCAATGATGCAGTAGAGGATGATGCGCTAGGGTGTAAGAGTGTAAATATGCATATCCTTTGAGGATTTTGTGTGAGATATTTAGTTTTTGTTTCAAAAAGCTGTATAAAATTCTCCTTTTTCTTACTTCTGATGTAATATAATAAAATATTTTTCTACTTTAATATTTCTTATAAGCAGATTAGTAAATATAAAAAGACCCAGAGCACCTTACACACACGTGCATGTGCTAATTATTTAATTTTTATTTAAGAAATATGATCATTAGAATTAGAAGTAAGTATTAGAAGAATTTACGCAATTATGCACACAATTATTCTTCCGGGTTATATCAAAGTTACTTTATTAATAAATTTTATGACGCTACACATAAAACATAAATCAGGACATTGCTACATTTGTTCCCTTGCCTTCACAGATGGGCAAAAGCTTTTTTATAAAGACATAGGACAAGAACACCCAAAAAATGTAGTGTTTTATCAGGAATGTATCAATTTTTTTTATAAGGTTTAATTACATAAAAAAAAATTAAACATGTAAATCCGACTCTTCTTGTTTCAGCACACAAATAATCATTCACAGATGTAAGAATCCTGTAGACATTTTCATAATCACGCTGACGTCAACCCCTCACTCTGACACCACATGGCTGCGTTGCGGAACATGCGGAGCCAGGGTGAGTCATGCAGTGAGGCTCTGAGGGGTCCAGGTGCCCAGGCCCACTGCCAGCCCAGAACCGTGCGCTCTGGGTGGGGCATCATGGCCAGGTGGCGACCGTCAGACGAGCAGATACCCGCTATGCCCAGAGGAGAGCCATTTGGGTTCATGGGGTAGGTCTCGGTGGGAGCTCCAGAGTCATCTACGTAGCGCAGCGGTGCCAGAGATGCACTCACCAGCTTCTGCTGTGCTTCAGGGGAGCGGAATTGCATCAAACCTGCTCAAAAAATATCCGCAATATAACGGTGTGGAATATAAAAGTCATGGTTTAAAAAACATGTCCGCATATGGTGGATGTATCTATGATAAAGCTTTCATTTTTTGGCTTTAGATTGCATGACATGGCATGTTACACTTATTAATTCTAGCAATTTTTTTGTAGTCTGCTTAAATGACTACTTTATTTGGGTCTTTTGTTTTATCCTGTAGAACCTTTTCATAAGTACTTGAGTACCTGAGTAACTATATAAACAACAATGAATACCTTTAAAATAATGTGTGCAATAAATAATTCAATAACTTCATGCCATGACGCAACATCCAGATGAATATTTTCTAGTGTGATATTTTTAACAGTCTCACCTTCTCCATGGGCAACCCACACACCCAGGGCAGATCCCTCCATACCCTTCAGCATAACGGCTGGAGAGGGCAAAATTCCGATGCTCACAAAGCGTGACTCAAAGCGACCCGACTTATTATGGGTCAAGGCCACTCCAGAGCCTAAAACAGAGAGATAAAAGAAAATCATTAAAAAAAAAACCCCAAGCAACAAGGAAGTAAAAAGCTACAAATAAAAGTGATTAATTCCATTAAAAGTTGGGATTCACAAATCCTTCTCTTCATTTAGGCCCAATTCCATGTATTTACCCATTATTATAATTTGTGTATTTTATTTAATTTGTCTATTATAGAAAATATAGGTATTCTTTCCAAATAGAACTATTTAAAATCACCTGTTAATTTTTCTTCATATTGCAGAAAAACAAAATATTGCATTATCAGTTGTTTCCAATTTTGTGCTCTAATTTCAATCCATTAATGAATTCAAATTTCTCCTCTCTACTAATGACACCAAACAACTTTTTCTTTTCCCACCTCCATCCTGAGCTTCACCCACCCAGCCCAGCAGAGCCAGGAGCTGGCAGCCATTACACACTCCCAGACTGAGTGTGTCATTACGATGCCGGAAACGCTCAAACTCCTCCTGGGCTTTTGGGTTAAACGTGACAGTAGCTGCCCAGCCTGAGGAGATAATCAGGACAGCTCTTAAAACACAGCTTTAAAACACACAGATGCAGATTTATCACAATGATCTTAACAACACATTATTTCAGTTACATTTACAGCATTTGGTAGATGCCCTTATCCAGCGACTTACATTTATCTCTTTTTACAACTGAGCAATTGAGGGTTAAGGGCCTTGCCCAACAGTGGTAACTCAGTGGTGCTGGAAATCAAACCCGGATCTCAACACCTTAACCACTGAACTACCACTTCCCACAGTTAACGTGTAGGGTTCGTTGTGGTGTGGATGTGCATGTTTACCCTTGGCTGATCCCAGCACATCAGCGTAACTGAACCCGCCTACAAAAACAACAGCTCGGAACGGGTCCAGGGTAGTGGAGCCGGAGCACAGGTCATACATCGTCACATCCCAAACCTAAAAATGACACAAAATATCACAGCACATGAAAAAAATAAAAAATACATTCTGTGTGAAATCCCAATGTTATGATTTATATGAGTTATATACGGTCAGTGCCTTGACTTACTATTTAATCATGTTGATAGATTTGACAGAAAACTGTATACTTTATTAGCATTGCATACGATTTTGTTAGTTTATGTAGAACAGAATAAAATGAATATATAAGAAATAGAATAGAATAGAATAGAATAGAATAGAATAGAATAGATCAGAATAGAATAGAATAGAATAGAATAGAATAGAATAGATCAGAATAGAATCAGAATAGAATAGAATAGATCAGAATAGAATCAGAATAGAATAGAATAGAATAGATCAGAATAGAATAGAATAGATCAGAATAGAATAGATCAGAATAGAATAGAATAGAATAGAATAGAATAGAATAGAATAGAACAGATCAGAATAGAATAGAATAGAATAGAATAGAATAGAATAGAATAGAATAGAATAGAATAGCTACTTTGTAGTCAAAACACACTCTGGTCAGTGCACATTTAGACCAATTGTGCTACCGAGATGTGACTTAACCAGCTGAATTTCAACTTTCAATTTAAAATGAATTTCCAATTCAACTTATCTGCATTTAACTGAGATGTGTGGAGTACATGAAGAATTTTAATAAAGACATCTCTTATTAGGGATGGTAATTTCAATAATCCACCGCGACTCGATTTCGTTTACCAAAAAAACGGTCAGACTTGATTACTGAAGTGTTTAAAGACTTTTTGTTGTTGTTATTATTATTGTTAAAATGTACATTTACATTACACTCTGACAAAACAGATTCCCTTATTTTTAGACTTGTGGGATATATTAATCATTACATAATCACAATTGCAACTATTGAATTTAGTGTCTCCTTGTAAGAAATCCTTTAGTCCCAGTCTAATCATTTTATTGGAATAAACTAGTTTCTTTAGTTTGTTCTAAAACATATGTTTCATTTTATTTCTACTTAATTTAGCTTCGATGTGCGCAGTTGTGTACCTCAAATCCAGCCATATACAACGAAGCTGCCATCTCTCGATCTCCATTGCTGCCTTCCTCACGGATGACTGCAACACGTGGCTTTTCCACAGCTACACAACGTCACAACAGTCAATTTAAACAACAACAACAACAACTCCAGCCGTTCAGCAGCGTATTCCAACTTCCAGCAAGTTCACAAGCTTTTGCCTTATTAAAAAATGCTATATCATCAAACTAACCTAAATCTTTCACTATAGGTGTTTCAGTAGGGTCAAAAGTCAGCGTAAGGAATGGCTGGGTGCGGATTGAAAGCCCCTGCTTCTCCTGCTGTATGCACAGTGGATTAGCCTGCAGACACTCCAGCTGGAAGCTTGTGCTCTCCCATAATGCCCTAAGAGTGGGTAGACGCTCATGCAGCACTTCCTGCCCACACAGACTCACCTTGACCTAAGGAACAATAAGACATCAATATTTATTTTTATCCTAGACATTTATTCGATATCAGTTCATAACAATAATTGACAGTCTGGCTTAACCGTTTATTTGACAATAAAACACAAAGCTGTCTGTAGTGAAATTAATTGCATGTTATAAGTGCAAAATTTAGTTGTGGCTCATCCATGGAGCAAATGACGCAAGGTTTTACTATAAATATTAGTTAGGCAAGCAAGGTACAGCGTGCTTTACTGCTTTATTTAACTCCAAAGGTTAAATTATATTTAATGCTCAAACATGGGGGAAGAGATAAATGTACGCCGTTCTGGATAAGGGCTTCTGCCAAATGCTGCATATGTAAATATAAGTATTTTTTGGCATTAATTAGGAATTTAATGACCAACAATCATCTGTTGTACGTATTGCACGTATATTTTCATTCCTACCCTTTGTCACTTTGTTTCAAGGGCCAAGGGTAGGGGTATAAAATGGAATAGAGCCCAAAATTTACAGAACCATTTCTGCTGTAAATAAAGTAAATTAAAATGTTTTTCAATGAAAAAAACATTTATGACATTGTTTTCCAACACAAAGGTTGAATGATTTTAATAAATAAATTTTGCCCCAGTGTGTTTGTTTCAGTAAATTGTTGGGCTGGATACTGTTTAATGATAGTGACAGAAACAGACCTAATGTATGGATGTAGCTGAATGACTGTACATGAAAATCCTCTCACAGCGAGCTGCTAGTCAGTATTCTGGATAAATTCATGGAAGCAACTCAACGGCTTTTACTCTTTCAGGTAAGATGCATTTGGCACACATCAAACATGATTAGTTTAACATCAGCTGAAAAATATTAAATCCAAAACTGACTGCATAACCAAACCCAGTAGAAAAGGCAGGGAGACATAAGTGCAAAATAGCTCACCATAGAATCAGGTCCAAAGCCACAGGTGGTGCCAATTTTGTAGCAGTGCAGCCCATCATTTTTGTACCGCTCACACACACGTTCCAAATCACTCTCGCACACCTCCATCACCAGACCCAACTCCTCAGAGAACAAAGCCTCCATCACTTAATGACAATTAAAAAAAGAAAAATGTTCAACATGTTTTTTTAAAGGAAATATTTATTCTCAGCCGTTATTTAGAGAAGAGCCCAGACTATAATGTGGTTTTAACACACATAGATTTTGAAGTTCAGATATTATACTGACCTCCAACTCCATCGAAAGGCAAGTCAACCTCTATTCCACGATTCCCTGCGAAGGCCATCTCCAGCAGACAGGAAATGAGTCCTCCATCGCTGACATCATGGCCTGCACTCAGCAGACGATCTACCACACAAAAACATACTTAAACTTACAAAAGCACTAAGGGAAAAAAATTAAACCATGAGGTCAAAATGAACAAAATTGAAATCTATGGCAAGTAACAATAAACGCTTTTCACCTTGGATGAGTGATTGGGTAGTGTTGAAGCAGGCTGAGAGAATGTCAGGATGATCCAGATCTGGACTAGAATCACCTAACTGACTATAACACTGAGCAAGAGCACAGCCACCCAGTCTGTATTTACCCACACTCACGGGAACATACAGCAACACGCCTGAGGGAGGAAAGAAAACAAGAAAGAAAGAAAGAGAGAGAGAGAGAGAGAGAGAGAGAGAGTGTGAGTTATTTAGATGTCAAAATATTCCCACAACACTAAACCCCAATAATGTCTCCTAAAAACGAGACAGACCTTTGCCTTCGGGATCATCCAGGTCAGGTGTTACAGTAGCAGTGATATCAGGACACACAGCATACACAGAGATAACCAAAGAACCTGAGAAAGAGAAAAAAAACCTTAAGACTCATTCGATTAAAAAGCACCTACATAATAACATGAGCACACACACACACACACACACACACACACACCTGGTGCTTTGACAGTTTCTCCACTAACGCGAGCAGCCATACTGAGTGAGTCCTTTCCGCCATCAACAGCGATGCCCAACTGACCCATGACCTTGCACATCGCCTGACACGCCTCCCACAGACAGGCTCCTTCACCTGGCAACTTTGCTGCCCACATCCAGTTCCCACTGCACTTCACATCCTGAGAGAAACAATACATTTTACTTAATACATTGCCAAAAATGTGTTAAGTAATATCCTTTTATTCTTTACTCTAGTATAATTACTAGTTGTAATTATAGTCAAGATAAGTGGTCTGAGTATTGGTATTACCGGAAGGGACACATTTTACCTTGAGATCAGTGACCTGTGCAAACACCAGATTGGTGAGTGCTTCACCCACAGCCATTCGAGCTCCAACCGCTGGGGAAACCAAGCCTTTAATTGGCTGCTCTCCAATGGCTGTAGCTGCACCCTGAAGACTGAAAGGTGATAGAGCGACCACAGCTACATCTGCTAGTGGGGTTTGGAGAGGTCCCACACACTGCTGCTGAGCCACCAAACCAGTCACAGAGCGATCCACCTATTGTAAAAAGAACAGATAAAGGAGTAAATACTAGGTTATAGGAATGCTGGAAGGGAAAACACATTAAACAGCCAAAACACACAAAGAAATTATAAACCAGTGAAAGACTAAGAGCACACTGAACATGATTTTAGAATTTAAATGCGTCAACAAATATTATATATATAAAGTTCTAACTACTTTACCTAGCCGTAATACCCTCCCCCCCCAGACCCGCTCCTTTTCCTGGCTCACTTTTTGTATACTCACTGTTTTATCTAATAAATATAAATGTCATTCCCTGAAAAATGTTAACACTATCGCTTTGGTATGAACTATCAGCATCACCATGTTCACCATCACAATCACCATTAACACAAACATCACAATCATCCACAAGCATGCCTGACATTTAACAGGCATTTATTCTCTACTGTTTCCATTAAATATATAGTATATAATATAATTCAATGTAAACTTCTCATTTTTTAAATTTAAAATAAAATCAGTTTAAAAAAGGTGCCAAAAATTCTAAAGGGCAGTCTGGATTTCAGCCAGCAGACTGTTTTGTCCAACATTAACAGTGTTTAAGAAACAATTCAAACAATGAGAGGAAATAAGAAACCTTGTTGGTGAGATAGCGTTTGCTGGCCACAGCAGGCAGTCTAAGAACTCTCTCAAGAGCAGACAAAACAGAAAGACCAGGAGGAAGAGAAAGGGGCTGCAGACAAGAGGGAACTCGGTCCAGTCTGAATTCCTAGAGAGAGAGAGAGAGAGAGAGAGAGAGAGAGAGAGAGAGATGAGAGGAGGAGCAGGAGGGAGAGAGGGAGAGAGAGAGAGAGCGAGAGGAGAGAGAGAGAGAGAGAGAGGAGAGAGAGAGAGAGAGAGAGAGAGAGAGAGAGAGAGAGAGAGAGAGATATCTGTCAAGACGACACATTAAGAATCATAAGGACTTGGAAAGTAAATATGTAATATTATGAACTAAATTTAATCCAATTTTTTTGCCATATTAATTGCGACTTTATAGTCGGCATATAGTCAGAAAAAGGTGGAGCAGTGGATTATGAAGCATAAGCATTTTTTCTGTCAGATACCTTCTGAGGCATTTTCCCCAATACCCAATCAAGTTCTAAATCCACAGGATTCCGTCCACCAATTGTGGCACTGTCAGTGTCGGAGAGATCATCAACAAGAACAACCTACAAGGAAAAAACCTGCAGAAGTTAAAAGTTATATTTAAGCATTTATTCAACACACACCTTTGCCTAAGCAAAATTTGGTCTGCTTTAGCTGTCCCCATCGCTGAAATGAGTAATGAGTAAACGTCTACAGTCCCCTCTAAACGTAGCAGCAAAATAAATTTAAAGAGCTACAGATTCTGTATGACACTTTACATAGAAATGCATTTTTCCCATTTGGAAACAAGACAATGGCCATTAATCAACCTCGTCTGGGAAACAAACACTGACTAATCAGTTAATCAGATGACCAAAGTAAGCAGCAATCCATAGCTTTAGAAACTAAACCATTCAGTGTCCAGCAAAAACAGAAAACAGACCTTATAGGGTATCATTTCTCACAGTTTCATACATACACACCTTATGATCACCTGTTATGTTGCCCACAAAATCGATGGGGCATTTCTCCCTCTGACACACCCTCTCCAAAAAACTCCGATTTGAGGGACGGATCAGTAGAGCATTACTCTCCTGATACTCCGCCCCCCATAACTCCAAAACACTAAGGGTGGGATCACCTTTCTGAATAAAGAAGAAATAGATTTTTAAAATGATATAGTATAGCTTCGATCAGTTTAAATAAAGGCAAACAAAATGGCTGCACAATATTGAAAAAAATGTGATACGAGATAACGTCAAATAATTTTCAGTACGATATTTTAAAAAAAATGATATAACCAACATATGTTTTTTTTCCAAACACAGTGACTTGTGTTGAAAGATTTTACTGCAAACCATAGATGATATAAAATGCGCTTGGTTTTGAGGTGACTTAAATTTTGTCATGTTTCTCCTTTACATGTTTTAAATAGAATTTAGTGCGCATATAGTCATATCTTTTTTAAACCCAATTACTGCAATATTTTTGAGGTGCTTCTTCGCTTTGGCACTAGATCGTCAGTAGCCGCTGCAGGTGCCTCGGGCTTACCAGGATTTAGCTAGCTACGAAAGCATGCATATTGCCTTGCGTCAAAGCATGCTCACGTATATCCCAACCAACATTCGCGTGCCAGATATTTTACCATCCACATCTACCATACATTACTGTATTAAATCACTCATTTATCACAAACCATTTTGATATGCATTTCGTAAAATGCACAATGATCATTTCGATATATTGTGCAACCCTAGTTTATATACAAACGTAAATGAAAATAGAAGCTTACTTTAAATTTGCTGGTGTAGATGACGGCTCCAGCGGGCTCACAAAGCTCTTTTAACACATTTCCTAGAGTACAGTGCAGTTGGGGTTAAAAGTGCAAGTGATATGACACTATGTTAAATCATGTACCAATTTTTAAATAGCTGTCATGCTTTTTATTTTTATCCTTATTTGATTTCATAATTATTAAAATTAAAGAATGACCACAAAGTAAGTTGGCAGAAGTTTACTCACATATAACAGCCAATAAAACAACTATTGAACGGAGAAATCAAAAAGCCCTTTTTTCATATATAAATTATAATCCCCAAATTAGCATAAACCAGTTATATATACACACATGATATACAGTATGTACATTTACAGTATTTTACAGACGTCCTCAGGGGCCCAACAGTGACAACTTGGTGGTACCGGAAATCACCCCCCAATCTTCAAATTATCAGTCCGACACCATAACCACTGCACTAGCACATCCCAGTGGGATCTCGTTGGGAAAAGTGTGAAATGTATTAGTATGTATTACCATTGCCTCCTGCACCCTGATCATGGATACTGCAGATGGGATTTTCCACAGCTCTCTCTAGACAAGCCCTCAGAGCCCGATTCATCTTCTGCTCCATCTCAGCATCACCTCTTTGTACTGCACCCAGATCACGATCACTGGAGTTATCACCCTGCACCTACAACACACATACACACACAAAGCATTAAGTGAAACCCAGAGTTTTAATCAGTCAAATAATTCAATGCAAAACATGACAAGATGAACATCAGCATCTACCTGGACAGATGATGCAGCTCCTCCTCCTACACCGATCCTGTACACAGGCCCACCGATTTTTACAACTTCCATTCCTAAAACCAGAAGGAAATGTTAAATCTGATAACTAGAGATGCACATAAATGGTCCTTCTGAGCAGCCGGAGGTTAGAAACTTTAGTCAAGTTTCCACCTGTAAGAGTTTGGATATAAACTTACATCCTTGGGTTTAATAAACCAACATCCTAACCCGTAAACTACCCCTTCTCTCATACTGTTAAAACTGAGTATACACAGGAGTCTTAATTTAATTCACTATTATCCTTATTATTAAAGATCTTTCAACATTGTCTACCTGGCTCTGCTGCTTCTTTCTTTACATGCTCATCCTCAATGGAGCCCAGTCCACCGCTGAACATGATTGGCTTAATCCATTCTCGACGCTCACCGTTGGCCAGACGCATTCCAAAGGACCGGGCAAATCCTTGAGTCGTTTAGGCAATGAATAAAACACAGATAAATAAACAAAGACACTAATACGCACCACAGTATAGCACACCACAGTATACCTGCAAGCACTGGCTCCCCAAACTTGTTGCCATAGTCCGAGGCTCCATCACTGGCCTCAATAGCCACCTGCAAAGGAGGAGCAAAGCTGGAGGGGTATTCCCAACCATCCTCCTCCCATGGAAGCGTGTAACCTAAAGCCAGACATGTCCAGGAGAATTTTTATTTGTTAGTAATGTAAGATTACAACCCTTTTGTATGTTTGTTTAGATAACAGATGAGTTAAAAATCAGACTACCTGGAATGTGGAGGTTACCAAAGCAATACCCAGCAGTCCCTGCAATCACATGCCCACCACGGCCTGCACTCTGTACATCTCTGATTCGCCCTCCGGTACCAGTGGTAGCTCCACTAAAAGGAGCGACGCCTACAATTTAAGGAAAAAAATAATTTGTACTTGATGGTTTATGTAAGTTAATAACCGTGAATAAGTCAGGGTCTGATTAGTGGTGCATGTCAGTGTATAGGGGTCAAGCCACACTTATATCTGTTAGCTGACTAGGGTTAAACGTGGCAGAAAAAAAAAAAAAAATTGTACAATCGTACAAAAAAACTGCAACCAACAAGGAGATTCCACTTCATGCCTAACATTTTTAGTTTTGGAAACAATTATTTTAGCTTTGCATTTTTAAAAATGGTAAATAGCTTTTTCTTGAAGCAGGACAATCAGACTTTTGAACATTTCTGTTATTTATTTGATTACTTTGGATATTAACTGGATAGCCTTAAAATTATAAATGCAATGAAAGGACAATTCTGGGACCAAACCCAAATTTTAGGATAAACAAAAGGGAGAATATTTACAAATAATTTGTGTATTATTTATTGCATTCATATTGGATTTTTTTTTTATTTTACATAATTACTACAAACCAATAAAATAATAATTCAATTTTAAACTTTTCATTGAAAACATCACATCAAATTGGATAGTAAATATTTTAGAACCAACATAAATTCTTGATTCAGTTCTTTCCAAATAAAAGCAAAACAGTATTCAAGTATTGAACACAGGAGCTCTTGTGAATCCAAAAGGTTTCATTTTGCTATATAATAATTTTACTGAAAACAACAACAACCCTTTTTTTTAAAACATATTTCTACTTTACCCAAAGATTACTGTGCAAAACAGCAGTTACATACATACAAACTACAACCCCAGAACCGGAAACAACAGATGCGTCCACAAGTTGAGAATAAACTTTACAAGGCTACACAATATACACATACTTTAAATAATATTACTGTGGATATTTGATATAATTTTCCTTCAGTCATAGTAAAAGAATTAAAATCCGAGTGCTAAGTAAAGTGCGATGGACAAACCGGCAGATCATTTCAATTTGTATTTTCAGCCATTTTTTAAAGGCAACCAAAAATATAATACTATTTTTAGCTGCCAAACATTCAGTGAATTCCTACTACAAAGCTGAATGTTTAATTTGTAGGCTGTGTGTAAGTTTTTAACAAGTCTAAAAAATGTCTTATGAATTAATGAATAACTGTAAACACCTTTTAAAATGGTGTTTATTCTCTAACCTGTGGGAAAGTTATGCGTTTCTGCAGTAAAGATGACGTGTCTGGTGGTGTTTCTGGTCTTGTAGCAGCTGGCCTGAGCAGGGTTAGTGGGAAACATGCACTCCAACTCCATACCTTTAATACCACTGTGCATACACACACACACACACACACACACAAACCTGCATGAAGACACACAGAGAGAAAAACGAAGCTGCTGGTGCACTCTCACTCACCTGCTGTTATCGGAAAACTTGATGACATTGTTCTGATTGCTGTGCTGCTGGGTGTCCATAATGATGCTGAACAATGTGTCTTTCTGCTCCTGGCCATCAATCACCATCCGGCCACGGAAGAACCAGTGGCGACTGTGCTCACTGTTACAATATAAAAGTGAAAATTTAGCTTTTCTCAGCAAAATATTTATCTTATTTATTTACCCATAAACACACACACCTGTTGGACTGAGCCAGGTCAAAGCATTCAACACTGGTTGGGTTTCTCTTAATTCTCTGGAACAATGCTGTGTAGTAGTCCAGATCCCAGGGGTCAAAGGCTAGTCCTGCACACACACACACACACACACACACACACAAAAACAAATTAACAGTAAGAGGCTAATAATTTCATGTATTTGGTCCAGTTTTGTCGAGTTTTAAGACGGATAAAGGTTAAATTTTGTGTATTTCATGATTAGTGCATGCCACGCAAGTTGTCCCAACAATTTGTCCACTAATTTTCACTTATTACATATTTAAGCATCCAGCATAACCATACACACAGTATATTGTGACCCAATACACTACATCTACACTTTTCTGAATTACACACTAAATATTATCTATCCTGAATCCTTACCAACTTAATTTATCGTCCCAAGTACGTTGAGAGAATATTCTATTACTATTGAAAAAATATATCTTAAAAAATGTTTACACACTCCTCACCGAGCTCATCATTAGCCTTCTCTAACGCAGCACGACCTTTTCTTAAAATATCAACCTCGAACACTTGCTGCGGCTGGATATCCACAGAAAAGGATGTGATGGGTTCGGTGTATAAACACTCGGTCATGCTGTCGTACAAGAGGCTGATTAACTTCTCCATCTCAGAGTCTTTGGTCAGCTCCTGCAGCTCATCCTTTAACAACAGAAAGAAAAGAAATGTTTACTGAAAACAGCTCAACACTATTGACGGAAATAAGAAGAACCTGACTGCGATTAAACACAGTTTTAAAGTTAATTGGTCTCAGTCACTTTTTAAACAAATCATACTTGCACTCACACATAAACTTCAACTGCAGGTCTGTTTAAAAATATCGATACTATTGCAATATGTTTTTTCCACAATAGTGTATTAATATTTTAACTTCTATCATTGATACTTGTACTTGAATTATGTTTTAAACTGATTTACAAGTAGGTTGATATTTGATTAAACCCCTCAGACGACTTCCTCCTCTTTTCCTCTTCTGTAGGTGTCGCCAAAACATATGGCCGCTGTATCAATAGCAAGAATTTTTGTTTTATATATTTTTTGAAAGTATTGCCAGATTCCATAAAATAATAAATGATGACCTGGTGGCCAGCTACAAGAAAGGTCTGAACTCTGTAATTGTCAAGAACTGTTTTGCCACCAAGTACTAAGTCTGGTTTTGCGAAGGGATCAAATACTTATTTTACTTATTAAAATGCGTTTTACTAGATGTTATTAAGGTTATTCTGTGTCTTACTGTTAGAATAAACCAACCACTAAAAGTATAGCCTGAACATTTCTTTGTCAGTGGGCAAATCAGCAGGAAATGGAAGACTTTTCCCTCTTTATTCTTTTTCCCTTGATCAATAAAAGCAATTAATTAATTGAGGGCATATTTTTATTCTACTGTCACTGATGATGGCTTGATATACACTGCATCAAAATATGTGTTGTGTACAGGCAAATGTGTGCAGCAGTTATGCAGACCTTAATAAAATGCCTGCGAGACAGCTCTACCCTGGTCACCTGACTCAGTCCCACACTCCGGCAGATGGACACAGCATTTGTGGACCATGCAGTAGAGAAGTTCAGTCTGTAAAAAGCAGTGAAAAGCAGCAAATAAGGTTATAAAATATTATGCTGGGGACTGCGGTGTGAATGTACTCAACTAATGGTAGAAATATAACACTCATACATTCCAGATGTCTGAACTGAGTTTATGTACCTGGGGCCGATCTCCACCAGGCTTTCTCCTGGCATGATCGCTTCGAGATTGGGCTCATCAGACAGCCCTGAACACTGAGGAGGAGTAAATAACCAGCACAGGACATCCTTCTGCTCTCCACTTAAACAGTCAGAGCCTGACAAAGATACAGACAGAGAAAAGGTTAAGTCTCTGAGAGACAGAGAGGGATTAGACATCTATTCTATTTAATAGAGAAAGGAGGCAGATGTGCCATTTAAAAACACATACCAAACCTGGATTTTTAAGCTCAAGTTGCTGACATATGTGGGTTAAACTACATAAAGACTAGTATTCTGTTCAAGATGGATGGATGGATGGATAGAGATATCAACCTGTAATAAATCTAGGCTTGTTTGCTAGCAGCTAAATAAATGGCATATTTGTAAAGTAAACCTGAATTTTCTAATTTAAATGTTTTAACACTTTAAATTCTTTAAACTTTAAAAGTTTCATTGTTAAATTCATGATTTCTTTTATATAAAATATTTAAAAATGACTTTTACAATAGTTTTAAAGAAATATGTTGTGTACCTCGCATCCAAAATGTCCTAAAATACCGTAGCATATATAAGCATTTGCTACAGTAATTTATAAGAACTGTACCGTGCTGTGGAAAGAACTGTAATCAGCTAATAAATAATATTTTAAAGAGTTGTTTTATAGGAAACAGAGTTGCTAAATGGAGAACAGTGTGCTTTATTGTAAAAGACAGTGACAGATTCTCATTTCTAATGGACAGCAATGTCAGATCATGGATTCAATAATGCAGTGAAAACTTTGTGAAAACAACAATAGCGACAATGAGCAATAAAAGTTAATAGTTTGTTGTTTGGATGTATCTGTTTTAAATATTTTGTGTTTTTTGTGTTGCACTGATATATTTTGGATCTGTGAATGTTATTACACACAGTATAATATAGTTGTATTATAGTAATACATGTAATATGATGAATGTATTCTAGTAATAGACATTAACATTTGTTAATTTTCCTTTAGTAGTGTTACTATAAGGTGTTTTAGAATTACCACAACAAATTAAACATCATTGCAATTTACTACAGTAAGATTAAAAAAAAAAACATGCAAAGCTATTAATGTCTATAAAATTTTCCAAATGTTAATAATGAACTTAATGAGTGGTTGTCGCGTTTTTTTTTATAATTCTTGAGAGTATAACAAAGTAAAATCAAAACACAAAGCATGGATATCCTTGCGCTTTATATAAATGTGAAGGTGTCAACATTCCCCAAGAACATTTTATAGGTTAAATAACATATACAATAATTTATTTTAATTGTTGTAATATTTGAGGTGCCTAAAAGGGTTCCGTTTCTTAATCGGTTCTTGTTATGGGTCTCACCGTTCACTTCCACATTGTAGCAGAGTTCAGTAGTTGTAGTGATCTGTGGATACAGCTGTTTGACTCTCTGCAGGATTCGCCCACCTTCAGCATCTGCCCTTCTGTAGAACCGGAAGACTGGCATGATCCTAAACATGACACACACAGATAGAGAGATGCACACACATGGATTTAGACACACAAACCCTGGAGCCATTTGGGCCAGTTTCCCATAGAAAATAGAACATCGGGAGACACAAATCCCATTTGAAATCTAAAGAGAAGACTGTATACATCATTTTTAACTATATAATGTCTTTAAAAACTTGTTTTTATCAGATCATGCAGTCAGCTGTCAACCTAAATATAAAAAGGACTATTATACTGAACTATGTCAAATATTTTTTTTGCAAAATAATAGTCAATTAAAAACATTTATTTTACTTTGTTAATGTGATTTTTGCTTCTGAACCTCGTCTGAACGTCTCCACATCAGGGCTATAAGACGTCGTCTTCATTGCTGTCGTATGTTAGCCTAAGCAATGTTTTGGGTTTTTTTATATATATAATCTATATTGGAGAAGACCTGCTCACACATGTATGTGGATCTGAAGATCGACCGACTCCAAATGTATACTTTTTCCATGTTCATAGAAATGTCCATTTTTCGTGTGCCGGCGGGTGTCTCGTATCGGGGGGTTTGTCACGCATATTTTGAACGACAAAAAAATTTTACATTTTATTGTTTATGTTACAAAATCACCATATTCTTCAAATTTAGAATCATTAAAAAAACTAATAAACTAAAATAAAATTAATTTAGATAAAATACTCAGGGAGCCGCAGTTGTAGTATAAAAGAGCAACATGCGGCTCCGGAACCACGGGTTGCCGACCCCTGATCTATATACAAACAGCTAAGATTACAAAGCTTCCAGCAAAAGTTTTTATTAGTTGTAGAAGACAAACACTTAGAACTTTTATAGGCATTAATCCATGATCAGCACTAAGTGTCCCAGAATTAGTAGGAAATAACAAACTCAACACTAATACATGCTATCTGCCCCAGCACTGTTTCAGTGAGTACATCTGGAAAGTGCTGATTTGGCTAATGCACAGTTTTTAATTTAAATCAACATCTTCAGTGTAGCCATTTTACCAAAAAAAATAACAGTAGCATCAGCAGCAGTGCGTTTCTAGATTTGTTCTTTTAATTATCCATAGAAAGAGAAAAAATAGTTTTATCCACCAGAAGACACAGCGTCAGGGGGAAGTAGTGGCTCATGGTTAAGGTGTTGGACTGCCAACCCAAAGACTGTGGGTTCAATTCCCAGCTTTACCATGTCACCACTGCTGGGCCCATGAGCAAGGCCCTTAACCCCCAATTGCTTAGTTGTATAAATGAGATAAATGTAAGTTGCAATGGATAAGAGCGTCTGCCAAATGCTGTACATGTACATGTGTCAGACCTAAAACTCATGAGCAGGGATTTGTATTCTTTTATGCTCAGAATCGGAGAATAGCTATGCTTATTGTATAAGTACACACAGTATTTTTGCAGCGTACAGGTTTCAATATACATGTATTCCCCCTGGAGCCTGATGCAACTGAGAATTGATTACTGAAAGGTACTTTGCCCTGTCTTTGGTCGAATTCAAGGCCTGATCCATCTTTGACCTGTGTGTAACAGCAACACCAAGCCACCACTATTGGGCCACTGAGCAAGACCCTTAATCCTTTAACTACTGAGTTGTATAAAAAAAAGAGATAAATGTAAGTCAGTTTCATTACAGTTCTAATTTTATTATGCTTACCCGAGCATCAGTGTTTTATATAACAAACACTGAACAGAGCATTTAGAGTCTGACTCAATAGAAGCAACTCTATTGGGGAATCTATAGTGTTGTGCATTTAAATGATGATCATATGACCTGTAAAATGCAGACAGAAAAAGAAATCAGCTTAAACTCAGGGTCAACAGACAAATCTGGGTGTTGCACCACTGCCTGAACACAGTTCACACACTAATCAGGAGTGTTTTTTATCCTGATCAGCCTCTGCATTTAACTCCTTTATAAAGCCGTTTAACTACACATGCATAGCGTTTAATCACGTGATACTGGCTGCATTTTAATGAATGAACTCAATTACACATTACTTAAGATCTTAAGTATTGTTTACACTGGTACAAACTTAAATTCTATAATGAAATTAGGTAAACATCTTACCTCCCAGCTGCTTAATGACTGGACGAGTTGCTGTAAGATGAAGCTAATAACTTAGCCCAGGTGTATGTAGTCTGTATAGAATAGTATACACCCCTCCTGACCACTGCGCTTCACTCTACACTTAACCCACGTGTCCGATACTTTTTACCACCCGTATTCGAACAAAGTGCAAGGATTGGCTGTTAGTCGAGTTATTCACTGTCTAATTGGATGGACGAGTTTTACTACAGGCTTGTAGCCAATCTTGGAAAAGAAGGCGGAGCTTTTAGGAATGCAGGGTTAAAAACTATCTCCCGCTGGAACGCTTATAAACAGGGGAGGTTCTAGACCCTTTTTTGTCATTTCAGCCTCTTAAAACTAACCAGCCGGGCTTAAAACTTAAGGTAGTTTAGCCGCACTAAGATACTGAATGCGCGGCTTTTATATACATTACATTTAATGATAATTAGAAGTAAACAGACAAAATGTTAATTTTTTTTTTTTTTTTTTGCTGATTCATTTTCAAAGCCACCACTTCAGCTAAATTTTAAATTGTTAGTTGCACAAAAGATAAAGACATTTTACTGTAAAAAAAATAATAAAAATTATTAAATCATCAAATTTAAATATTTGAAATAAGATTATAAAAAATTCCACAGTAAAATTACTGGTTAAAGTAGGTATTTATAAAGCGACCTTATTTGGATTGATAACATTTTAAATCTAGCCACAGGGGTCACAAGCCAGTGACTTCGGTTCCAGTCCCAAGCCGGGCATCCGATGTAAAACATTGCAAAATCTAAATATGCGAATCGTCAGTCGAAATTTCATACTGGATCGGTCGAGGCCCGGATTAACAACAACCGCCACCCGCACCATTGACCTACAGGGTGTCGGCGGAAATTGGGTTACTGTAGGTCAAAGGAGGAGAGAAGGAGGACGTGTTAATAGACAGAAAGAGATGAGAAAAGGAAAGAGTGTATGACTGAGAATAGGGACGCTGAATGTTGGGACAATGACAGGTAAAGGGAGAGAGCTGGTGGATATGATGGAGAGAAGGACGGTAGATATATTGTGTGTACAGGAGACCAGGTGGAAGGATAGCAAGGCTCTGGTATTGGATCGGGATTCGAGTTGTTTTATCATGGTGTGGATAGAAAGAGATATGGGGTAAGGGTGATCCTGAAAGAGGAGTTTGTGAAGAATGTTCTGAAGGTGAAAAGCGTGTCAGACAGGGTTGAAGGGCTGATAGTAGATGTTGTAATTGGTTATGCCCCACAAGTAGGTTGAGTTAGAAGAGAAAGAGAAGTTTTGTCATGAGGTAATTGTGAGTATTCCCAGAGGAGAGAGAGTAGTGATAGGCGAAGACTTTAATGGACATGTTGGTGAGGGGAACAGAGGTGATGAGGAAGTGTTGGGCAGGTTTGGAATCAGGGAACGGAACGGTAAGGATAGATAGTAGCAGACTAAGAGAATGGAGATAACTGTGGTGAATACTTTTTTCCAGAAGAGAGAGGAACATATAGTGACTTATAAGAGTGGAGGAAGGAGCACACAGGTAGATTACATCTTATGTAGACAGAGCGATCTGAAACAGATTAGTACCTGTAAAGTTGGGGGGGGGGGTGTAGCCAGACAGCATAGAATAGTGGTGTGTAGAATGAAGATGTTGGTCTGGAAGAAGAAGAGATCAAAGGTAGAGAAGAAAACAAAGTGGTGGAGAAATATGCTGAAAAATTTCGACAGGGATTAAAACAGGCTCTGGGAGTTAGTGGTTTTAAATGGCAAACTACAACAGAAGTGATTACAGAGACAGGAAGAAAGGTGCAAGGTGTGTCATTTGGACAAAGGAAAGAAGATAAGGAGACTTGGTGGTGGGATAAGGAAGTATAGGATAGTATGTAGAGGTTAGCCAAGAATTGGGACATGGAAAGTAGACAGGAATAACAGGATTTGTGGCAGAGGGAAGTGGCTAAGGCCAAGCAGAAAGTATATGATGAGTTGTATTAGGTTAGACACTAGAGAAGGAGAGAAGGATAGCAAGGCAGAGGGATCAAGATGGGAAAAATGTACTTACAGCCTTTAAATGCATTATATATTTTACAATTTTTTTAATGTTTTTGTGATGTTATTAAATATTGATTCCAAACTACTCCAGATGTTGTATGTGGTACAGATTGGTTGTATTGTAGAGGTTTGGAATTTTTCTTAACGTGTTTTTTTTTTTTTTTTTGCTTTAATAAAAATGATGTTCACCCTCAATAAGCAAAATGTCTCTCTCTTTCTTTGTGATGCCACGCCGTTATATTGCATTATTGTATAGTATTAATGGTTTCAATAATTGTGCCATGATAATGGTGGTATTAAGAGATGTGAGTCGGGTAAGTCCCCACTAAAGGCCCAGGTACCAAATGCACCACCCATCGCTGGCAATTATATTATAGACTGAATCATTCTTGGTTTTTATTTGTCTCAATACATCGCTTGTTTGTTTAATAATCCTTTCCATTTCCCCATTTCCCCAAAATGTGAAGAATTGTGAAAGCGTTTTTAACTAAATACTGTACTCTGTAGGACCTCCTAGATTAATCTATTTCCGCGTTCGATGCTGTTACCGCTATGTTTCTAAAAGCCGCGCCACGGTGTTAAATGTGCGGTTAAATTAACCTAGTTTTCGCGAAGCGCGTCTATTTTAATAACCGCGTGCCGGAGGCGAGTGATAATAAATCAAAATAATCAAACGCGTAGAGTAATTAAAGAAGAAACGTTATATATATATATATATATATATATATATATATATATATATATATATATATATAAATATTATTAACTGAAATAATTTAAGCCCAATGTTTAGCATTAGCCCGCATCAATTTATTTATTGTTTACAGTGTCTACATTTAGCTATCAGTATGGACAGCTTTAGCACAGGGCATGCAGGCAAAATATAAGATTACGAGCAAATCAGCCACCAATTTAGAATACTTAATTGGTTTAATTTAGTTAAATAACAAGCCGTGGTGATGATTCACTAAAGCCAGGTGATGCGTTGTGAGAAGAACTAATTCTCTATAGGCTTTCTATAGTTAATCATCCTAAAGTTATTCCGCTATGAGTTTATTTTTATTTTAGGAATATTATTTTATAAATTACTGCAGTCACATTAAAGCCATTTTACAATATAAAAGCAGACAGCCTTATCCAGACATTATTTCATTCCATTGCATTCGGCTGTTAGAGACCTCGCTCTGGGTTTGTGTTCCTGGAAATGACACAACTTTCGGATCCGTAGGGTTACCGTTTCCCCATCACAGAATAAGTAAGTGTCTGTCGCCATCTACTGGTGATAACCAAACCATCGACTCCTCGCTAGTAGAGGTGGTCAGCTGGTCACGCGGAAGACTGGGGTTCGATTCACCGACGGGGAGAATAACTTTTTTTTTAACCATAAACTCGTCTTTTCGTGGTATAATTTATTATAACAAGTGGTTTATACATAAATAGCAAACACCATGTTTGCAAACGTTATTTAAAATGTACACTTATGGTACATCACCAGTTTCTCCTATATAAATTTCATATTTAACCCTCTCAACTTAGTATAGTGGACAGTATCTCCGCCATATAGGTATATATATATATGGTCTAAATATATTATACACTGAAAAAGTTACATCCATTTTATCTTTTATTATTTTGAAGCTCACATTTTGTAGGTTTTTACCCGAATATCACCATCTAGTAGCTTTAGCGAAAAGCTCTTAGGCATCTCCGCCTGTAATACACACATGCATAGAAGGGATAATACACACAATAATATCCTTTATCAGGCCCG
The DNA here is from genome assembly GCA_005784505.1 of Bagarius yarrelli. Lineage (NCBI taxonomy): Eukaryota > Metazoa > Chordata > Actinopteri > Siluriformes > Sisoridae > Bagarius > Bagarius yarrelli. Next base: position 1,102,460 of record VCAZ01000055.1, read on the forward strand.
GTTCCTGCAAACCATAGAAGGGTCGGTAGACAGAAATCTCAGGAGGGCAATTTTTGTGGGTGGGGTTGAGGAAACAGATAACCTAAACTATAACTAATTAAATGACAAAATAGCAAAAATATTGTTATACTAATATTTTTTCTTGGATCTGGTTGAGAATACATTATATTAATTCAATAAGCACAAATAACATTAATAGATACAGGATATATTATTATTATTTTCAGTAGAACTTATTATACAGCTTCCTTTAATCAATGTGATAAAACACCACATCAGCCCAATCCAACAGCGTGCGTTCTCTCGCTACAGTAGAGAAATGAAGACTAAAACGTTCATGGTGTAATATAGAAAATGGAAACAGCGCCACAGAAGCGGTAGTGGTCGGAAAATAAACCGCAGCCGTAGTGGTTTACCGCTACTATTGAAAATAAATGACAAAAGTTTTAGGAAACAGCGCCGCAGAAGCGGTAGTGGCCAGGAAAAAAAACGCAGCCGTAGTGGTTTAGCGCTACCATAGAAAATGAATGGAAAACGGTTTAGGGCGTTTTAGCTAAACAATTCACTATCCACGCGCGCGAGAGAGGGGTTCGATTCCCCGACGGGGAGAATTGATATTTTTTTCATTTTGCATTTTTCCCCACCATAATGACTTTTTTTTTTATTTTAATCTGTGGTATCATTTATGAGAGCAAGTGGTTTATACATAATTATCAAATACTAAAAATGTTCACTTATGGTGAAAAAAATACTTGTACACAGATTAGTAGGCCCTTTGCCTCTTCATCATAGAATAAGTAAATGTCTATCGTCACCTACTTGTGATACCCAAATTTAACTCTTAACAGCTCCTCGTTAGTATAGCTCTGCCTGTCACATGGAAGAACGGGGTTTAATTCCCGAGGTAAAAATGGCAAGTTTTTCCCCACCACAATCACTTCTTTTTTATTTTACTTTGTGGTTTAATTTACATTTACAGCATTTAGCAGAAGCTCCAGAGTGACATACAAAAGTGTTACAAAAGTCAAGTCACATAATTGAACAGCTCAATACTGAAACATTAGATTACAAATCAAATTGTAACAACCCACAAAAATACATATTTGGAAATTTATTACACTAAGTGGTTCATACATAAATAGCCAATATTTACAGTGCCATGGAAAAGTAATCATTCCCTTTGAACTTTTCATATATTGTCACCTTACAGCCATAAACCTAAAAGGTTTTTATTGAGATTTTATGTAATAGACCAACACAAAGTAGCGCATAATTGTAAAGTGGAACAAAAACGATACATGGTTTTTAAAATTTTTAAGCAAATAAAAATCGGAAAAGTATGGCATGCATTTATATTCAGCCCCCCTGCATCAGTATTTTGTAGAGCCACCTTTCAGTGCAATTACAGCTGAAAGTCTTTTGGGGTTTGTCTCTTCCAGCTTTGCACATCTAGAGACTGAAATTATTGCCTATCATTCTTTGCAAAATAGCTGAAGCTCAGCCAGATTGGATCAGGGGGGGTCTGTGAACAGCAATGTTCAAGACTTGCCACAGATTCTCAATTGGAATTAGGTCTGGACTTTGAATGGGCCATTCTAACACATGGATATTCTTTAGATCCAAACTATTCCATTGTAGCTCAGGCTGTATGTTTAGAGTCATTGTCTTGCTGGAAGGTAAATCTCCTTCCCAGTCTCAAGTCTTTTGCAACCTCCAACAGGTTTTCTTCCAGGATTGCCCTGTTTTTAGCTCTATCCATCTTCCCATCAACTCTGAACAGCCACCCTGTCCTTGCTGAAGAAAAGCATCCCCACAGCATGATTTTTCCACCACCATGTTTCACAGTGGGGTTGATGTATTCAGAGTGATGAGCAGTGTTACTTTTTCGCCACACATAGCGCTTTGCATTTAGGCCAAAAAGTTAAACTTTGGTCTCATCTGACCAGAGCACCTTCACATGTGTGGAAAACTGCAAACTGGACTTCTTATGTCTTTCTTTCAACAGTGGCTTTCTGCTTGCCACTCTTCTATAAAGGCCAGATTTTTGAAGTACATGACTTAGTTGTCCTGTGGACAGATTCTCCCACCTGAGCTGTGGATTTCTGCAGCTCCTACAGAGTGACCATGGGCCCCTTGGCTGACCAGTGCTCTCCTTGCTCAGTTTGTCAGTTCGGGTAACGCGACATGTTTGGTAAGTTTGCAGTTGTGAAATACTTTTTCTATGTTTGAATGATGGATTGAACAGTGCTCTTTGAGATGTTTAAGGTTTAGGATTTTTTCATAATCTAACCCATCTTTAAACTTCTCCACAACCTTATCCCTATACCTGTCTGGTGAGTTCCTTGGTCTTCTATAAAACCACTGAGGACTCTGTATTACGCCAAGATCACCAGGCTGGTGTGCAGACTGGGAAGTGGGTGTGCTTCCTTGCTTAAAAGTCTTAATGGTCTTTCTTTTGTGCTTTTGCTAATCCAGCACAGCCGGGATTCCACATACTCCAGCCCAAACCATTTTCTGTGAATCTTTGGTGGACACCTATAATGCAAGATACTTTGGCGTTCCTAACACACTTGCTGAAACAGCATTAACATCTGGAATCAGCAACTGATCGAAGGTCCACAGTTGTTAAAAGTTCTAGCGTGCCACTCTTGTCATGCCCTGGGCTTAAAACAGTTTTCAGGAAACACACATGCGAGTAACCCACTGACCCTGGTAAAAGTAATAGCCCTCTTGCTGAGCTAAAGTGTTCCACCATGTCTATACAGGATCCCATCAGCCACCTTAGGATCACTTACACAGCCTTGCAGGATGTGAACATGCTGTATACGCCATGACTTAAGCATAGTGGGTTTGTACAAAAGAACACCATCTGGATCAATTGCCAAATGGAAAAGCTACATAACCCTTCTTGCTGGTGTTGGCAGGGTGAAGCGTTCAAAATGCAGACAAATACTGGATGATGGAGCTCCAAAGCTTGCCAGACATCCTAGTTCAAGTGCTCCATTTCTTTAGGATCTGGTACTCTAAATGCTGCACAGCAATCCATTCTGATGGCTTCCTGCTGGCGCTGGCACTTGTAGAAGCGGAAGTCAGTAAAGTAGTGAGCAGGTTAGTACTCATCAAGTTGGGCAGGCTGAGTCCCTTATCTAATAAATCTGGTAATGCTGTTCTAACCATACTTTTAAGCTTCAGGATCCAGAAGGTTCTGGCAAGCAAGAAGGTTGGAAAAACAATTAAATGATCATTTCTAGCCATCAGCCATGTATGTGGGTGATTTACATTTAATAAAGATTTAAAGATGGCCTTCTTATAAATGAGAATGCATGAAGAACATTGAACATGGCCAGAACAGAGCTAAAATATATTTTAAAAAAGGCTTTTGAATCAGACTTGATTCAGAACAAACTTTTCCTGTTCTCATGGACAGTCGCAGTTCAGCATCTTAGAATAAGCGTGATGATAATGGTGGTCATGGAGCTAGATTATACATACTGTACAATCAGTTAATTACATGTGGTCAGTACAGCAATACTGCCTCTGAAGCATAGAGGGAGCGGTTTAACATTTCGCTCTCTCCAATTCACCATCATCATCTATTTCTGTGGTGAAAAAAAGGAATTTGGAATTAAGTAACACAATTGTTGTTGTTGACATGATAGCAAACAATTTCAATATATGAGAGAACAATTGATCCATTAGCTTAGGTGTAGCACTTGATGCTGACTGCATCCGAATTCTCTTGAAAACTCCTCTTTAACTCCTGTTCTAACATTTTTGGGAAATTAATTCCACCATCACTATCACATCACGATTATAGAAACCATCAATACTATGCAAATATAACACCGCATGGATTTACAGAGAGAGAGAGAGACATCTTACATTTTATGCATGCATCATCCAGTTAAGACGCCAAACCTCTAACACTTCACCGCAACTGTACCACACACATCATCTGGATCAGTTGAGAATCAATATTTATCTAATAACATTACAAAAAAATTACAAATTTAAATCAAATATATAATACATTTCAAGGCTGTAAGCCAGCGTACTGTACTGTTCGTCGATTTTCGGCCATTGACGCTCCTGCGGCGCTGTTCTGTGTTTTTTTTTCACACCGGGAATAAGTTATAATGTAAATAACGTCTTATTTTAGCTACGTGAGAGATTATTATAATAATCAAATATAATCTTAATTATATAAAGATATTACATTTAATGCTCTCATGGCTGCTTAAAAATCGTACTCATTATCCCATAATTATGAGATTCTTATATCACAATTATAATTTACTAATTTATAATTACAAGATTATTATTATTATTATTTTTTACATTGACTATTAATGTATGTTACACGTTCTGATTGTCCACTTGATAAAAGTTGGAGTAATTCAGTGGGGAGTGGCAAATCGGAGCAATACAGTACTGTGCTAATTACACCCAGTAATAATGTGAAAGGTGGACCTGTCTAGATTTTAAGATGCTACTTATACTTATCCCAAAATAAGGCTATATTTGGGATCATTTTGATCAATAGAGTCTAAATTCACTAATGTTGTTCCTGGAATATCATCAGTTATTTCAGTCTAATTTCATGTTGTGATTTAATGTTAATCCAGAAATCATCATTATCAACATAAAACATTTCTGTCTCAGATATTTTTCAGCATTTACTCAGTTAAAACTTTTCAGTTTGTTTATGGACCAAAAATTTGAATGATATTTTTTTGTACTTTTATGTATATAACTACTGTGTAAAATTCTAGTTGCATATGTAAAGTTTCAGAAAGCCTTAAATGTTAATGAATGTTTTTGTGAAGAACTGGTTTTAGATAGTTGTTGAAATTGCCCTAAAACAGCTGCATTTTGCTTTAATAAGAAGTTTTTATTTTAAATAGACAGATCTAACAGGGCTAACAATCACTGCTTTTTCTGTCTTACAGATCACCATACACAAAATTGTTAAAAATTTATGAAGTGAAAGATATTTGTGGGATGGAGATAAGGTGGTAAACCCCACAGTGACCGGCTTCATGACATTGCTTACAGAAGGCGTGTCTGCCCATAGCTCTATACATTCTATCTTTCAATAATTCCTTACTTCAGTTACCATAATGTTTTATGAGTAATAGATAAAAAGCCTATTGCATCCTCCACCAGCACGCCAATCGTATGCACTTACTCGTTCTGACTGCCAGATGTCACTAGCGTATACTGTTTTTTTTCTTGTCCCCCCCCCCCCCAAACTCTAACGTTTAAGGGGGAAAGCTGTATTAGCTCTTTGGATGGAATTTGTTTATTGGACAGGATTTACCTTTTTCTTCATAGCTTTGATATCTAGTCACAGCAATAAATTAGAGAAGAAATTACAGGTTGCTTTTTCTACTAACATGGATGTTATTTAATTAACCGGCAGTTATTTGTTTGACTGTAGTGGCATTTTTCAGATCTAGAACATTGTTGGATTTGGTGTATCTGTTGTAGCTAATTCTCTTTGCCAGGTAATCTGTTGACTATTTCTCCTAACCTTCTGATCATTGAATTATTACCTCAGCCTCATTCAGGCCAATGAGTCTTCTACTTGTTTACATTTACATTTATAGCATTTGGCAGACGCCTTTATCCAGAGTGACTTACATTTTTCTTATTTATACTAAAACTAAGCACTTAGGGGTCAAGGGCCTTGTTCAGGGGCCTCAACAGTGGTAATTTCATGGTGCTGGAAATGGACCTCACAGTCATCCGATTAGCAGTCAAACACTAACCATTACGATACCCACATCCCCACTTGTTCTATCACTGATCGATACACTCCCTTTTTCACAGGAACTGCTTTATCCTAGTCAGGGTGGATCTGGAGTCTTATCCCAAGAACATGATGCACTCTTGAAGGGACAACTAGCAGCAACATGGCCCATCCAGATTCTAGAATGTTCTGATGGGTGAAGGAGGCTGAGGAAAAGCCCACACAGATGCTGAGGATTGAACTAAAAACCTTTGATTTAAAAACCACTGCTTAAACCCCAATTGCTCTGTTGTATGTAAATCACTCTGGATAATGGCGTCTGCTAAATGTCGTAAATGTATATTAAAAACCTATTTCACAACCTAAAACAAATCTATAAATATGTTAACAAGAAATCTTTTTTAGCTTTATCGTAAAACGAATTGTTTCTACCAAAGATACATATACCTGAACTTTTATTCTATTTTTATTTTTTATCTAAATTAACTATAAAGTGTTCTTTATATTAACCTCAAACTTTGCGTGAGTGAAAAGCAGCGCAGCAGCGCAGACCAATGGGAGACAAGAACATGAAAGTTTTGTGTCATATTAGCCAATCAGATGCGGTTTCTACAGTGAACCCGACTGTCCAACGGAAATAACATTTTTATTGCTCTTTTCTTTGACATCATTATTATATTATAATCGTTGTTTTAAATTGATTAGTTTATGATATTATTAAATATAACATTAAAAAAAACCCGTATTGCACGATTCAAAACTTCCGTCATGTAGGTAAAAAGCACCAATCCGTGCATGGTGTGGGCGGGACCAAACGCCACCCTTTCTTACGGCAGTGCCATCCAATCAGGGCGCAGGAAAGACACAGCCGTTATTTCGCGCAGCTCCAATCTGACGGACAGGAAGGCGGGGCCTGTTCGCCATCCGTCGAGTTTTTTTTTCGTATAGATGTTTTAAAAAACGACAAAATATATTGTATTTGGGCAAAAGTACATTAAAAATTAAAACCACGTGAACCCAAGATTTAATTAGTATTTTGTGGAAGTGTTTACACAGCGCACCGGGAGACAACAGAACATTTTAAAGGAATAGTTTTAATGCTAAGCTAAAGCTGTTGTGGGAAACAGAAGCAGCTCGTGAAGGTAAGAAGCGGCCCATCATCCATCTCACACCCTGCTGCAGATCTCTTCTCCCTGTTAACACCACAGGAGTTATTATCATCTGTCGCCGTGTAAATTAGGATAAATAAACGAAGCCTAGAGATAAACATAAATGAACTGAATTTTAGATTTTTGTTTATATAAAAAACATACACACAAACAGATGCATATTTATGTCGCTCGGTAGATAAACAGCTGATGTCGAACGACCTGCCTTTATAAACACTTTAACAAATGGGAGTTAACTAGTTTACCTAAACATTTAAACTGGTTTTAATTAAGTTACCTAGTTAGTTAGTTCTTTTTATCCATGTCATAGACACTTGGCTAGTCAGCTAGCGACTCTTCTTCTCTTCCTCCTCTTCTTCTTCGTGTAACCTATTTACTGTTGTTTGTTTGTTTGTTTGTTGTTGTTGTTTTGTACCTGATAGATGAAAGCCTTGGAACTCCAGTAATGTTTAAATAATGACATTTAGAAAATACATACTTTTAATCCAAGCTTCAAGTTCAATAAATGATTACAAAGTTGTATAAATTATTGTAAAATATTCCTAATATGTTTTTTTAATTTGTGTGAGAGTATTTATTTTTATATGTTAGGTTAAAATAAGTTAAACCACCACCAAATGACTTTACACAGATACTCAGTCCTTTTACTCAATCAAACAGTCCGATACCGACGATCGATACCTCGTGTAGCGTCAGTGACAGAACTTTCAGTGCACTTTCAAGTCCCACACATGGCAGACTGCAAATATTTACATTTACAGCATTTGGCAGACGTCCTTATTAAGAGCGAGTTACATTTAACACGATTATACAACTGCGCAGTTGGGGGTTATGGGCCTTGCTCAGGGGCCGAACAGTGGCAACTTGTTAATACTGGGAATCGAACCCTGATTTTCTGATTAGTAGTCCAACACCCTTAACCACTGAGCTACCACTTAAAATTCAGTTTCATGCTATAAATAATTTTATTACACAATAATGAAATATTCCACAATATAGGGTAAATCTACCCATGAAGCCCAGGTACCATTTCAGCCCACTTGCAAGAGGGTCTTGTCTTGCGTTACTCATTATTTTATCCAATCTGACAACTTCTTACTAACACATCAGTTTTTGTTGAACACCAGCCACATCTATCATTACTGAATTAAGCCCACCCATATTCATGCAAGCTCAAGGAGGCGCACCTTAAGCCGCCTCAAAACTATTTTCAACCTTGCTCTTTTTGCTCTTTTTAAACTATTTGGTTTTATTTAGAAAGATGAGTTTTGCTAGTAGGCATTGAGTTAGGCAACCACAAGCTCAACTCAGTAGTCATGATAAGCACAGCTGGAGTATTCGAAATATTAACTTTATGAACTAAATGTTTTCTGATGCGTTTCACATTAACATATCAATTTAAAGCACCCAAAATGGTTTGAGGTAAATATTTTCAAATTTTTTTTTTTTTTTTTTTTAAGGTGAGCTTAAATTGTACAGCGACCCAAAAAGCAGCCAGCGTCTGCAAACTTTGTATAAGAACACCTTTAATATTTCTGACGATGGGGCATAAAAAGAATAACTATGAAATCAAGTTAAAAGCATATTTGTTTTCCAAACATAATAAAATATATTATAACACAATAAACACACACACACACACACACACACACACACACACACACACACACACACACATATATATATAATAACATAAAAGCATAAACATATCTTCATCATGATTATCAGTAGTTACTGTAGAACCATTTAAGCCCATCTAATGTATTTAAATAGGAAATTGCTGAAAGTCTTTACAAAAAAAGCTTAAAGAACTGAAAGGTGGTTGATTAGTAACCTGTTTACCAACCTGAAGGCCCATTTTGTTTATAATTTGTTTAATTAAATTGTCAACATTAAATGGAATAAAATTAGTTTTAGGCCTACTTGGTCATGTTTGTGGCGGTCCATTGTTACAAGCCAAACATTAAATGCAAGTTCAAAAAATGAATTGTGTATAACATGTATAACGTTACTGAACAAATATGTTTTATTGTATGTGTGTCAGTCAATGCGGTTGTGGGTTTATTTGGAACACAAATGTGCTTAAATGGTACTTGGACTTTGAACTTAATTTATAAAATGTCTTTAATTTGTTTCTTAAAATATGCATAAGTAAATGCATCTATCCTCAAATGTGAGATGAATCCTTCATTTAAACAAATAACCATGTTTCTAAAACATCTTAGTATTTATAAAAAACTATGTGAACTTAGATTTTAATGGGCTTAATGGGTACACTTACTCTAATTATAATGGTTAGTTGCTCCAGAAAATCAGCAAAAACGGAAAGCGCAATATTTATAAATAAAGGTAAATAAATGAAATCAATATGAATCAATCAATCAATCTGATGGAGGACTTTTTAAAAATCATTTCAAGGACATAGCTAGTGAAAAGGTGTTTAAGATCAGTAAGTAGGTCTGTGTATTGGCAAAGACCTCACGATACGATACACATCACGATACATGGGTTATGATGCGATATAATCATGATATACTGCAATAAATTAAATGTTATTTAATACAATTGAATATTGTGATATTAAAAAAAAGTAAAGCAAATAGCTAAAAATAAAGTCAAGAGGCTTCTGGCTTTGCTATTCATTCACAAATCACATGTGTTCTGAAGTGTAGTGCAGTCACCTGTGATCCTGACTTGACGTTGCAGCCTTATTTTGTGCAGCTCTAAAATTGAGCCTAAAGATTAGAGGTTGGCTGATCTTTGGTTATCTGCAGGTACAGCCCTACCCAGCTATCAGTTTGAAGCACTGATCTTACATCTCCAGCACCAGTTGGTCTTTTGCATGTGTGTTGTTTTTCCACATGAGAGCCGAATCAGGCCCAGTGTCATAGACTGTGACTCATGTCTCTATTTGAAGGTGCTGATCCTGTGCCTGCTTTAGTCTGAGATTGCTGTTAGGACAATAGAAGTTTCTGTCGTTACAGGGTGTTCGTTCTGAGATGCTTTTCATCTCAGCACATTATTTGAGTCGCTGTCACTTTCCTGGGTGATGAAACAAGTCAAACGATTCTCCTCTTGTCAATATGCCTCACGTTTCGTTTTTCACACCATACTGCGTAATTTTTAGAGACTTTTCACACATGTGGATTTCCCATGAGATCATCAGATTCCAAAATACTTTGAGACAAACCACCAAACTGGGTTCATTGACTACTATAATTAATTAATTGTGATGCTGCCACATAATTGGCTAATAATTAAACTGCATGAATGAGAAGGCGTACCTGAAAAAAAACCCCACACATTCCTCTCTTTGCCACACATCATTCATGTGTTATGTTACCTGATGAGCTCAAAAAGGAGAGAAACCTCCAGGTGTTGCGGAATGCTTTCGGAATGCTTAAAATGACATGCCCGAACCTGCTGTGCAAGATAGATTTACTCCCAGCGCATCTGCTGGTGCGCTGTTCAGCCAATATGCTGGGATGCTTTTCTGTTTGCACAAAGAAAATGTATCTGTTGTAATGTAAAATTTATTGGCCAATAACTTTTACATTACAACAGATACATTTTCTTTGTGCAAACAGAAAAGCATCCCATCTGAAATCTGCAATCCATCTTATTAAGCACAAAAGGCTGTAATTGCTTCATTTAGACAAATCTTATTTCACAGCAGGTTCGCTCGTCACTGGGACGTCCACTCGCCCGCAGGTGATGGAGCATGAATGAAAGAGAGATCTGGTTCAGTATGGTAATCATCTCATGGGAACTGTTGTCTGTGTGTGTGCGTGAGGGAGGGACGGAGGGAGGGAGAGAGGGAGGAAGGGATGAAGCAAGAGGGCGAGAGAGAGAGGCAGAGAGTGAAAAGGGAAAAGGAAAAAAGAGGGCGAGAGAAAGAGAGATGAAGAGAGAGGGCGCAAGAAAAAAGTGAGAGGGAGAGAGTGAACGAGACAAAAAGCGAGCGAGCGCGCGCGAGAGAGAGAGAGACCGAGCAAAAGTGAGAGACCGAGCAAAAGTGAGAGACCGAGCAAAAGTGAGAGACCGAGCAAAAGTGAGAGACCGAGCGAGAGAGCAAGATAGACAGACAGACAGACACAGACAGAGACAGACAGACTGACAGAGCGAGCAAAAGACAGAGAAGAAATAGAGAAATGCAGCTGCATGATGGGTGAGTGGTGTGGCGGGAAAGAGCTAAGGTAAAGTGAGGTAGTAAAAGATTGAGAGGGTGAGTAAATGAGAGGGAGGGATAGAGAATTGAGAAAGAGAGAGAATTGAAAAAGACAGAGAATTAAGAGAAAAAGAAAGAGAGACAGACAGAGAAAAAGCAAACAAAAGATAAAGAGAGAAATGCAGCTGCATGGTGGGTGGGAGAGTAAAAGAGTAAGAAGGTGAGTGGAAAAGAAAGAGGAAGAGAAAGAAAGCAAGGCAGGGAAGAAAGAGAGAGGAAGCAAATAAATAGAAAGTTGAGGGTAATAGAGAGAGAGAGCAAACAGGTAAATAAGAAGAGAAATGCATTGAGGGAGTAAGTGAGAGAGAGATGGCAATAGATGAGCTGTTAATTGCTCTAAGCATTTGTCTTTTATGGGTTATTTGCTGCTTAAATTATTCCTCTGTTACACTTCGGTGTTAATTATCTGTAGAAATCCCCTCCCACCTTCTCTCTCATAATAATCAAATGATTTTTTAGTATGGAGACTATAATTAGTAAGAGTAATTAGTCATGATATAAAAGCGCACAAGTCAGCAATGTGTATTTTTTGTACTAGGTTTAATGCATCAGACCTTCTGCTCACAGAACCGGCGTCACTCGTCAATTTCAGACAGAAATCTGATCCCATGCACCTGCACAGGCTGTTTCAGTCACAAGGTCTGCTAAAGAGACGTATACATGAACAAATGCAAAAAAGCCACGAAACTCAGCTGCGCAGTGATGCAGTCTACATCCAGAGACAGGCTTTTCATAAACACACAAGGTGCTTTTGAAAGAAAGATTTGAAGCTGCACTTTTCTGTTCGATGAGGGGGTTTTTTTTTTGTAATAGAAACAAAGGGAAGTAAATGCACCATGGCATTAGATTGCAGGAGTTGAAATTGATATGAAATTGATATATGACATAATGCGACTGATGGAGAATTACCCACAATTCCCTTAGCTCCCTTGTCTGTTCAGGGATTAACTGCTAATTGACTGCTTTACAGTACAGAGGGTGTGTGTGTGTGTGTAATTCAGTCAATGCTGTATTGTGGGCTCGTTTGCTAAGTCGTCCGTCCTCTGATCTGTCGGCTGGCTGAAAATGGTCACAAACACATTAATAATTATACAAACTATTTATTCATGCTGCCTTTTATGAAAGTAGGAAGAAGCTCTGCTTTGTCGCATCCGTTCCAGTTTGACGTCACACGCTAAACTCGAGGAGATCATCCCCGAGTTCCTCAGTCAAGCGTGGATCAGTAATCCTGTATGAACTTCCTGTGAATGGTTAACACAGGATTACTATTATTTATTTATTTTCCTGTGTTGCTGCAATCAGATTATATGGTTGAGAAAGCAGCCTGTTTTTTTTTTGGTTGTTTTTTTTAAATCAGAGGATGAGATTGATTTACTAAGACAAGAGTTTCAGCTCTCCGGATACTGTATCTTGTTGATTCCTGTGACAGGTGAGCTTTGTGCTAAACACCTGCGCTTCAGCGTGTAGCGGAACGTCTGAAACGTCACTTAATGTGCCGCCTTGGAAATAATCCTGTCAGATAGCTGAGGATATGATGATATAACAGCACGTTTATGAAATGTTAGTATATTTTAATTACTTTAAAGACGTTTCTGAATTGCCTCACCAGTCTTTTCATGTGCAGTGTGTTGCGTTGCTGCTCTGCTTTTCTAAAATACTTGTTACCAGTGCTGAGCGCTATACTGAGAAATGGTGCTATTGATCTTTGCTCTTTTTTTTGGTCGTGTCTCCCTTGTCCCCCACTGCAGTCTTTCAGGTCATAAAGCTGCAATGCTGCTTGCAGAACCATCTATCTATGTATGTATTTATGTATCTGTCTGTCTGTCTGTCTGTCTATCTACCTACCTATCTACCTACCTACCTATCGCAATTTGAAACACTAGAATTAGCTAATTGCAAAAGGTTGCGATGTGAATGCAATAAAAAAAAGTCCCAGAGCAAATGTATGACTGCCATACCAGCCAATTGAGTGCGCACAGCTTCATTCAGCCAATCAGCATGTTGGCCATGTGTGTGTAATGTCCACCATTTTAAAAAGACAAAAAGGAAAGCGCTATGGAGTGGGATTATGCCTTCTTAAAGAGATCATTTTGCCAATTAATACCCAAAAACAGCATGTCTGTAGTATGGGATTATTTTGGCATTGAAGTGACAGACAACGAACAAAAAAAGGTAATTTGCAAGAGTTAAAAAGCACCACAGACAACTGTTTGAGGAGTGTGTTGCTAAAAAGTCATCTAAAATTCTTGCAAAAATTCGTCTAGTAGCAAGCATCAAGATACAATTTTAGAACTGTTTGCGGCTGTTACAAAATGCAAACACCAGGAGATAACCAACGCCTTCACCTGCTACCTTGCTAAAGACACAGTGCCTTTTAATGCAGTGACAAAATACTCATCCCAGCTCTGGATTGGAGATGTAGAATTCTCTCTCACAAATATTTTAGTTGCTTTACAATGAATAGAGGAATAAAGTTAAGGTGGAATATACCACTATACAGACCTGGGGTTTAGCCAGACGACCGAACCGTATCTTAGTTTTACTGTGCAATATATTAGTAGTGATTTCCAGCTGAAGACTCGTGCAGAACTACTGATAAAGTACAGAAGAACGGGGCGCTTTTTTTTATTGTAAGTGGTTTGCACTAGAAAAAAAAAATATTTTGTTTAATGAATATTTAAAAAAAATAATAGCTGGAATAATATGATAAAATATATAATAAAATATATAATATATTTTTTCTTTTTTCAAACTAAAATGCATTTCGGCAGCACTGCATAATAGCAGCAAGAAACTATCCATTTGGTGGAAAAGCACACAGCATCTGCTGAACTACAGAGAATCAAGGACTCTATAAAATGTGTGCTGCACAGTATTAAAAAGACTAAATCGCAATATCAAAAACGTCGCAATTTTTCAGAAATCCTAAATCACACTGTCTGTCCTGTCTGTCTGTCTATCTATCTGTCTGTCTATCTATCTATCTATCTGTCTGTCTGTCTGTCTGTCTATCTATCATTCTTGTATCTGTTTGGACTTGTTTAATATCTTTAGTATTTATTTTCGTATTTCTCCTCTGTGTTTTTCTCAGCATTGGCAAACAGTGCCAAGTTTGCATGGCAGGCGCTTTGTATCTGATCTTTGCCCGAGCACGTCCCTGTTGGTTAACCATCAAACCGAAATGTAAACGGTTTCGATTCTGCAGTAAAGAAAGAAAGGAAGTTTTATTTGGGGAAAAAAAAACAAATTAGCTTTTTTAAGTAACAGAGTTACTGTTACTTAAAAAAAAATGTGGCTCATGTTGTTTGTTTTTTTTTTCCATTCATCTTTTCCAGATCAATATCATTTCCTTTTCTGAAACAGTCAGATTATATACTTTATATCATTTAGGACTTCTCATTTCTAAAACCTAACCTTATCACACATTACTTTGGAATACGAAATAAAGTGTTACACCTTGGAAAAGAGGAAAGGTTGGAGGGGGGAGGGGGAGTTGTTCCAGTTATGATCGCATGAATGGTCTCAGAACGTTTTTCCCTAACTGTTATTTAATGTCTTATTTTACGGATAATTTAAGTAGCCAGATTGTAGTTTACTATAAAACATTTCTCTCAGATGAGGTCATGACCCACGTTTACACCCTGTCGCCTGGGAAGCAGGTGGGGTGGGGGGGGGTCACAGTCTTACATGGGGTCGTGACCTCTGGGTTAAGATTCCATCCTGTTTCCATCCTTCATGCTTATATCCATTCAGCCATACCATATTCCTCCCTTCATCTATTTCTAACATCCTCTGTACTTCTTTAAATCAACCCTCCCTTACTCCCTCCATTATTCTCTCCGCTCATTCGTTTATTTATCCATTACATTTGCTTTTCATACTTTCTTTTTTTATGTATAAATAAATATATATATACATATATAATTTTTTAAGAGTTTTTTTTCCCTTTGTCTTTTTTCTATATATTTTCTATATAGTTGATCCACTGAACAATAAAGAACCGATCCCCTAATAGATCTTCAGTGCTATCACAGCCCCCCCCCAAAATAAATGTCATGCGTGTTGGGTCTGGGAACCGTGAGTGTAGACACACTCCATTAGCTTACTACAGAGCAGCACTCTGCTGCAGGAAGTGGCAGCGGTAATCACAGCTAATGAGATATAGAGATATCTGCCTAATGCTCAGCACGTCCATACAAAGACCCTGGCAGCCACTGTGGGGTTGGTCTGTACGTGTGTGTGTGTGTGTGTGTGTGGCTGGCTTTTGGAAGACAAAAAGGTTTTTTTTGTAAGGAAGGCTATTGTTTTTGTAAATTTTTGGTCAAAAATCTAATTCTGGATGTTTTTCTTTCCTAGTCTTTATGTGTTTTTCTCTTTTATGTTCCAAAATGAGGTTTGACAAGACAATTTTACTCTTACTGCAGTTCTCCATCGGCACTTCCTACTTAGTGCAAGGAATAGTCGTGTCATGACTGATGCGGTCATTAGGTAACATTAGAAAACCAAAACTCCTTAAAACTTGGTTTTTATCTCGGAGGGAGGTCTTTCTAGTAAACATTGAATAATTTTTACATATATGCAAGACTTGTAGCACAAAAACCACTGGGAGGCATCTTAATGTCATTTATTACGCGTGGAAGTGTGTGTGTATATTATTAAGTCTATTTTCACTCGCACCCTCCCAAACCCCGCCAGCCCAAAGATACATAATAATCACATAATTAAAGCTACACAAGTAACACAGCAATTGTTTACATAAATATATAACCATCTTAACTAATCCAGTGTGATGGCTAAGCCTGTTGTTTCTTTGCCAAGCCATTTCTGCTTTTATTTTCTCAGACGGTTCACCAGTTAAACTTTCACTGGTAATAATCTTAAAAAGCCACTATTTTATTTTTCTTTACTTTTTCCTCTAACGCGATCACAGAAAATCTGCTCTTATGGATGCACGATAATTAGCTGTGGGACTAATTAGATTGCCCCTAGTGGTTGCCTAAAAAATTGCTAGCTCATATCTTATTACTCAAGTTTACACTTCGGAGTTAACAGCTTCTTGAGCCCCTAAACAGGTGCTGGTGCCCCCTTCTCAGGGAATACGCCACACAGTTGGGGACAGTCATTTTAAATGAAAAAAATAATATTAAAAAAAAAATCGCTGAGAATTATTTGATTATAATTCGAAAATCGCACCATTACCCAGCACACACGAATGCCTAGGCCACACACCCATAAACAGAGAAATAACAATAGAGACCATTCACACTTTTAAAGGTTAAATTTATTAGAACATTCAACTCAACTCAAGCCATTTAATTTAACATGCTGAAGCGTTAATATAAACTAGGGGTGGGCGGTATGACCATCTTTTTCATATTTAATGGTATTGATATATTTCACAGTTTAAGTATTTCAATTAGTGGTTATTTTGAAAAATCAGCAAAAAGGGTCTTTATATAATAAATAAACTTGAATAGTTTAGAAACGAAAAGGACTTCATTGTATTTCATTTCCTTTTTCTTTTATTTGGTAATTGAGAAATATGCTTAACGAAATATGAACTTGGATTAACCCTAATTCCAACAAATTCTACTGTATGTCACATTTTACAGTTGTGTGGACAAACTTTTAAAACATTCCTCAATTAACAGCTTTAATATCACAGGTACATCTTAAATAAACAAAAAAAATCTTAAATATGAAAATATAAATATGTAAACGATTAAAAAAAAACCCCTCATCTGTTTGCTTTACGTTCTCCAAACTCCCAGCGTTTCCCTCAGTCTCTCATGCTTGGCTCTTAATGGCTTGCAAAATATTAAAATTCCTGGCAGCCGCATAGGCATTCCTCAGTTTTTCTTAGTAATGACCGACAGGACGATGACCGAGGAATTGGTATGCAACAGATGCTAAGCCTTAGTAGCGTTTCCCTTCCTTTTTTTAAAGGTATAAAAATCAGATTCATCAGCCTGAATGTAGTGTTTACATAAACACTGAATAAAGTAATCGAGTTGATATGCGCAACTCAAAATCGGATTGGACCTGTTGAACATGGATTGTTATGAGACTTGTACGTCATTGCACATGTGCAGAACTTTCTACTTTCCAATGAAGTGTTTACATGTCCTCTTGATGGGATTAGAAAAAGTTTGAACCCCCTTCCAATCCAAACCAAATTTTTAATCGGATTTGGCCAATTTATTCTGATCGACATGTTTACATGTCACTTTTTTAATCTGATTGTTCTTATAGTCCTATTACCTATTACATTACTATTACACTGGGGTCTATGTTACACATGTTAACACAGCTACTGACACATATCGGGTAAAATCACTGCTGTTGCTCCCTATACACAATTTGCGCTCGCGGATATAAAGTGGATTTGAACATGATTTTAATACCCCACTGATACTAATAGATATTAAATGATTGTATTTGTAAAGCAGTACTAAATCTTTTCCTCTTTATAGGATTGGCCGACAGGCAGGATGGACAATTGTTTCGTTTTGTAAAGCTCTGGGATGTTGGGCTAGTGATTTTGCGGGCCCTGCTCTTGCTTAGGTTTACGCGCCCTGCACATTAAATATGAAAGAGAACCATGTATGGTCTAAAGGGCAAGTCTATCAGCACGGGATAATGTGGTGTTCTTCTGTTGTCTTTTTTTTTTTTAACGCAGCTTCTAGGTGCGTTATTAGCAGCGCCACCCTCTGGTTACATAAACGTGTCACCACCGCATCAGCTCCGAAACCATAGGGATTTATTTTGTAGACAATAATCGCACAACCTATTTGATATTTTTATAATTAAATGATTAAAAAATTTCTTTCTCTCTCTTGCTCTGTCTCTCGCAGATAGGTAGACTACAGTATTTTGTGCAATTTTTGATAAATTTACATTTACGCCATTTGGCAGACACCCTTATCCAGAACCACTTGCATTTATATTTTTTACACAACTGAGCAATTGGGGGGCTTTTGTGGTGGCAGTTTGGTGCTGCCGGGACTCGAACCCTGATCTTCCTATTATCAGTCCAACACCTAAACCACTGCAATACCCTTGATATTTACATGGATTGAGTATTGTTAATATTTTGTCTTTTATCTACTCCTGAATATGCTGTGTTTAATTTTGTAACATTCTGACGCACAACTTTAAACTCACCTAGTCTTGAATCTAATGTTGTGTGGTCTGTGATATAACATTTTACATACAATTATATACTAATTAAAAGTACATAAAAATGACCGAACTAGAACACAGCAGGATGATGCTTTTTGTATTGCTGAGTATTGTTTAAACCCTATTTGTAATGTTTTTTTTGTTTCCTCAGGTGGATGAGATTTAGGACCTCCAGACTGCTCAATCTCTCACCCCCCCCCACCTGACCTGCCGGCGCTGCTCTATGGCTCACAGGTATGTCAGCTGTGTGTGTGTGTGTGTGTGTGTGTGTGTGTGTGTGTGTGTGTGTGTGTGTGTGTGTGTGTGTGTGTGTGTGTGTGTTTAATATGTGGTTGGGCAATTTTGATTTTGTAATGATTCAATCGAACATAAACAAAAGTCTGCCCTCTAGAGAAGTGAGTGATTGTGGTCGGAAGGCGTGTCAAAATGACCTCACTTTCTTAACTGCTGGATAATGTAACTTCCTTCTAAGTAAGTGACTAAGTTGGAGAAGGTGTGTGTGTGTGTGTGTGTGTGTGTGTGAATTAAACAGATTCACTGTGTACTACACTGAAGCTGTTGCTCCTGGACAAAGTGAAAATAAGAAAATATGACAAAAAAAAATTATTAGAAATAGGGTAAGTGTTTATTACATTGATTTTTGTGAGTTCAGAACTCATTATTGTCTCCCTAAATCTAAAGCTAGCAGCTAACACGTTCTAGTATGCTGGATAATAATAATGCGACAGTTAATCGTTAACTGTGCAGATGTATCAAATTGCCCCCTACAACGAGAATAAAATGTACTTTGACTGTACCTTTAGTCGGGCAACAGTGCTTTCAGTGCTTTTGCCAGCTGTTAGTTGTTTATTTACAAGCAGACTTTCAAAATAAATGCATTAATTTACATGAATACTGCACTGTTATATAGTGTACATAAACTTAAAATTGAACATAAACATAAAATTGAATTCCTAACTACAGTAAATAGCCAATTACAGTAAGTACAATTCCCAATAAGCCATTGACAAAAAGTCTATAATTTAATGTTAGATTTATTCTGACAGTGAAAGACAGAATAACAAAAACATTCAGAAAAACTCTTTTTAAAAAAGTTTTACATTGATTTGCATTTTAATGAGTGAAATAAGTATTTAAACCTTTTCGCAAAACAAGACTTGATACTCGGTGGCAAAACCGTTGTTGTCAATCACAGAGGTCTGGCGCTTCTTGTAGTCGGCCACCAGGATTGTGCTTATCTTAGGAGAGATTTTGTCCCTCTCCTCTTTGCAGATCCTCTCCAAGTCATTAAGGTGTTGAGATGTTAGGCAACCTTTAAATCCTTCACAGATTTTCTATAGGATTTATGTCTGGAGACTGACTAGACTACTCCAGGACCTTAATGTGCTTCTTCGTGAGCCACTTTTTTGTTTCCTTGGCCTTGTGTTTTGGGACATTGCCATACGGGAATACCCATCCACCACCTATTTTCCTGTCCATCATCCCTTTAATGCCATAAAGTTCTCCGGTCCCCTTAGCAGCAAAACACCAAAAAGCATAATGTTTCTATCTCAATGTTTGATGGTGGTGTTCTTCAGGTCATGGGCAGTTTTCTTTTTCTCTTCCAAACACGGCGAGTTGAGTTAATACCAAAAAGCTAGATTTTGGTCTCCTCTGACCATAACACTTTTATCCAGTTCTTCTCTGAATCATTCAGATGTTTATTGGTAATCTTCAGACGGGTCTGTGCATGTGCTTTCTTAAACAGAGGGTTGTGGGTGCTGCAGGATTTCAGTCCTCCTTGGAGAAGTGTGTTACCAATAAGGCTGTCACAATTGTTAAATAATCGTATGATCTCAATTATTTGAACTAACCCAAGGGGGGAGCTGTAGTATTTGCAGCCCCCTACTTTCAACCAGAATAATCGAATAATTGTTTCCCTCGCTGTATTAATTAATTTTTAATTACTTGGGAAATTTGACACATTTTTTTGAATTGACTATTTAATAAAAGTTTAGTTGTAGTACTTTTTCTAGAAAAAGGTTAAGTATTAAGTTAAGTATGTTAAGTATGCAGCCCTAGTCAAATATCCAAAATAGTTTTTATAACAGAGCATGTCTTCATGGAGATCAGGGGATTTGTGCACAGGGACATTGTCATGTTGGAAAAGAGTTTGAGCCTCTCAGTTAAAGTAAAGGAATAATGTAATGATGCAACATACAAAGATGTTCTGGACAATTGTGGGCTTTTTGTATTTTATTTATTTTTGTTTAGTTGGTTTTATTTTGTCGGGTTGATGAAGACGAGCCTTAAAGGATTTATTTTCAGTATATATTTATTAAAAAGTTTTAACTAGTTATTGTGGGGCCATTGTAAAAAAAAATAAAAAAAATAATTGTGTGCATGACTGTGTGTGTGTTATATGTAATGCCATTCGCCTAGAGGTTTGGGAAAATTTTTGTTTTGTGTATTAAGCATTGTATGTCGCTTGCAGCACCAGTGGTCCACTCAGGCCCACCTTTTTATCTTATTCGTGTAACTTTATTGTTTAAGTTCCAGAAAGTTTTCCTGTTTTTCTCAAGCAGAGCAGTGTATTGGTGTGTGTGTGTTTTGTGGGAGGAGAGCATACTGCTCGTTATTGTTCCCATTGCTTCCTCCCTGACATTCCTGGACTGATTGCGACTCGGGTGGGATGGGGTTCCTGCATTAGATTACTACTCGTACTGGTGTAACCTTTTAATTAAAAAGCACAATTTTTGCCATATCACGATTCTGTAAGGCGGTTATTAGTTTTTCATTATAGAGACCAACAGGCAAAAATACTCAGTGTTGCCTAAACAGTGGATATAAAAAGTATACACACCCCACTAATGGCAGGTCATAGTGACTGCTCACTCCCTGCATGTGACAACAGTATTTGGTATTCTTTAAACGTCTCCTGTGATGGCTGGACAGAAGCCCTTGTTTTCCCACGAACTTTTCTGAAACATACACACAATAACTTCAGGCCGTGTGCCAAGTTGTGTTGTCGTCTACAGACAGCAAGGTTTGCTTATTCCCCTATTGGGCATTATTTAAAAGTGTGACCTTTCATCAAAAATAAATTACCATGCCCAAGGTGAAGCATGGCGGTGGCAGCATTTTGCTACACAACTGCGCCTCTTCAGTTGAGATTGTGTCTCTTGTCATGATGGAGGGAATCATGGGTACCTTCCAGCAGGATAACAACACAAAGCACAAATCCAACAAAGAAAAAACTTCTTAATAATATGATTAATGTTTAAAAATGTAGTTTGTTACCACTTTTCCGCTGGTGCTCAGGCCAGGGGCTGCACATTGCATCTCCCCCTGCAGTAAGCAGAACCCTCTAGTCACCAAAATGTGATTGTCCAATTAGCAGGTGTTGGACTGCTAATTGGAAGATCGGGGTTCGATTGCCAGCACTACCAAATTGCCATTGCTGGGCCCCTGAGTAAGGCACCTAAACCCTAATTACTCAGTTGTACAGAAGAGATAAATGTAAGTTGGTCTGGATAAGAACGTCTGCCAATACTGTAAATGTATTTGTATGCCTTCTGCTCTGTCATTTTGGAAACACACACACAGACAATACCGACCCTTTTAACGCCATTAGAAATGTTAATTTAAAATAAATAAAATTCATTCTTTTTTATCCATTAATAGCCTTCTGTTTCCCTTTCCATTTTTTAAGCTGCCTGGCTTTTTTTCCCAAACAAAGAAAACATTCCTGTGTAAGTACTGCACGCAGTGGCCTCTAGAGGGCAGGTTTGTTCAGAGGTCAGTGACCAAATATCATCTGCCTCTACTGAAACGGTTGTTATCCAGTATATGATATAAAGTTGCTGCTAGTGTGTGTGTGTGTGTGTGTGTGTGTGTGTGTGTGTGTGTGTGTGTGTGTGTGTGTTGGACACTGTTTCGCACATTAGAGGGCGGAAGTGAAATGGTTACATCATCAGCCTGACATTTTCACACTTTCAGAGGGTGTGAGCGTTTCCTGTGTGAGCCTGCTTTTTTTTTCTTTTCTTTTTTTTTTTTTTTTTTTCTCTCTCTCACACACACACACACACACACACACACACACACACACACACACACACACACACACACACACACACACACAACGCTTTACATATTTTACAGTGTATCTATTTCTAGGCCAGTTTTATTAATGTGTGATGTATTAAATTTGAAGTACGTGTGCAACAGAACAAGCTATGTGTGTATTTGTTTTCATTCTGTTGCCAATGCAGGTTGGTCTGTAGGTGGTGCTCTGGACCATAGTACAGCAACTAAACGTCCGAGATGAGTGTTGTCCTCATATTTGTCGAATAAATATTGACTCTTTATTGAAATAAAAGTGAAACAAAGAAGATTTAGTCTTCACTCGCGGTCGGGAACTCGATGCCGGGTGACATCACCTAAATGGTTTGAAACCTATTTACCAGACGTTGTGGGTGTCTATGCGACATGTGTTGTGTTGGTTTTAAATGGAGGGTGGGCAGACCCGAGTCGGTGGCATTGTAACCATTCACATCGTCAGCGAAAGCAGAGCTGCATTTGAATGTGTAGCAGCGAGTCAGCACAACGAGCCCTGCCTTTATGTCCTTTCTCACAGCATGGATTCTCATTCCCTGATTTACCTCACATACTTCCCAGTAACTTTTCCCTCAACCGCCGTCTGATCTGGTGACAGGAATCAAGTCACACGCAGTACGCCCTGGAAATGATTCGGCGGCATACACCCAAGTTCCATTAATCAGTGTTTATCATACCAACCAAACCTGCTGATGATCCAAACGTCTGCTGGGTGAACGTGTGTCTGCGGTAACGCCAGTCAAATTGCACACTATACTAAAAGGGTTTGTCCCCTTAACTTTGGAAAATCTTTCTAAAGAATGAAATTCAGATGTCAGAAGTCAGAATCGTAAACCAGTTTCATGATGCTTTGGGAGGTGTGTGTGTAAAGGTAAAGGGGGGGGGATTATGGTATTGTCTTGAACATGCTAGTCTTCAGTGAATTATCAGTGTGTGCAGAGGCACTGAAAATGCCACACCCTCTTGCTTTCCCCAAACAAGTGTGAACTTACGAACGTGTGTGTGTTTCTCCCTTGAGAAGAAGAACAACTGGGAGTGGCTGGTAGAGCCTGTGTTTTTAATTGGGTGTTGGCCCAGACACATGTTATCTTCTGTCAAACATGTCCTGACCCCGCCCAGATAGTGCCTGGCACCCGACCTGTGCCACTCCGCCTACCACCATACGCCATCACCCCAGAGAAACCGTGTGCTTCGTTTCTTTGTTTTCCCAACCTGTCTATCCTCTGCGGACGTGCAGGTAACAAGAAAAGGTTCTACAAAACAGCAAAGAGCAGGAGACAAACACAGCTGGACTGTGCTGGACTGAGCTGTGAGGCTTTCTTATTCCTCCTTTTCTGCTGGTCAAAATGAACACCAGTGTTGGATCATCCTTTTACCAAGACTAATTACAACTATTGCAGGTAGAATTCTTGTTGTGGAAAATCGTGGAAGAATGTAGTGGTTCTTTCTTTTTCGTAGCGTTAATCAGTCACAGCAAGTCTCTTCCTGGATGGAGTCACGCTGTGGCGCAGGGGAAAGATGAAAGGCTGTGCCTTGTTTACCGTGAATCTGAAGTGAAAGTGCTGCACCGCACACATGGAGTTTCTCAAGAGCCTCGTTCCCACCGTGATCTCTGGGGACAGTGGAGGATCGGTGGAGTCTGGGGGACTGTTACCACGGGACACCGGGCCACGCTTACTGAGGGTGAAACGTCTAAGTCTGCTGTCAATGGGCCCGACCATCGAGGAAGACCCAGAGGGGTCAGTCCAGGCTAATCGACTGTCTCGACTCATCAGACATCGTGCCAAAGGTATAGAGGACCTGTTACCCGCTGTAGCCTTCCCTCTGTGATATTATTGGTGCCTGTATATACAGGTAATAAACTGTAGATTTTAGATTAACTGTAGATTTTAGATTAACTGTAGATTAACAGTAAACCGTAAATTGTTTAATACACATGGTGCGCTTTTTTTTCTTCATCTTTTCATCCTCTTTTTGTTGGATGTCTCTGACGTTAATGATTTGCTAGTATCTGATATTTGTAATGAAAATATCTAGACATTTGTGTAAATCATTATGATCATTTTATCAAGTATGCAACTTTTCTCCTAAGGTGAAGGTCCGATGTAAAGGAAGCCTAGAAAAACCATTATTTTTTTGTCAACCAGTTCTAACACTTTTTTTGAATTGCTTGAATAGATTAGCTATAATGATACCACTTAAATTTTGCGATGAAGAATAATTGTTTATTTATCTGTCAAACAAAAATGTGTGTAATTCACATGAGCTAGCGAAGTCAGTAGACGGAAAGATCAGCTCACGATAGTGGCACAGTGGTTAAAGTGCTCGGCTGCTAACCAGAAGATCATTGAATCGTTTCTGAACACAAAAAACATCTTACATTCCAGTGCTTTTGTATTAGTCTTGTATTCAAAAGTGTAAACAGAGAATTTAAGTAAAGCAAAGACACACCAGAGAAGGACGTGTTTCTAGGGGTTTTAAATAGGGAGAGACAGTTTAAAACATTCCATTAGGAGGCAAAATAAACAAAAACTGACATGTTCTTTCAAAAGAAACCGAAAGAAAAAATAATAAATACACCATCTTGGAGCCTTTGGAGTGTGAACGTCCCGAGCCTTATAGAAATCTTATGAACGTAAGTTCAAAGTATCATGAGCTGATATTTCTGCTAAGACCTACAAACCTTTTTACAGATATTTTATGTAAACAAACAGTTAAAACGTTTATTGCTCTCTGCTCTACAGCTGTGGTTTCTTTAAGGAACTGTATTGTTTGAGCATAAATGAGCCGTTTATATTGTGTCTGCTATAAGATGTTACTCTTACGTTTATAGTATTGTTGTATAAAACACAGTACAAGCAACGGGACTTTAATTTAATAGAAATAAGAACATTTTAACTTTAATAAGATTTTCCTGCATTTACATGTGATGGCGTACAAAGCGCAAAGCTTTCTAAAGCCAATGGCTCGCCATTGTGCAAACATCTTTGTATGGTAGCTTGCCTGCCATAACTTGTATACAGTTATAGCTGTGTGTGTGTGTGTGTGTGTGTGTGTGTGTGTGTGTGTGTGTGTGTGCGCTCATGTCTGTGGCTGATCCCCACCTTGCCTCAGTATGTTGTATAAAGAAACAGAGGTTAGATCCTGACCTACAGGTTTGGGAAGCTGCCTGGCTGCTTCAATAACAAGTTGATCGAAGCTCGTGTACTTCACTCACATAGTTGTTGGCACACAACCTACACACACACACACATTTGCTCATAATGAACAGGGGCATGTCAGAGTCTCTGCTGCATTATTAATACAGTTTTAAAACAGTGAGACAACAGTGCGTGCTATAAAGATGCAGTCAGTCGATGACCTGCGATTGTAGATGTTTACCGTGACGTGAAGCTGTAAAACAGCTTTTAAAAGAAATTCAGGTGGATTCTGTCTTTGTTTTCGGATACAAATCTCATTGAGTTTTGAGTTACTTGCTGTAAAGATTAAATGCTCTATTTTGTTTGGCCAGATTTCGAGAAGGAAACACTCATGTTTGTGTAAAAAGCAGTTCTGATGAGTTGTACCAGTGTTTGGTGTTGCATCACCCTAGTTTCAATAAGATTTCTGACATGTTTGTGGCAAAACGTGTAATTCTTTTAAATTTATATTTAAAAATGTTGTGCAATATTGGATGTTCCTTAATGTATATCGTTAGGGGGGTTCAACGTTCTTGCAAATAATCAATTAATCTACTGATGGTTTTTAACATGGACACTGCATAAATAACACACAAACACTCCAAGTAAACTGGTGCTAAAACTTTATTACAAATACAAGGCAAAAGTACTGAACTATGAAAACGTGGTAAATGAAATAAATATATAGATTCTACTAATAATAATAAATAAAATAAAAATATTACTAATTTCTAAATGAAATATAAGACTTGCATTAAAGCAGAAACCAAAAGTAGAACAACTGAACCTTTACCGTTTGTTTCATTTTATCTCATCATTTCTTCACCATTGTAAAAAGCGCTATACAAATAAAACTGAGTTAAATTGAATTGAAAATTGAATTTGTGTTAATGCTAAAATTAAAGTTAAAATGCTAAAAGTAAACACTAAAATTAACAGAGCAACTGAAAAAATCTGTAAAAATGGATTAGTAAATGTTGAAATAAACAAACTAAGCATAAACTAACACCACAGCATTTATTTATCAGAGTTAAAGTTACAGATAAAATCTTAATGTAAAGTGTTTACACAAAGAACAGAGCATCAAAATCACAGAAATGGATATTATATCTGTATTCCTGCACATTTTTTTAACTTAAAGACTTAATGATTGTTTAATTTACATAAGAATTGAATTGTAGTGACATAAGCATAATTCTTAACCTCCGTAGTTTGGATCTTCTGACAATTTTAGCCTGAAGAAAAATGTTAAAACAACTTACTGTCCCAAATTTTCTGTGATTTAAATGGCCTATTTTAATGAAGTCTTGCTTTTAGTATAAGATAATATTACTTTACTACATGTGTAAGACATCCCCCCACTTTGGAGACCAGTTCGACAAACTGTTGAGTGGAGAACATTTTTTCATTTGCAGTTTTCACATACAAATATTAATATAATCCCTTAATTCAGTGTATCCGGAAGTATTTTGCTGTAAATTTCTGAAAGGAATTGCTGTGGTATTCTATTTGGGAGAGCTTAAATTGTGCACATTGCACATTTACCTTTTGCATCTTTATTACCAAAAATAAACAAACCCAGTGGTTTTACATAAAAAAAACAAAACAAACTCCTGCTCTCTCAATGCTAAGGTCTAAGCGTTTTGGATAAGAGTTTCTGCCAAATGCCAGAAATAGAAATAAAATTAAGTAAAATATCAAAAGAGAGATGTAGATGTCCAGTATATGTTTACATATTTATATTTAGTAAGCAACAATAATAATGATGTCTAGGGTGCCAAAAACTATAGAAATGACCCTGTTTTAATGAGCCTGAAAATATATATGAAGTAAACTGCGCCATTTGTCGAAAATGTTTTAAACCGAGTACAACTAGCATCAATGCGGTGGAATTGCACAGGCAGTGCAGGAAAACGTTATATTAAAGTTGGTGTTAAAACGGTTTTAGAAAAGTCTTAAATTTAACTTGATAAACTTGTTAGACACTCTGGACCAGTTAAATGGTGCCATCTTTGTTGTGCTTATTTTAGTCTGCAGCCTCGCACCAAAACATCTTCATCAAAGATTTCCACCTGTTTATTAATCTGCCCCTCATTGTTCCAGAACCTTCAAACAACCAAGAGCTTCCTGCTGTTATTGAAATTCGTGAAAAACAGTTTAGAGAAACTTGTGACACTGTCGCCTAAAGCCCGACATAGTTTGTCAGTCTTTTGCGTTATTTTTGTTCTGCAGAGTTTTAGTCATCCTGAAGCATTATACATGGTGTACAGGGCGACCCATTTACAATGATCTGCTGAATGGGACTGTAGAAATCCTCATTTTTGCATCAGAGTTGCACAGTAGTAGCACAGTGGTTAAGATGTTGCTTTGCTGATTGGAGGATGGGGAGTTTAATCCTCATCCTCACCAAACTGCCTTTCCTGGGCCTCTGCTCGAGGTCCATAATCCTCAACTGCTCACTCCGGATAGTGTCAATGTATCTCAACCTTTTTGGAGAAAACATGAATCAAATATCATAGCCGTAGTGAAGTGGATTAAGGCGCCGGCACTTGCATGCACAGTTGCGCTCCGGTACAATTCCAGCTTTGGTCCTTTCCAGTCCCACTCCTCTCTCTCTCTCTGTGTTCCCCATTTCATCTCTGAGCTCTGGAGAGCTTGTGTTTCACAGTCATGTGATGCAGCAGAATTTTGTCACTTGACTCCAGCTGGTTGGTGAGTGCTTACCAGGGAAACAACTTGAGTAAAACACAGCGAGTAAGTCATGACACATCCAGGGTTATTCGTGAACGACGTAGTAGATGACTCACCATGTAGAGCTTGTTGTAGAGCTAAAACAGCCGAACACAATATAATTAGTGGTTACACTCTAAACTAACAGAAAGGGGAAAATGTAGACTTTGTGGATGACTTGCTCTATACTGAGGTTTATGGAAATGTAGATTAGACAGTATTGACTACAGATTTACAGATTATTAACAGTTGTATATATCATACTATATAGTGTGCAAATCTGAGTATGTGAATTAAGTAGTATGTCCAAATCCTTAGTATGCGATGATTCCCGGATGATCTAACTCAGTGGCTAAGGTATTGGACTGCTATTTGGAAGATCAGTGTTTGATCCCCAGAACCACCAATTTACCACTGGTGGGCCCCTGAGCAAGGCCCTTAACTTCCAATTGCTCAGTTCTATGAAAGAAATGTAATTGTTAAAAATGTAAGTTACTCTGGATAAAGGTGTGTGCAAAATGCTGTAAATGTAATGCGATCGATCACTTCCCTTAGGTCACGGGACAATATCAAACCCATGGCAGATATAGTACAACCGAATGTCATTAATACTAACATAACTATGCATAACCATACTATATAGAACATATTTAATGTATTTCATACAGTCAGGAAGTATGGACTAACTCAAATGTACCATGCGCTTCTGGACAATACCCGTGTCTTTTAGAAATCTGCTAGAAATGCTAATGATTGGTTGTTAGAGCTTATAAAAACTGAGGGCAGAAGTGCAGTGATATCATCGTCACAAGGCGATAAAAAACCCCTTTACTTAAGCATTACAGCATATTGACACATATTACAGCACCTTTAATTAAAACAGGAAAAAAAAAAAGAAATCCAGTGAAACACTAATTAATACTAAATACTTTTATGAATAATTTAATACATGAAATATGATTTTTCTGCCTGTAATTTAAACTATTTGCTTGGCCTAAATGTATATTCTTTCTCTGATCTAGTGGTCTTGGGATACAGTTATATTCTTGTGTGTGTGTGTGTGTGTGTGTGTGTGTGTGTGCGCACAGTGCTGACAGGTGCACTTGTTTTCCTGCAAGTTGTGCAGCTTCCACAGTGCTGATCAAATCTCAAAGAGCTGGTGACGTGATCTGTGACACTGCGGCGGTTCTGTGATGAGTGACGCCTCTGCATGCGCTCTGTAACACAGCTGCCACCCATCACAACACATCTGGAGGGCATATTGACAAACTGAGTTGGATCAGACTCAAAACACAGTCCAAAGATCCGGTGACCTTGTGAGCATAGCTGTCCAAAAAGGGGTTAATTAATGTAGTTTGAGATGCGAGTACATTTCAGAAAGTGCGTTGGAGCCATTGCACTGCTGGGAGTTGCATCATCAGGATGCGTTTCTCTGCCTTGTCCTGAGGAAAGCGGAGTAACACTGCGGCATTAAATTACAGACTGTATCGATTTGTACTTAGTTCTAGTTCAAATGTGCCACTCCAAATTCTCTCCCCCCCCTCCCTTCTCTTTCTCTCGCTCTATTTCTACCACTCTCTTTTTCTTATCTTTTTTGGAGTCTCGCACACCTTCTCCCCTATTTCATCTCATCTCTTCTCGTCTCTTCCTCTTCTCGTCTCATCTAGTCTCGTCTCTTTGATTTACATTTTTTTTTTTTTTTTTTTTTTTTTTTTTTTCTACATACATTTCTCTTCTCTTTTTTTGTCCTCCCTCTGTTTTGTTCTCTTCTCCTCTCATCTCCTCTCATCTTCTCTCTTTTATTTACATTTTTTCTCTCTAATTCTTTCTCTTCTCTTTTTTTCTCACTA
Source organism: Bagarius yarrelli (assembly GCA_005784505.1). NCBI lineage: Eukaryota > Metazoa > Chordata > Actinopteri > Siluriformes > Sisoridae > Bagarius > Bagarius yarrelli. The sequence goes on from VCAZ01000055.1 coordinate 1,132,645, forward strand.
TATACGTTTTATTTCTTGTCTTTTCCTCTTTTTCTTTTCTTTTCTCTTCTCTTCTTGTCTTTTCCTGTTTGTCTCTGCGCTCTGATTGGGGGTGGGGGTAAAAACCCTTTTCTCAGACAGCATGGAGACGCTAGAGTCAGTTTTCAATCCAACAGGGCGCGGTTCATTCCTCCACCCCAGCATTCTGAGCCTGATGGCAGAACACAGTCCTGACTTCATCAAACAGTAGATGCGTAAAACGTGCCGTTCTGTTGTACCTGCTCTCGGGGCAAATTTTCATTTGTGGGTTTTTTGAGATTCCGGCTGTAAAGCTGTGTATACTGCCACGGAATTATGAACTTGGGCATCGGGACATGTTTAACTGATTAAACCTATAAAGTGACTCTTGTCACATAATTACACTTTTTTGCAAAGTTTATGCAGGGAATCATCTGATGGCTAACAGGCAGAAGGCCCCTGATGCGGCCCCCGAACAGAGCTTTCGAACTACACCACAGGCCTGCATTGGCGATGACATCATAGCTTTGTTTTGTAAAGACGAAACTGCTCACTAAATTAGTGAATAGAGGTGGTATAATCATCAGCAGCAGCATTATCATATTCCATTGCATCATGTCTGGATGGTGTCATTTACCCGAGTTACTCGTCTCAACACAACAATGACTTTTTGATACTGTTAATTGAAATCCTGGCCGCTTTAGGAGCCCAGTTTAAACTGATGTCAGTGGGCGGAGCTTTCACAGTTTGACAGGTGTCGTTTGAAAAAGCTGATAGAGTAACAACGACAAATAACTGAACAAGAAGTAATAAACCGGTCAGTTTGATAAAAGATTTGCTGAGCAAACGGGTTAAAAAAAAAAAAAAAAAAACTTGAAAAATAATGCAAGGATTAAAAAAGAGAGTGATATAAATGAAGTCTCCAGATTTCATTGCATGCATACTCTATATTAATGTTGTATAACGTTTTATAAACATTTGTTATCGTTGCATAATCTTTTGCATACACGCAGTCATTAATTTGACCAAAATTGTCAATTAAAAAAATTTTCAAATTTGGATTCTTTTTGTGTAAGGAGAATGCAAGAGACTTGTACCTTGGTCATAAATTGTCAGGTTTGTTGTCGGTGTGTGTGTGTGTGTGTGTGTGTGTGTGTGTGTGTATATATGTGTGTATGTGTATGAGAGAGAAAGGACAAGAGAGAGATTATAGGAAAGCACATTACTCTGTCACCCTGCGCTTTCTCAACAGCTTCAGTTTATTGACAGAAGCGCAGCCTTCCAGGAGCCGCAAGCAGGATCTTACTGTTTATCCCCAAACACTTATCAGGAGAGTGAGAGGGTGTGTGTGTGTGTGTGTGTGTGAGAGGAAGGTAGACAACATGCAGTATTACTATTAAGTGGTTAAGGTGTTGGACTGCTAATTGTAATATCAGGGTTTGATTCCCAGCACAACCAAGTTAACACTGTTGGGCCCCTGGGCAAGGCCCTTAACCCCCAACTGCTCAGCTGTAGAAAAGAGATACATGTAAGTCAGTCTGGATAGGAACGTCTGCTAAATGCTGTAAATGTAAACATGACAGTGAAGGCTACTTTAGCCACAATCGTTAAACCAGTGGAGAGTGTTTTATTATGATTTATTCCGATTTCGCCGTATAAAGTGATAAATAACAAAGTGATTGGAAGCAGATGTCTGTGTTTTATTCCCCGAGAAGCTGTGTGAAGCCTGGGTAAATCGACTGTGTGTTTGGACCTGTGTGTTTTGTGAAAGCCCATTTCGTCAGTGCCGCTGCGGTGCAGCGTCCGAAGCCACAATGCAGGCCTTTGTGCAGTGTGTTTGTTTACAATGATGCCCTCCTGCTTTGCATAACTCCACAAGAGAGGGCCGGTCATGTGATGGAGAGAATGTGAGCCCAGACAGAAAGACGAGAGCGAGAGAGAAAGAAAGAAAGAAAGAACGATAGAAAGAAAGCGATGCTGTTAAATGAACTATCAGTGCTTCTGTGTTTGGGCTGTTTTTTCTCTCTTCAGGCCTTAAGCTGAATGATGTCATGTATTTTGGGATCAGCGCTAGAAGCCAATGCATGAGAAGTTATTCTTTCTGTTTAACAACGGTGTGCGAGGGTTGATCAGTGGGTTAGAGGAAAGTCAAAGGATGCTAAAGTTGAGTATTGTTTTATTCAGAATCGTTCGTAATAAATATCGGTTGAAGCCGAGCGTGCAACTATCAAATAAATATCTGTTTAAGGAGGCAACTCCAGTCTTTCTGTGGTGTCCTTCATGAGATGTGCATCACCTGGTCAACCCGGGCAGGACGCTGCCACTTATATCACCTTTCAACACAAACTCTCAGATTCTAGGTGAAAGTATGAATTTGGTGTATAAACGTGTTGGGGGAAGTGGTGGTTCAGTGGTTAAGTAGTTGGCTGCTAATTGGAAGATCAAGATTTGATTTGGTTTGAGGAATATCACTGAGGAGTCGGTCGCTGAGACCTGTGAAATAATTCGGCATGAAACCACATACATAGAAACCGATTCTAAGTAAACAGCCAATAGGAGCAGGATACAGGGCAAAGGGATATATATTTATATACAGATATATATTTGTATTTTAAAGATTGCCGAGTAAAATGCAATTTTACTGCTGGATATTGTTTTTTAAGTAATTTTGTAACTGCGTGGAGCAGTCGCGTTCACGTGACCGGAGCACGTTAATCAGTTAACGATGGCTAGCGGAGAAGCAGAAAAGATTGAAAAGCCTCCAACATCATTGAAATCGCAGGTAGGCGAGCATTTTGACTTCACGGGCTAAAGCGATAAAGTTTATCGCTGAGTGGGAAATGCGAAGTCTGGTGCTACTGACACGGAATGGAGGTTAAAGAGGCACAATATAAATATTATTTCAGGTCTCAGCTTGTTTTACACGTTAAACTTTAATGAGTAAATATTTTATTTAAAATTTTTATAAGGTTGGTAATTTATTTATTTTATTTTTGCTAAAGCCATTGGTGCCATAGGTTTTTTTTTTTTTTTTGTAATAAATGCAAAGCAAATTATATTAGATTTCCCCCTTTTTTCCGAGCCGAAAAATGATCTGATCCGCGACTCAAAAAATGTGATGTGATCCGTGAGTTTTGTGATCCGTTGCACACCACTAGTTGTAATGTGTCATATAAGCAGCAAAATTTGACAAATTTCCCCAAGTTAATCTCAATGAGCAATTCTGGGATGAAACAGAATGTTAAACTCTGAGCAAACAGGGAATCAGAATTCTCAGGCAAATTCTCTTTATCTCGCTGACTGACAGGGTTGTGAATGGAAATCCCTTACAGATTTTTACCTGACTGCTGTGTTGTCATTTTGAATAAGGAAAGTTGGTGCTGAAACCTGTAAATACTGTTGGTTATTAATGTTAGTACGTTTTCCCAACTTGCCTAAAATGTTTGGCATTAAATACAACAACTATGACGAGCAGCTGAGATTAACCTGGCAACAATCTGGGCATGTACAAATGTGCAGTGAAAACGTCCCAAACAGGGAGATCTGTGATCACCTGATTAATGTACACAAGCATAGAAGAGTTAAGGCAAGTAGTACCAATAATGGACAAGAAAGTCTCTCTGATCGCAGCAGACATCTACAGTTTCCCCTGAGATTATCGTCAGATGCATTAAGGAGCCTGTTTTCCGACGTCTGTGGGACGAGAGCAGAAGACCAAATGCTGATGTGAAGTGAGATCTTTCCGGATGTGATAAAAAGCTGCTGCCTGAACCTTTATTACAGCTTTTTACATTTCTCAGGCTGTCCAAGGAATGGTTGTAAAACCGCAAATAATCCAGGCTGCGTGTGTGTGTTTGCACATCTGATGCTGAAGCCTACCAGACACTTATCTGTTGTAGAATTTAAACATTTATTTCCATAACGTTTTATTTTTATATATATATATATATATATATATATATATATATATATATATATATATTATATATTTATATATTTACATTCTGTTTAGAATGAAAAGGAAGCGATTGTGTGTGGAGAAATGTGTCTCATTTGTTTTTGGGTTTTTTTTTTTACTTCTTGAACATGTGTGTGTCGAAACGTGTAATACAGCTAAGCGTTTGCATGAATGACTTATTTGCGTCATCATGCTCTCTCTCTTCATTCTCTCTCTCTCTCTCTCTCTCTCTCTCACTCTTTTTCTCATACTCTCCCACCCCATTGCGCTGCAGTCAGCGATGACGCATCAGCATCAGCATCAGCATGCCCCGATACAGGATGTGCTTTGCTTCAGCCTCAAGAAAGTGGAAAGAATAGCGACAGAGCAGGAGGTGCTCTGTTTCTGTTCGAGACGCTGGAGGGAAGCCAGTAAGCGTTCGTAGCTTACTGATGACATCACCGTCTTCTCCTCCCCTCCCATCCATGAGCCATTGAAACCAGGGCTTCATTTATTTATTTATTTATTTTACAAGCCTCAGAGAAGAGAGAGAGAGAGAGAGAGAGAGAGAGAGAGAGAGAGAAAGCCAGCAGTAGGACGGGGAGGGGTCGCCTCGGAGCGAGTGGAGAGGGAGGTTTGTGTGTGTGTGTGTATTTGCCAAGGTTTGCACACACAGGAAGAGAAAGGCGAGCAGAATAACGCTGCGCTCCGCTGTGTAGCGCCTGACACTCGCACTTAAAACAAACTTTCCACTGGACTCCCAGATCGCTGGCAGTTTCTTCACCGACTGTTTTCTTACTCTTTGTTTAGCATCGTGTGTGTGAGCGTGAGTGTTGGACAGCATGATTTTAAGCATGGTACAAAATGAACAGCCGGCACACACACCTCGCTGCAGAAGCCTGCGCACAGCGAACGCACTACTGGTGTGACGGACAGAGGTTAGGAGCCGCAGGAAGAGACTGGGGAATCGTACACCTTGTGGTTTTTTTTTACTCCACACCTCTGCGTCTACATCATGTTGAGTCTGCAGGAGTCGGTATTCTTTGAGATCAGCATCAAATCCCTTCTCAAGTCATGGAGCGGGAACTGTGAGTACCAGGAAGAAATACGCATTCTCTCTCTCTGACATGCACACACTCACACTTCCAGGACTTTCTTACTACATGTCTACTTGATATGACGTTACTAAGTTAGCATGCGCATGGTTCTACACACACAGCTTTTCCTACATATCCAGAAATCTATCGAAACGAATACACGCCGACCAACTACTCTTATCCAGAGTGTAACGTTCGTTTTGTAATATAACATTTTCTTGTGTCATACACACGCGCACAGCCCTGAGCACGTGCATCAAAACAACGCTTCCTTTGACTCATCGCTCTGGGATGTTTTGTAAATAGTTTCCGGAGTGTTTAGGGCTGCGGCTAACACACTGTGAGTGTTTTAGACACCGCTAACTTCAGCCTGAGGTTTTTTCTGAGGTGTCGCGTAAGCAAACCGATTATGACTCAGTATGAGGTACAAGGGAATGTAGCAGCGTCCAGAACACATCCCAATTCGGGAGAAACCCATCAGGGGAAGAAAGCAGTGTGTACAGGGAGTGTGAGGGTGAAAGTGCAGAAAACCACACTGGAGTCAGAGTCTCATGCTGTAAAGATCTGTGCGCATGCGTGTGTGTGTTTGGACAGACAAAGAAAGGAAACATTAGAAATCCCAGTGGATCATTAGTAATACACTCTCACATATATCTATTGCTGCATTGCTAAAATCCGGCAGATTTATATGGGTTACAGGTCAGACGACTGCACAAGATTTTGTAAATCTGTTACTGTCACTTAGCTTCATCGAAGGATGAAAAAAAACGAATAGCAACAACGAAGAAAAATTGTACTTGTAGACTGCTACTGGCCTATAATCGAACAATCAATCAATAGTTTTTTAATCCTCCATAAATAACGAACATAACACTACATTACAAAAAAAACACAGTACAGAGCTAAATGAAATATATAATACGAATATTATTAGTAATATTTATTACTATTTTAGTCAAAAAAACCCTGCATTGACACTGAAACGAAAAGGAACTTTTCCTATATTTGAGCAGTGAAATGGATACATGGAGCGATGATGTACTTCCGCTAAAATCTCAGCCTGTGCAGTTGCTTCCGGTATCATGTTGCACAGGTTCACTGGCAGCTTTGGAGCTGCACAGAATGAACATCCTTAAGAACAATCGGCGAGTTTCATAAAACTGTGAATGGATGACTACAGTTACTCTATCAGTATCTAAAGGTAACATGGAAAATGTAACTACTAAACTATTTGTGAGAGCTACACTTGTAGCCACTACTTATTATTCATCATCACTGTTTATCTCACTTTACTCATCTCACTCAATAATAGGAGACACAGAATGCGTGTAATTGAAGAGAGACAACGGAACGCAGTTTCTGTGACTTCCCATTGCTTAGAGTCCATATTTAAATATTGATGCAACCTTCATTCCAGAAAAGTTGGGATGCTTTTTTTATTTATTTGAATAAAGCAAAAACTAAAAGACTTTCAATTCACATGAGTCAGTATTTTATTCACAATAGAACACAGATAACAGAACCGATGTTTAAACTGATTAATTTTACAATTGTATGCACAAAATAAGCTTATTTCAAATGTAATGCCTCAATATTACAACACACCAGTGTTATTTACCGAATATGAAATGAAAGACATCTTTACATTTTCAGGATGATTTACAGAAACTTGATCTGACAGACAGAACCTCCCTGCTTTAACCCTGCGGAATAAATTTCTCTTACACTGAAGCAACTGAGATTGGCAGTGTAGTTGGGAAAATTGTATGTGATTGACATATAACAGTAAACAAACGTGATCATTGAAGTTGCCCTGCTGCGCTATCGAGAGCTAGCATGCATGATAAGGCCATGCAAAGATACTATGCGTGTCCTAAATCTTGTGTGGATGTGTTTACCTTAAAATGTATAGCTTAAAGTTTTTCTCCCTCCCGGATGTCGATGTATGACAGTGTTGGGATCATTCGATTCACTTCGTTGACTGTAATTCTAGAAAGCTCTGGACTAAACGAGTAAAAACACCATCGCTTCTATAGACCAGGGGTGTCCAAACTCGGCCCTCGAGAGCCGTTGTCCTGCAGAGTTTAGCTCCAACTTGCCTCAACACACCTACCTGTAGGTTGTATGTATGCCTAGCGACACCTTAATTAGTTGATTCAGGTTGGAGCTAAAACCCTGCAGGACGCCAGCCCACCAGGACCGAGTTTGGACACCGCCTGCTATAGACGCACCGGTAAAGACTGAGCTGGCTGACTACAAAGTGTGCATATAGCTCATTGACCTCTATCGTTCATGCTGTAGTGTGTATTAAGTCGAATTTACATCTTAAAAATTAAAACTTTGTTGAAAAATTCGTTAGCAAATGTTTAAATAAACAAACTTATAATAAACAAGACTACAGCATTTATCAGCCTCAGCTAATTGTAAAATTTTTAACGTTTTATATCAATCCCAACCGTCCAGCTTAAAGACGGCTATTTTTAAACATTGAAATGACAGAATGTAAAGGTATGTATAATGTGTATTATATGTTCAGTCTCAGACTTCTTTTACTTCTATTTTAAAGCAGTTGTTTATCTAATCAAAATAAAATATGTTTTGCCTAATAAAACCTCAAGAAAAAAACTTTTCTGGTGGGTTTCAACCATCGGTCTTTATTGTCGGAACTTAATACGAAAGTGCAACCTACATTTATAAGTTTCTAAATTTATCTGTATAAATACAATGATTAACTTGATTAGATTCATTTGATCCTTATTGTCACATCCTGAACTCAATAAATAAAAAAAAATATATATATATTTATTTATTTATTGTGTATATAGAAGCAATATTGTGGGACAATGACATGTCAAGTTTTAGTTTCATCGTGCTTCTGAACCCTTTTTAATGCGAGTGTGCCTTGCATTAAAAGCAGCATGCAGTCGTTTTATTTTATTACGCATTTAAGTTAAAATCCAGAGAACTTTTTTTTTGTTGTTTTTTTTTTTTTTTTTTTTTTTTTAAAAGGACGATTGAAACGACACTGCAGGGCCTGTGTTTGACGTGTACCATAAGGCTTCCTTCTGATTAGCGTAATGTTGCATGCTTTGCAGCAATTAGGTTTCTGAACACAGCTTATTTTTTTTCAGCATGATTTTGCAGTGCCAAGTTTGCATTCTGATTGCGGAAAGCCATTGGATACAAAAATTCTAACCTGTCGTAATATCTCTATTGTAGAGAAAGCATGTGCTTTTATCCTTTGCTAAATCTGATCCAGCAGACCAAGAGGTTCTACAGACATGGAACATGGTCAGTATGTGTTGCACGTTGCAAGATGTTAGGCATACACCCTTATCCAGACCAGGGTTTACAGGGCAAGTATTATTATATCTAAATTCTTAGTATGCAAAAACAGAGTGCAAAGATTCCCAGATAATAAATAACTAATTTACTATTTCTGTCTGGATTCTAAAATATGCATATAATGGACACTCAATAGACGACTAGTCATAGGCGGAAATAGTAAAAAGCGCTGATGCTGCACTTTTCTGTTGTTTCAAGTAGCTTTAAGTACATTCAAAAATTAACATTGCTACTTATGGTTACATTCAACTTGCTTATCATCATCCGAATAAACATTTATTTATTTATTCATTTATCTTCTATCCCCTCTTATTCCCTAATTCGGGTCACGGGGATCTGCTGGAGTCTATCCCAGCTGTCACTGAAAGTAGTGGGTCAAAAGAATTTAAATAAAAAGTTTAATAAGATAATTTCAGGGCTTTAGGACAACTTTGATGAGAGGAACACAATTGTAGTACCCTACTTACTGTAAATAGTATGTGATTTCAGACACATCATGACTTTCTATAGCTAATGGGTCAGTGGATCACAGATCGCCGGGGTGGGCAACCCATGTACCAAGTGTCCTTGTCCTGCTTGTTTCTGTCAATCAGAACCAGGAAATACCAGGTTGCTTGATTCATCTTTCATCCATTCTTATCCAATATGATACTACTCTACTGTAGCTCTGTAACTCTAACTAGATGACAATATATCTGTATATATATTCCGCATTATTGATCGGACAGCGAGAAGAGCGTTCGTTTCTTCTGTTGCCCACTGTTGAATAGACAGTTTGCTCTTATCTTCCTAACGCTTATGCTAATGCTAATACGTTTGTACTTCGTTTACCTGGACCCAGCACCGGTGTGAAAGCACATCAGCAGTGTATGAGGCAGGGATAGTCGGAAAACAAGCAGGGCATTGCTAAACCAATATAGCAAAAAAATATCCCCAAAAATGTTCTAAAAGCCCTGCAAACTGCAGGACTATCTGAGGAATATCTCTAATAATCAAACATTCTATAGTATGTAAAAACGCTCTGGCTGTCACTTGTCATGTCGTTTGTAGTTTTATTGGTAATTGTGTAAATTATGTTCAATTGTTCCAGCAAATCATGAGTTGACTTAAAGTATAATGATAAAGAAATGTGTAATGCAACTAATAACAATAAGAAATAAAAACCAGGACGTACCAAAAATCTTGTTCAGCCAATCAGTGTGGACGCACAGTACCACGCATACTCACCTTGTGTTTAGAGGTTTCTGAACATCCCCAGGGGCCCGTCTCTAAACCACCGGAATCTGCAATTACCCTGAAAGCTTTTGTTTCCACCGCACCTTTTCTCTCTTGCCTTGATCTGTCCCTGACTTTAAAGCTGTGTGAGTCACATCAGATGCTCAACAAAGCATCTTTTAACACACAACACTGTGCTAACATGCCAGTACATTTAACTTCTTAAAGAAAACTAAACAAAAATGAATAAATCAACTATTTTAATAGTCATCAGTCTCGATTGATCTAAAAGCTGTTGAATAGCCGGAGCCCTTTTAAACACTTCAGCTTCCTTTGGGTGTGTGTGTGTGTGTGTGTGTGTGTGTGTGTGTGTTTAGCTTATGCTGGTGTTAATAAACTGTTTATATCTCTTTCATGAAGAACAAAAAGAATTTAGCGTCTCTCCTTTGGAGTCTGTCTTTAAATAGCCAAATGTAAGATGAGATGATAATGGGTGTGATGTGGGTGATGTCATCGTGCCTGTTGTGTACTCTTGTTCATTCTAGAACTCTGTACATGGCTGTCCTTCAGTCCTGCTCCCGCCTACACACGTGACCAAATATCATTCTTCATTTTTCACCCTTCAGACATTCATGAGGTTGCCTGTGTTTTTGACTGCACCATGTCACCATGTTGTCCAACAAAAGTCATCCAAACACAAACTCTAGACGTTTTCCTCAAAATCCCAGCCTGTATTTGATATATTTATGATGCATTAGGGTTCGTGCATCATTTAAATGGACTTGAACCTTAATGAGTTCGTATGTATTTCAAATGTAATTTAATCTAATTTAAATACATTTAGTTATATATCTTTAAACTTTTTGTTCTCGGTATTAAGAGGGTCAAATTTTCCTTTTAGGTTTTTGTCTTTTAGCTAAAAAGGAAAAACAAGAGCTATTCTAGATTTTCCTGGCCAGATTTCTTTGATAGATTGTTAAATGACGTTAAATTATACGCAGGACAAACAGTCGAAAAGTTCAATAATGACTGTAAATGAAGATATTTTTGTTGTCGAACAGCCTTTTGATCTTGGATGTCATAATGCATGGGCCTGAGAAATATCACGTGAAATCAGTACCACTGCTCCTTATGCACGGTTTGAAATGTGATTTAAATACCCCACATGTTGATAGTGGCTCACTGATCCGTGAAAATGACGGACAATATAAATGCTCAACTATTTTTCTAAGAGAAGCATTGAAATATTTGTATAAATGCCTTGACCTTTCCACTGCTCCAAAATTAGAATTACAAAAAGATATTTGAAACTAACTTAACAATCAATAAACAACACCATTATAAATAAAGAGGAGCTTAATGTAGTGTTAACATTTTATCTTTACCAACAACATACACAGTTTGTAATAAGACCAGCACCTTAATGCCATTATTTATTATAACAGTAACAGTGACCGTAATTCAGAATTATTATTATTACAGCTACACCCAACCAGCACTCACCCTCACCTGAGTATTAACCAGATACACCTGCACCTCATCAGTCCATCACAATCTCCCTTCCCTCACTCACTCACTCTGCTCTCGTTTGTTTAATGTTTATCTGCAGACTCACCAATCGCCGGTTCTCGTCAAAAGCTCCATCATCCTCCTAGCACCAAAGCTAACACTATCTTCTGATATCTGCCTTGGCACTCATGAATAAAGCAAAGATTCATAGAAACTTGAATATGAATTCAGGTGCAGGTTCAGTTTAACACATTGCAGTTCAAACAACTGGTAAAAGTGCACGTCGCATCCCTTTAAAGCCTCTATCAGAATTAAAACAATCAGCTATTAAAGTAAACGTTTGTTGCAGCTCTAGCAAACAATCACGCTGAAACATCTGGATTTGGATCACAATCGTTTATTAGTCTGCTTTAGCTCCTTGTTCTGAACGATGGTCTTGGGAATAACAGGTACGGGTCCTGCACAGGGACACAGGAATTTTGGATTATTTGTCTTACAGAACTGTAGGCAGGTACGGTCCGGTCCAGCACTCGGTTTAATCCACTGTCACTCGACTGCTTTTTAAAATGTTTTTAATTAAGCTCAGTGTTGTTGTTTTTGTTTTTTTTTCAGTCACACTGTCCAGTTCTCAAATTATTTCACACGCAAACGTTTCCTTTTTCTTTTCCACGTATTAACGTATGCTGCCATAGAGTGTGTTATGCTTTTTTTAGGGTGTCTGGGGTTTTGATTGATTTAATGAAACCCCCTTTTTTAAAATAAAAAGAGTCTGATCTCTATGTTTCAGCTTTCATTGTAAACAAACACACATGGACCCGAATCCTGTAGTAGTTTGAAGTATATAATGTGTGCAGGGTATCAACAAACCCGACTTTGATTGTCGATTATTAAAATGATTAATCAAGTAATTATAAAATATCAAGTTCTTAATAAATTGATTTAAAATGATAAATGAATGTTTCTTTAAGTGATGTGTCGTCTTCTGTGTTGGACAGTTTATGCACTGAATTACATTCTTGTGCTACAGCGCCATGCTGGTTAAACCATGCTATTACAAGCCCTTACATAATGTTATACCAGATTAAATGTTTTTCCGACAACAAAAATATTTGTTGACAATTTTTATTGTGGTCGCTGACTAATCGTTTGAATATCTCATGAAAACAAGCCACTGCTAACTTTCCTGTGTGTGAAAGTCTCAGCTGAGTTTTAGGCAGTGTATTTTGTAGTGCAGCTGAAAACATTCCACTGCGTGACCGGTCAGACTTCTGTCCTGTCTGCTCCCTGATGGATCACATGCATGCTCTCTGTGTGTTTGTGTGTGTTGTTGGGTGTGATCCTTTAGCTTTCCTCTTCTGAAAAACTCATAAAGCTTTATAGGGTTTTCTTCAGTCTCCTCTCATTGTTTTTAGCCATTTTTTCCCCCCAACTTATCGCAACTTTCCCAGCAACCTACAGCAGAGGAGGACAGGGATTTCCTCAACCAGGGAAGCGCTAAGACACGTGACTCGCATTCTCTGGCTTTAGACAAACACACACACACACACCTAACTCAGCTTTGTAAAGCCTTGATGAAAATGTCTTTGTTAGTAATGTGTACTTAATTCCATCTATTCGTTTTTCCTTTTTTTATTAATTTCAGCGCAGGAAAAAAACCTTTAAAGGTAAACACTCATAAAAATTCTGTCATTAATTACTCACCAGTGTGTTTTCCAAAACCTGCAAGACCTGCTTTTATTTTCAGAACACAATTTATGATGTTTTGGATTAAATCTGCGGGTTCTCTGATCCTCCCATAGACAGCAAGGTAATTACTAGGTTCAAGCCCCAGAAAAGTAGCAAAATGATCAGCAAAGTAGTCCATGTGACATCAGTGGCTCAACTGTAATTTTACGTAACTAAAAGAATCCTTTTTTTTTTTGCACAAAAAAACATCATCTAGTGTAAAAGCTTCCAAAAGCTACATCGATCGAGTTTTGTTTTCAGTTTGCTCTTTAAAATGGTGCTTTTATACAGCATGTAAAAAAGGTCACGTCGCATGTGTTCAACCTCATCGCGCCAGATGTGGGTCAGCGTCTGCGCCACCACAGGCGTGCTTCATGGTACTGTCGTGAACACATCCATAAATGACGCAGTAGAAAGAAAAATGTAGTATAAAATGATTATTTTTGTTATCTTCGCACAAATAAAGTATTTCTGTAGCTTTATAAAATTACAGTTGAACCGCTGACGTCGCATAAACTACTTTGTCAATTATCTTGGTACTTCTCTGAACCTTAAACCTGGTAGTTACCTTGCTGTCTATGGGAGGATCAGAGAGCCCTCAGATTTCAACAAAAATATCTCTAATTGTGTTCAAGTTTGGAAAATTGCGAGTGCGAGTAATAAATGACGGAATGTTTCTTTTTGGGTGAACTATTCACCCAGCTGCATGCAGAACCTGTAGAACCACCTAATTAGAACGGTCCTCCTAGAGCTGCCTGATTAACTGACAGGTGCGTGATTTTATTTATTTATTTTTTAAGTAGATGACGTTCACCTGGAATACTGTTTCGGAGAGAAAGGTGTTTTTTTTTTTACCTAATTCCACGGAAGCAAACTAGTCGGAACGGCTCTTAGATCAAGTGTTTATACAAATACACACACGTTTACCGCTGGAGAACTGCAGGAAGTGATAACCTGTGTGTGTGTGTGGGGGGGTGTGGTGGATATAGATATATTGTTGGGCAATTTTCATTTCTTGAGCAGATAAAACAGTAAGTGAAGTGAGAGGAAGAGAGAGTGGGATCCGGAAAGGTCCATGATCCGGGATTGGAACTCGTGATGTCCAGAGCACAAAAGCGCCACAGTATGTCAGCGTTCTACCCACAAGACTACCATGCCGACAGGATGCAAGAATCTCTGACTGTGATTGTGAAGAGATCTTTAGACATCATTTCAGCTTTTATTTAAACACTAAGAGAGTGACTGTGTTTTCTATCAATCGCTGAGGTGATCGTGAGATTAGACATGAATCTACTCTAAGCCTGTCCTCTGTCTGTCTGTGTGTTTGTGCATGTTCCCGTCCAGTTTCTGTCCCAGTGAGCAGCAGCAGCAGCAACACCAATAGACGCCACACGGCTCTGTCCGTTCCACTCAGCTGGGAGAAACGCAGCGTTCACGCCGCAGCCATGTCCAGCATCACCATCGACCCCGAGCTCAAGCCCGGCGAGTTCGTCATCAAGAGCCTGTTCGCCGAGTTCGCCGTGCTTGCCGAGAAGAAGATCGAGGTGGTCATGGCAGAACCGCTGGTCAGTAAATCGCAGAGAGGACATTAACAAAAACCCATTATGGTCGCGGCAGTCACACATCCTTTATTTAAATGCATTAACTAGTGCCAATAATAAGTGTGTGTATGTAAAGCGTTTAATTCACCACCACGGAAAGGGCATTCAAGGACAAAAGTAAATTCCAGTTATTTCTAGTTGCAGGCATTGTTACTTTTTAAAAAAATATATATTGATAACAATATTTAGTCTGTCCAGGATTTTGCAGCTCTTAAGTTGCTGCAATATTGCAATATTTTTTTGTTGTGTTCTTGCAATTAAATTCAGGGGTTAAGTGCAAAATGACAATATTCGCTAAGCTTCTTGTTAGCATATTAGCGATGGAAGCTACAAATCTGCGTTAGCCGCAAACACGGAGAGGAGGAACTCTGTACGGTTGGTATGTCGAATTCCGGGCGATCATTCTGATTTTTCACTTATTGTTTCTAATTTGCATAAAGTTAAAGAAATCTTAGCACGTTTTTTCACAGTCCAATCAGTAAAAACTAATTTAATTGTCATATTAGTGAATATTTTTAAACAAGCAGCTGTTGTACATTAAGCTTTCATGCCATTCTTTTCCCAGACCTGATTTGTTCCTCTCGGTTGCCAGGCAACTCTGTTTTGTATTACGGATGTCAGAAACGCCGTCCCCATGACTAACTGTGCGTTTCCGTTTCCCGTCCAGGAGAAGCCTTTATCCAGATCTCTGCAGAGAGGGGAGGATGCACAGTTTGATCAGGTGAGATGTTAAACAGGAGCGCTGGATGTGCTGTGGGAGCGTCTTGTGATCTGGAATCGCTGCGTCATCCCTGGCTATACATCACTGCAGGGTGTTGGAGTGTGTAGGCCAAACGCGGGCAGAGCAGAGAGAGCAGTTATATAACTCTTCCCAGTGCCATCCGTCACTTTACCACACAGTCATTTAGACTCAGGCTTACAGTCTCGCTCGGGCCGCAAAACCGCTGGCATGTTGATCAGACATTAAAAAAAAACAAAACGATCAGCTCTTTGATGATATTGATCATGGAGCTAATACACACCTGACTAAAGAGCAAAACCTCTCTCTCTTTCTCTCTCTCTCTCTCTCTCTCTCTCTCTCTCTCTCTCTCTCTCTCTCTCTTTTCTCTCTCTCTCTCTCTCTCTCTCTCTCTCTCTCTCTCTCTCTCTCTCTCTCTCTCTCTCTCTCTCTCTCTCTCTCTTTCTTGCTCTCTTTGTCATTGTGCTGTAATGACGTAACGCTGGGTAATATGTGTCTGCTTCTCTCTTTCTCTATTTCTATGTCTGTGTTTGTATGTCTTTTTAAAGATTCAAGATTTAAAGGTTGCTTTTTTGGCATGACATATATGCACAGTTGCATTGCCAAAGCACAGGTACAGGTCTCTCTCTTGTTCTCTGTCTGTCTCTCTTACTCTTGATTTAACCTCTCTGTCTGTCTCTCTGTTTCTCTCTTTCTCGTTCTGCCTTTGTCTATCTCTCCTTCGCTTATCTGTCTGTCTCTCTTTCTGTCTTTGTCTGTGTGTCTCTTACTCTTGCTTTTTCCGTCTCTCTTTCTGTCTCTCTCTCTCTCTCTCTCTCTCTCTCTCTCTCTCTTTTCACCTGAAACATACGAAAAATGTTATAATTGAAGAAAGATTTGTTGACTTCAGATCATTTTTTCATTTGATGTAAGAATCTATGAAACCATCTTGTGGTATTTGGTCATGTCGTTACCGTGGGGCTGTGGGTTATTAAGGAAATCGTTTCAGCTTCTTTCTGCAGCAGAGAAGGTGAATGTAGTTCCTGAGATGGTTATGATGGGATGTTTCTGTCAAAAAAAATTCAAATGAGTAAAAAATTTAAAGCGCAGATTAGCGAATGATTCGGTTGCGTTGTCATGTGATTTGGTATAAATGCTAGTCTCAGTGCAGTAGTGTGTAACACGTGCGATGTTGTGTGTTGTAGTTAATAAGCTCTATGAGCTCCATAGCAGAACACTGTTTGCCCTCATTGCTGCGCACGCTTTTCGACTGGTACCGGAGGCAGAGCGGCACCGAGGACGAGTCCTACGAATACAGACCCAGATCCAGCACCAAATCCAAAGGGTACACACACACACACACACACACACACACACACACACACACACACACACACACACACACACAAACAGTAAACTCATCCAGCAAGTATTTGTGTTTCAGTTTGTACTTTAGGTGTTTGTAATATATATATTTTTTGTTTTGCCCCTGCAGAGACGAACAGCATCGGGATAAAGACTACCTGCTGGAGAGGAGAGACTTAGCCATAGACTTCATTTTTTGTTTAGTTTTAGTGGAGGTTTTGAAACAGGTGAGATGTGTGTGTATTGTGCTTTTGTCTGTTGTAGTTAAGCGTTAAAGATGTTGGACTGCTAAGCAAAAGATCAAAGGTTTTTAACCCTCAGCTGCTTCCATGCTCTGGATAGGGACATTGGCTGAAATGTAATTGTAATGCAGGGTTTCCACATGTCAAACTTTCCAGCCCTGCAAAACACTTAAACATGAATTGAAAGCATTAAATGCCCTAGAAAAATGTTGTTGCCCTAAAAAATTATGATCTGAGAAAATTAACATTAGTAACAGAAAGTGCTCTGTTTAGTAGTCTTGCGTAGCCAGATCTTTAGTCTGACAGCAGAATGTCTGGCAACCTCGGCCACTTTAAATGACTAAGATGGCGCATGACTGACAGGTAAAGCAGCTAATAAAGTTTCCCTTTTTTTTGCATCATGTTTAGGGGTGTCACTAAGTGCTGCAAGCAAAAAACCTCTTAAACCTCTTTTAAAAAGTCTATACCAAGAACGGAGCATACTTTTAGAAAACCAGCGTTTAATCGATCTTGATTAATGCACATTGCCGCTGATGTAAACACAACTGCTTACTACTTCATTCAGACAGCTTTGGGTTGTTTCCATACAGAAAAAAACACACAAAATCCTGTACACGTCAACCAATCAGAGGACAACTTTGAAACCTCTGAAGTGTCACAGCTAGATGTGCCATATGTTTCAGATGTTCAGTCAGCGGTCCATTAGCATGATGTCTGATGCTGAGACTATGAGCTTTGACACACAGCAATCTCACTGTCCTTTAATCTTTTTTTTTTTTTTTTTTATAACATCTGAAGAGAGAGGATTTATTACTTCTTGAAATGTCCATCAAAATGTCAAGTAACTGAAAAAGAGTGGAAACCCTGTAATGATTGGATCTGATCCCAAGTGGTAGCTCAGTGGTTAAGGTGGATCATAGGTTTAAATCCCAATACCACCAAGCTGTCACTGCCGGGCCCTTGAGAAAGGCCTCGACTGCAGAGTTGTATTAAAATTAAGATGAATGTAAGTCGTTCTGGAAAAGGGGGTCTGCCAAAGATTAGAAATGTATAAATGTAAATGTTTTTGTCCTCTTAGATTCCTCTTCATCCTGTACCAGATGCATTAGTACACGAAGTCCTCAACCTGGCCTTTAAGCACTTTAAACACAAAGAGGGGTAAGTGACGCTTCAGCAAACACTTCAACTTTTTTTTCTCAATGGGCCACGAACAAGGCAAAAGAACGAACTACAACAAAAGCTTTTGATTGCATCAAATGGGGAGGAGAAGGAGCTCAGTGTTTAAGTTGTTCTGGAAGATCTTGGATTACCACCAAGATCAAATCATTTTTTTCTCTTACTATAAATGGCAATAATCTAAATTTTAATGGTTAACATTAAACAAGAGAAATGATGTATGTATTTTAGTCTACTTTTGTACATCTGGTGTAACTTCGGCTTCCTGCTGATGCTGTGAGCAGCCGTGTTTCTCAGATTTTAGAAGACTTCCCTTATAAGCCGTTATAAACCACTTCGCAAATAGCATGCATAGCTAAAGATAAGGTGTGTATTGTGTCATTTGTCTCTTTGTGTAACAGGTACTCTGGCCCCAACACTGGTAACGTGCACATCATTGCAGATCTGTACGCCGAGGTCATCGGGGTCCTCACTCAGTCCAAGTAAGTCAGCAAATCCTGTTCAACCTACATTTTCATACTGTATATATTTCAACCAAAACTGTAAAAAATCACACAGATAAGGAAGGTAATCAGCAAACACTGACATATCCACATATATTAAAAATATAAAAACACATTTCTCTCAGTAAAGTCAGAGGTATTTATTTCCTTGTTTCCTTTATTTCCTTTGGGTATTTTCCAGAAACTGATAAATCTATCCCATAGGTAATCTATTAGTTTGCACTGTTATACTATAGGATAATCTTTTTAGTAAAATGCAGTGTCAGATCTTTCAGACCTGCTCAATGGATGGACAAATGTCAACCATTTTATTTAGTGTGATAACCTGGTAATAATAAACTTACAGTAGATAAACCCAAAGCACAAATTTCATTGGTCACTGGAAATGGTTTGAAAATAATTGAGGAAATGAATCATTTTTTTGTAATAATTTTATCCATGATTTGTTCATCTGAGACAAATGTTGAAATCCTAAATGATTCCTAAAAGCCTTCTCTAAAATCTGTAGTCTTTGATGGCTAGTTGGACGTGTTTACAGACACAACGGCTGTTGTGATCAGTTTCCTCTGATGAAATTCTGGCAGTTTGATAAGGTTTTAGACACTTTTCCTGCGGTGTGACGTCAAACCAGGAACCAATAGCAGCGTAGAACCAGGAAACAATAGCAGCGTCGTAAAACTCCGCACAGAGTGTGCGTCAGTTGTTGAGGGGTTTTGACTATAGTACAGTCTGACATTACAACAACTAAGATCCTACAGTGTGACGTGGGAATCCTGTTCGTACAATCTGACCGACAACAATCGCAAAAGACTATTTAAAAATCTGGCTTTAATCACCTGACATTCCAAGATACAGTAAACGAATGCTTCCTAATATTTTGGGCATTTCGAAACATATCTGAAATGTTTGGGTTAAACTTAATTAAACATAGGAACTTATTTACTGGTTGTATTAGATTAGCCTAACTGTAGTATTTACAAATTCTGGGCTTTAACACACATCTGGCTCCACTTCTCTTCTCTACTCCTCAGTGTCTATGTGTCTTAATTAAAACATTGTGTTTAAGCAAATTCTCTAAATTCCGATTTATTCCCAGGCATATGCAGATGAGCTAGACTGGCTGTGCAGGAGAAACTAAACCATTTAGTCTCCACCTTTCCCTCAGTTACTCACACCATCATCCGAGTGGCAAACAAATATCTAAGGACAGCGCGTCCTGGGCTGCTCCAGACCTGTTTAACTCTGCCGTAACTCACCCTCAACACATGCTAAATCTCCACTACAGTTATACAAGGCAGCCGCTAATTCAATTTTACTTAGTGCTGTGATAGTGGGAGGAATAAAAAGTGATTTATTAAAGAAGTGCTTGATGCATTTTATGCCCTCTATTTAGTCTTATAATTTATTTGGCACACTGTTTCCTGTGTCTTTACAGCCTTTTGGGGGGGGAAGATGGACACCGAAAGAATCATGATGAAACAGATCAGATATTTTTGTCTGCTTTTCAGGTGGTTGATGTGACATGTTTACCGATGTGCGCTCTATCCTCTAACGGGAGTGTGCGTGCATCAGAGCAAAACTCCTCTCCTCTGGAGGAGAACTGTACACGCTCGACCATGTAGAGACAGTAATGACATGCTGTTAATAACATGCCTGTAAATAACAAGGCTATTAACTTTGTTTAATAAAGGAAGAAGGCAAGGAAGGGTAACCCTAAACAACTCCTGTTATGATCTTGCGCAATGGAGGAAATATAATTAATTATTACTTGACCTTTGGGGGGTATATAATAGCTGGGGCAACAGGGTAGCACATCATGTATTAGTAATGACATTGCTCAGAGTCTGGTGTCTGTCACTCTGGAGCGTGGTCTGTAGTCACAACTGCTTGTGCATCTAGGAATGAGTGTATCTGTGTAAACGTGTAAATGGTTTTATGAACGTGTTTGTGTTTCATTTTGGTGAAGGTTTCAGGCAGTGCGTAAGAAGTTCATCACCGAGCTGAAAGAGCTGCGGCAGAAGGAGCAGAGTCCTCACGTGGTGCAGAGCATCATCAGCCTCATCATGGGCATGAAGTTCTTCAGGGTTAAAATGTATCCTGTGGAAGACTTTGAGGCTTCCTTCCAGTTTATGCAGGTTGACACACACACACACACACACACACTATAAGCATATATGTTTTATATATGCTTATTCCTAATCAGGGTCACAGGGATCTGCTGTAGTTTATTTCAACTGCCAGCTGTCATTGGGTGAAAGGCAGGGGTCACCCTGGACAGGTCACCAGTCCATCACAGGGTCACATACAGACAAACAACCACACACATACTCACACTCACTCCTATGGACCATTTAGAATCACTTATCAATGTTCCATACAGACAGGATTTTTGAACTGTGGGAAGAAACTGAAGTACCCGGAGTAAACACACACAAACAGGGAAAACATAAAAACTCACCCCTGCAGGGGATATGAACTTGGAACCTTCTTGCTGTGTGGGAACAGCGCTAACCACTAAACCACCCTGCTGCCCGCCTTTATCAAATGTTTCCACTAAAATTAATCATCAGTGGTTACAAACTGGGTACCTGAGGACTGCAGGCAAAATTCCATTTCTGTGTTCTACTCGTTATTGTCTCTTTTCATCATTGGGTTTGGTTTATTTTATGAAATAAACTGAGGTGAAATAAATGACAGCACAGAATATCAAACTAATAACTTTGATGGAATTGTTTATCATTAGCGCAAAAATTCCAGATCAAACTGACAAAAGTTATCATTTATTTACCTTTATCTCCATTTATCTACCTGCTAAACCATCGTATTGCTTGTTTTTATTCAAAATCTATGTCAAAAGTAGTGATCTCACTAATACTATTGTAGCTGAATAATAACAAATCTCCTAGTTCCCATGTGCACTTAAGTACATCAGTGTAATGGACAAATGACCAGAACTGTGTTGTGTATCTTTACTGAGTCAGTTTACTTACGGCATGTGCAGTGCATAAAACCTGCTTGAGTAATTGTAACTGTAAGAATCTGCAGCAGTCCCAGAAGCTTAGTGCAGAGTAATGCCTGTTTTTATTAAGATGCAGTAAAAATCTGCACTCAGTGTGTGTTACGCTTATAAACCCTCTAATTTCCAACGCTTTATTGAGCCTATTTTTTATATGTATTTTTCCTGTATGCTGAGTTCACACTGCAAGATTTCAGCCTGTTCTCACTCTCTGACAGGTTCTGTAAAATCGCCGCCTAATGGCCGAAATCTGAGGCAAATCAGTGTCCACGCTGAGCAAGTCCACGCCAGTGACAATCCCGCAACTTTAAATTGTTAGTTGTCAGCGATTCTTCCTTTTGTAAAGTTATGCATTGCGTAACCTCCTGTCCTGATCCTTCGTGCATGTGAACACAGCAACGACTGAATTTTACTCCAGATAGTCATGCGGTGTGAAAACAATAGTAATCCCACGAGTTTAAAAATCATTCAGTGTGAACTCACCAAATACTGATCATCATCATCATACTGATAACCCAGTGTATTTAAATCATCTTATATAATGTCTGTGTGTGTGTATATGTGGGGGTGGTGCTTGGAGCAGTGGTAGCTTAAACTGACTAGCTGGTCCTGTTTGGGCTCTTGAGCAAGACCCCTTTTAACCCTCTCTGCTCTAGAGTCAGTATCATAGCTCACGCTGCTCTCTGGCAACCTAAATTGGGTTATGTGATGAAAAGAATACTTATAATAGATATTTTAATGATATAATTTAAATAGATATAATATTCTTTTTTCTAAATCGTTTTGTTTCTGCAGGAATGTGCTCAGTATTTTCTGGAGGTAAAAGATAAGGATATAAAGCATGCTCTAGCTGGCTTGTTTGTCGAGATCCTCATCCCTGTAGCCGCTGTAAGTACCTCACTCTTCATTCGCTCCAGTCATCTACCCGAGAACCTTTGGGGCTTTATTAAACTAGCCGTATGCAGAGGTGTATAAAGTACCCAAAAGCAACAGCTATTTCACAGGAGACTGACTTTGGTAGAAGTTAATCACTAGGGTATTTAAGTAAAAGAATGAAAAGTATATATTTTTTTAATATTAAATGCACTTGTATTGAAAGTAAGTTAAATAAAGTAAATGCAAAATAAAAAAGTAATAATAACAATAACATTAATATTAATAATACTAATAACAAACTAAAACAAACATTATTCATATTTAGGATTTCTTTAATATAAATGAATCATTAATTAATGACACATCACTACTTTTTTAAGTACCAAATATGCTTCGGAAATGTTTAGAATTAAAAATGTGCATTTTTTTTTTAGGGAATATAGTGAAGTAAAAGGTAAAGTTGACAGAAATATAAAAACTATATGTAAGTATAGTACAGATACTTCCCAAAAAATACTATACAAATAGTCACTTCATTATATTATACCGCTGGCTTTATGTATGCAAAGATGCAAAAAGATCCACAGCCTTACTTCTGTTCTTGCTGACCGAGCAATCCGTTGACCAAGTTACAGCCACAAAACAGGTGTAGTTGGGCTTTAAAAAGTTTAACAGTCCAATAAAATAATTAGATTAAAAAATATGCATAAAAGAAAATTATTGTCGAATTACAAAAGTGAACAGTTACATCTTAAATTACTCTGTCAGGATGATCCAAAATAAAAATAGTCTAAAAATATTAGTATGATCTCAAAAACTGGAAAGATCTTTACTAAAATTACAGAATGCTCAGATTCACAGTGTGTTAGTGAAGCTTATGTTGGATGCTTTTATGAGTCACAGTAATCATTAGGTCAGTGAAAGGACGTGTGTGTGTGTGTGTGTGTCTTCAGGCTGTAAAGAATGAGGTGAATGTGCCCTGTCTGAAGAACTTTGTGGAGATGCTCTACCAGACTACTTTTGACCTCAGCTCCAGGAAGAAGCACTCACTGGTAAACACGTCTATCTCTTTATCTCCTTTTCACTCTTTTCTGTCTCTTGTGTTTCTCTTCTGTCTCTCTCTCTCTCTCTCTCTCTCTCTCTCTCTCTCTCTCTTTTCTGTCTCTTGTGTTTCTCTTCTGTCTCTTGTGTTTCTCTCTTTTTTTTCTGTAGCTCTTTCTTTTTTTGTTTTCTTTTTTTTCTTTTCTGTATCTCTTGCTATTTGTCCCCTTTTTCTGTCTCTCTCTTCTTTTCTGTAGCTCTTTCTTTTTTTGTTTTCTTTTTTTTCTTTTCTGTATCTCTTGCTATTTGTCCCCTTTTTCTGTCTTTATCGTGCTGTCTCTGTCTCTTTTTCTCTCTCTTTCGCTTTCTGTCTCTCTGTCTCTCTCTCTCCAACTAATGTTTAGTTGAGTGTAGTCTAGTCTTTAGTTGACTAGAGTCTAGTGTGAAAAACTGTAAGTGGGAGTGGGTGTGTGTATGCGAGAGAGGGAGGACATCACTATTCTTAGTTTATCTGTGACTGTTGGCCTGTAGGTGGAAATTAGAAAGACCAAAATCATTTGCACTTCATTCAAAAATAGCTTCGATTTCAGATTAAAGACATTTCGTTTGGAACATTTGCCATGAAAAGAAGTGTTTTTTCATCACATATTGAAATTTTGAGTTGCTTTACAGTAGATAATAATATAATAATATAATTTTACCTCTATTAACTGTGTATCCCCCCCCCTCCCTGTCTCTCTCTCTCTCTCTCGCTCTCTTTCTAGGCACTGTATCCTCTGGTCACATGTTTGCTGTGTGTCAGTCAAAAGCAATTTTTCCTCAATAACTGGCACATCTTCCTACAGAACTGCCTCTCACACCTAAAGGTACCACATGATCAATACAGGGGAAAAAAAAAACCTTTACACTGAATGTCTTTCTCAACTTCACCTCTCAGAAAGCTGCAAAACTTCACAGCTTCAAACGTTCCCTGCTTCATTAAAGAAGCATTTCATTCTCGACGAAGGGATCACAGCAAACCGAATCCGTAATCATAAATCCCAGACATATCACAATTCAATACAAGCTTAAACCAAACATCATGTTATTTAATTGAAAGCATTAATTTATAACTTCTATTTGCCAGCGGAACAAGACAGTTTATAGCATCATATGATTTTATAATTATTTTATTTTTATTCAATTTAAGATACTTAGGTTTTCTCATCTCAATGGACATCCCTATTTAGGAAGTGAAAGCTTAGGGTGGGAGGTGTCAGAAGATCATAGGTTCAAATCTTAGCACCAACAAGCTGCCACTGCTGGGCCCCTGAGCAAGGCCCTTAAACAACTGCTTAGTTGGATTGAAAAAAATAATAATGATCATATTATTGTATGTAAATGGAATCTAAATGGATGCCCTGAAATATTTCCCAAAGCTCAATTCCCAAACTAAATATTAAATGATTGACAGTTGCAGCTGCCGCTCATATGTAGGAATGGAGATAAACATTGTAAATGTTTTTTTAATTCTTTACATCACTAGGATAAACCCTGTATAATATGCACACGGGTACCAGATTCTATCTTTAGGTTAATTGAGTAATATATGATTAGAAAGTGGAGGTCTGGGTAGTTTGTTTCTAGCAGAACAATAACATATAAATGTTTTAAAGGAGTTGTTTAATTAATAACACAAATGAGGCTACCAGGCAGAAGGCAAAGAGGAAGACCAAAGAGGAGGTAAAGGGATGCGATAAACGAGGACATGAAGTTAGTGGGTGTGAGTGAAGAGGATGTAGAGAATAGGGTTAGGTGGAGACAGATGATTCGCTGTGGCGACCCCTAAAAGGGAACAGCCGAAAAGAGAAGAAGAATACTAAGCACTCTTTTGGCAAATAATACTTACTTTATGTATTAATGCCCTGGTTTATATATGTTTTATTCTAGTGCGTGTTTGCGCTATTCTTGTGTGTGTGCGCGTGTGTTAGACTGGTTTATATTTAAGTCGTTGTCGTGTCTCACCCTTGTTTTCTTGCTTTTTCTTCCTGATGATGTAATGGAGTGATGGGTTTCTTCCCCTTCCTCGATTGATTTCCTGGTTGTGATCACATGGTTGTCTTTCAGCGTGAATCTTCGTTTGATTCCCAGTGATTCGATTCCTTCGGTTCAATCAGTGTTCAATCTGAGCTTACTAGCTTTTCTATAAAGCATCTGCTGTCGCTTTTATACCTGAAATCAATTTTCTAGCTTCGATGTATAAAGCGGAGTTGTGATCAGTGGTGACTGACTGTGATTTGTCAGTGCAATATACTGTAATGGGTTTATTTCCTCCTGAATGATCGGGGGGTTTTCCCTGTGTACTTTTTGTGTATGTTTGTCTTCGTCTCCCCCACCAAACCTGACCAATCAGTTTTTCTGAAATTTGTTGGCTTCTACTCACCCTTTCTGTCCTCTTTTTTTTTTTAACCAGTGCTGCTTTAGTAATTACTATTAACGCTACTTCTCTGCTACTTCTGTCTCTAATGCTGCAATCCACGATTTTTCTAAATCACAATCTAAACACGTTTTAATGAATTGGTTCGGAAAAACATGGATGCCCTGAACCTGGTCATAGTTTTGGGTGTAATTTTAGAATTATCATAAAACATGTACAGACAACCTCAGACTTATGATATCTCTTACTTTTGAATTTTTTCTGCAGGACCCAAAAAAGGATGTCGAAAAATATTAAATATTATATTACATTTTGCATGGCTAGAAGGAAACAATGTGCAAACAGCGTGATATTAGAACACACATCTACAGCCACCTCTGGTATTGTTCATTTGGCACTCGGTTTAGTTAGTGAAAACATCGTTATGTTAATTGACCTTGGTATGATTTCTCCGTAGCATATTTTGCTACATTAATACAAATGATTATATTTATGTATGAAAACACTTTTACACCTTAGATTTTGATGCCTACAAAAGGATTATTCAGTGTTTTTGCTTAATTCCGATTTGGTGACTATATCCAATTCTTCTGTGAGCTACTTACATTTTTTTTTTAAAAACTGACTTGCATCTGCATTTACACTATGCAAAACAACCCAATGTAGACGTACTGACTGAAAAAAGAAGTAAAAACGGCACGATAAAATTATTATTCAGTATGTTGCTTCCGCATCATATTAAAACGTCAGCAAATTAATGCTTTCTTTGTGGGTTTTGCCTGGGTCTGCCTCTGATCTGGGTTTCGAACATTTGTTACAGTAAACAAAGTTAATAAATATCAAAATGCACAGTTGCGCTGTTATATATCGCCGTTGGTGTCCACCTGAGTTGACGTCATTCGCCATTGTCGCTTATTCAGTGACGTTCGACTTGCGTTAAGAGATGAAAATCTGATCTTTTGGCTTACACTGCACACGCTATTGCACTAATCCGATTCATATCAGATTTATTACCACATGAGACATGAATGAGACCTAAATCCGATCTAGAAATATCGAAATGCATGTGCTTTTTTCCTGCTTCCACTGTCATGAGTCATATCCCATCTGTGCCACATTCGAGGAAAAAAATCGGAATTGGGGCACTTGATATGTGCAGTGTATATGCAGCCTATAAAAGAAGAAAAAAATTAGCCCTTGTTGCAGCCTGGCTAAATATAGCATTGATCGCGAAGTTATAAATATCTTTTAATCATATAACTTTTCTTTTTGGTTATAGACAAATTAGGCCTAAAGTAAACAAAATGAATAAATATTAAAATACACACTTGTGTTAAGTTATAAGTTGATGTCATGCGCCACTGTCGCTTATTCAATGACGTAAGACTTGCATTGACGGGTGAAAAGCCAATTTGTCTGATTACATTACAGACATTAATGCACAAATCCGATTCATATCCTGTTTATTTCCACATATAAATAAGGCCTGAAACCGTATCCCATCTGTGCCACATCAGAGGAAAAACAATCAGAATTGGGTAATGTAGTGTAAATGTGCTCTAATGCTACTACAGGCTAATTCAGAACGCAGTACAGTCAACGATATTGACTGACGGTATAACTCCGTGTGTCCCAGTGAAAGTTAAATGTCATGTTGATCTAAATCAAGCACAAAATGTATCCAAAGTAAAAAAAAAAAAAACTACAATCCCTTTTTTCTGTTCACATTAATTTCCTTGGTGTTGTGGCGTCTCCGCTGGGAATTTCTGTTCTGTTCATATTTTCATGAATCAGTGAATTGCAGCATTAGTGTTTCGTCTTTACATCCTGCCATGATTTATACAGGGGGAATGAACACGGACATATCTTCTAAACTCTTTGTACAAAACTCTCTGTGCTAGTGTGTTATTGTTAGTACATATCTGGTTTGTGTGGGTTCATGTTTGCACTCTTTATTTCAGGGGTCCCCAAACTTTTTCCTGGGAGGGCCAGAAAATGTCTCGTTTCTCTAAAGGGTGACGGGTTGTTCTGTTTAAAAAAAAAATGATTATTTTTAATGACTTATTCATCATTAACAGACGCTGTAATAAACTATCTACAAATGTAAGAGAAATGTAGTGTGTGTTAACATTTAATCTTTACCAACAACATACACAATTTGTAATGAGACCTTAATCACCTAAAGCATTGTTAATTAGAAACGTGAAACTAATTTATAATTATCATCACGGCCACTGCAGGTTCCACACCCAATCACACGCACCCTCACCTGAGTATTTACCAATGTATATTAACAGACTAGCTACCCCGCTAAGTAATCGTTAGCATCCCACTACTGATCTTCTCGCCTGATTTTCAGTTCCTCTCTTGCAATTTTATTGAGAAGGCTGTACATAGAAAAGATGACCTTATTATGTACACTTTACACAACAGTGTACGCTTTAGTCGCATTCGTTGTGGAACCTGCTAAGTTTAGCACATTATTAGAAAAGGAGATTTACAAAGATTCAAAGAAAAAAATACACTTACACTTGAAAGTAAAGCGGGAACACAGGTATAGTTGGTACCAATTCATATTTCTGAACTTTCTTAGCAAAGTCTACTTCATACAGACCCTCGTTTATCAGTAAGTCTCCTGAGAAACAACTCACGCAAATATGAATGCATTTAGGTAAATAGCGGGGGTGACATTCTGCCCCAGCCTCAGAACAATGGCGGACATTTTACATCTTACTGTGTCAGTGCATTTTTGTTGGTCTTATGTGATCAAATAAAGCCCAATTGGACAGAAACCTGCACAGTCTGGCATCACTGTTTGGGGCGGGTCTACCCGTCAATCAATCAGTGTCACAAAAACAGGCCCCTGAGAACGGCTTGAGTTGTGAAAAAGGAAATAATTTAAAGAGATTATTTAATAAAAATAAACACACTGGGTGGATCTTTATCATTATAGGGTGGTTGTGTACACACACTGACAGCACACATTTTCACATTTCAGTGCAACCCTTTATTGTGAAATACAGATATGATATGAGTAAAGTGTATATTTAAAACAAATTGTCTCTGGAATTGTTTAGCGGGCCGGTCCTAATGTGTGTTTGTGGGGGGGTGTTTATGGCTGTAGTTTGGGGACCCATGCTTTAGTTCATGCTGTTATTATTTGTTCTTTTTTAACATGCATGTTTTCCTTTCACCTTTCAAACACCCCACCCTATCTTTTTCTTTTTTTTTTAACCCCATTATTTTCCCCCTTTTACAAACTCAACTGCTCCAGATGCCATCCAACAACAGCATCCGTAAGCAGATTGAGACTCTCCAGGTGAGTGCTGACCGACTGTCAGGGAAGCCCAACTCGTTTTTCGGAGGTCTTCTGATTGGCCTCAGCCTTTTACGCCGACTGATTCAACTTAAGGATCGTATTAGCAGAGCAGAACGTTAAGGGAGGTGTTTTTGAGTAGAGAAGCTTGGAGCTGTTCTTAATATTTAAACAAAATGCTTATCTCAGTTGATGAGACTCATCAAATCCCTGTCCCCGCTTAGAAATTGTTAGTCTAGTTATTCTGCTTAATGTAAGGCTACGTCCCGAAATCGTATACTGAGTGTGTACTACATTAAAATTAGTACATACTTTCGGACTGTTTAAAAAAAGTATATCTGCTATAGTATGATTACAAGTAGTATGAAGGAAATTACTATCTCCGTCACAACAGCCTGGAAATTAAAATTAAATAATGTAAAACAGTCTATTTCTATTTTGCTGCTTTCCACTGTTTTAGAATATGACGAGTTGTCTCTCCTGCGGGATCATGGGATAGTAATATGTCCATTGTGTCAGTACTTCAGAGGGCAGGGGGAGGTTGTAGATCACCCAAGATGACCCTTTTTTTTCCCCCACATAGTTTGACCTGGAAGTGCTACTCCCCTCACTTACTCATTTTCACATACTGTACAGTAGATAAGTGTGCTGTTACAGTAGTAGCCTGTGTCTTTGCAGCTGCAAATAAAGCATTCCATCTGTTTATAGCCGTTTACGGAGCTGGCGGGAGTGTGTAATGGACCTGCGGGGTGTAGGAGTTGGCTAGTGCTCGTTAGAGGAACCGTTTGCTTGCTGCTGTTTTAGTAATTCTTTGGGATAGAATAAATGATCTCTTCCTAAGGATCAATTACAGTGTCTCAAAATCATGATGAATCAAGTTGATGCTGACGACTTCATGCTGATTTCCGGTTTAAACAGGATTCTGAAACATCAGTGCATGTCCTGCTAATCGGAGTGATTTTATCCAGTAATATTCATTTGATCTTTGATTTGTGTGTCTAATATGTAGATTTTAATGTAAACATAAACACCTTGTCTTTTTTAGAACAAAGATCCCAAAATGTCTCGTGTAGCACTGGAGTCTCTCTACCGGCTGCTTTGGGTTTACATCATCAGGATCAAGTGCGAGAGCAACACCACCACGCAGAGGTAACATCACAACCCTGACACACACACGCACAGAAACCGTGTGTAGATGTTAGAGATCTCTTAATTACAATGTTTTTTTTTTCAATAGTGTGCAATATCACTAAGCTTTCTTCTCTTCTTTTCCCCTCCAGTCGTCTTCTCAGTATCGTCTCAGCACTTTTTCCCAAAGGCTCCCGCAGTGTGGTACCCCGAGACACACCACTTAACATCTTCGTCAAGATCATTCAGTTTATTGCTCAGGTGAATTTAACAGTGACAGAAACTCACATAATCTGTGTGTCTGCTGAGTCTGTGTGTGGGCTTTTTAAGCGTGAAATTCTGTCTGCATTTGTCTGCGTGTTTTAGCATGTGTGTTGTTCACTGGTTAAACTGCGTTATTGCGGACCTTTAGGTCACATTAGGTCATATAAGATCAAAGGACTATTCGACAGTAAAAATATGTTTTTTTCCAGTAAGCTCTAGTTAACAGAAAGACAATACAAGGTTTAAAATGTCCTTACTTACATCTCCTTATCTCCTCTGTGTGATACAGGAAAGGCTGGACTTTGCCATGAAAGAAATCATCTATGACCTGCTCTGTGTTGGCAAATCTCACAAGACCTTCACCATCAACCCAGAGGTATGTGAACACACACACACACACACACACAGCATAAAGCTGCTATGGTTTTGCTTCCTATTAGCGTCACACCTCTCTTCTGCTTCCCTTCTTAGAGAATGAATATAGGTTTACGGGCCTTTCTGGTGATAGCAGACAGCCTCCAACAGAAAGACGGAGAGCCACCTATGCCCACAACTGGGGTCATTCTGCCCTCTGGGAACACCTTACGGGTCAAAAAAATCTTCCTCAACACCACCCTCACTGATGAGGAGGCCAAAGTCATCGGTAAGAAATTCCTGGCTTTTCTTATCCAGAGTTAAAGAAGGGTTTTGTCTTGAGATATTATAAAGATCCATTTAAATGAATAATTGTATAGAAATATCCGGCCTATTTTTTCTTAGATTCTTTTTTAATTCACAAGCATTTATTAGAATTTGGCAGTAGAATTTTTTTTTGTGTCAAAATCTAATTTGAGAAAAGGTTTAGCTCACAGGTTTAAGTGTTTGACTGCTTATTAGAATAATGGAAGATTGTGGGTTCATCTCCCAACACCACCAAGCAACTCCTGCTGGGCCCCTAAACAAGGTCCTAAACCCTCAACCGATTAGTTAAAAAAAATACGAGATAAAAGTCACTCTGTATGAGGGCGTCTGCCCAATGTTGGAAATGTAAATGTAAGAAATTTTTGTCCAGCTGCCTCATGTAATGATTGTTTTTTATTTAATATGTGTGTGTGTGTGTGTGTGTGTAGGAATGTCCCTGTACTACCCTCAGGTGAGAAAGGCTCTCGATAACATCCTTAGGCACCTGGATAAAGAGGTGGGCCGCTCCATGAGCATGACCAGCGTGCAGATGTCCAATAAGGAGCCAGAGGACATGATCACGTGCGTGCTTTCTGTGGAAACTGTGTAATTCAAATCAGCTTAATATTGCAGTTATAACTGGAGTGCAAAATGCATAAAAACCTTCTTGTACGTGCTTCCTGTCATAGTGGAGAGAGAAAGCCGAAGATCGATCTGTTCCGGACGTGTGTAGCCGCCATCCCCAGACTGATCCCTGATGGCATGAGCAGGCAAGACCTCATTGAGCTCCTGGCCAGGTAATGACCTGTTGCTTCAGACCGCTTTCTTGTAATAAACACATCGTTCCCAGTTAAATCTGGGTTGGGAAGTGTTTTTTGAGTCACTTCTCATCATATTATGTATTATATTTCTGTCTGGGGCTGCAACAAGTGATTATTTTTACATGTGATTAATCTGCGATTATTAGAACGATCAATCGATTACTCGGCCATGGTTTAAGCTTATTCAGTTAGTTAAAATATTGAGTAGTAAATATTTAACTATACAATAAAACATAGAAATCACTTTACCTTTTAAAAATATCAGTAATATTACTATTATTTATTTCCTTATTTGAAATGACTAATAATAAGATTGAACATCAGCTAGCTAAATCTTACTGAAAGTGAGACTGACACAGTTTGTAATAATTAATACTGTTGGGATGTTTGCTTCCATACTTTACAGTATGTGAATGAGTATGTGAGGCGAGTAGTAGGCATCAATCGTTGGTTTACCAATTACAATTCCCGGATGATCTACTACTTCCACCCGGTTTTCGAACTATGCACACGATGTACACTCTCATAAACTAAATGCACTTATTTAACAGCATCCATGTTAACCATTCTCCAACTTTACATTCGCGCTGCTGTGACATTATATGTCACGTGACAATATCAAACATAGCGGATGTCATATGTCTGAATTTCATTCATATATAGCGTAACCAGTACTATATGAAAGATAAGTGTATGTACTTACTGAAATGTTATATATACTTAGTAGTATGTGATTTCTTTATTGCGTGTGTGCCTGGAGTTATTTCAGAAAAAAATTCTTAAATTCTTAAAATATTTCAGGAAATTTATATAGAAGCATAAAATATTTAAAATTTGCTGTTTTTTTAATTACCAATAGTAAAATAAAGCTCCATAACAGTGTAAATTAACTATTTCTGGTTGATTTGATGTCGTATTGACCAAAAATATGCAAAAAGTTCAAAATTTCAGTGTGAAAAACTCCCAAAATATTTCCCCCAACTCTTAAATCAAAGATGAGTCACGCTTGTGAAGACATGTTTGCGTAACTTTCCCCCAGACTGACTATTCACATGGACGAGGAGCTGCGCGGCCTGGCGTTCACCACGCTGCAGGCTCTGATGGTGGATTTCTGCGACTGGCGGGAGGACGTCCTCTCAGGCTTCGTGTACTTTATCGTGCGGGAGGTGACAGACGTGCACCCCACGCTTCTGGACAACGCCGTCAAGATGCTACTGCAGCTCATCATTCAGTGGAGACAAGCTGTACAAAGCAACAACCGCAGCCAGGACACACAGGTGTGTGTGTGTGTGTGTGTCTGTGTGTGTCCCTATTTGCATTGTTCCGAGTCTATTTTTCTGTGGGAAAAGATGTAATGTGACTTCATTTAATTTACGTTTTTTAAAAGAATTAACAGAAATTCATCCCAGTGAAAATATCAGTTCATTTGTGTGTGTGTGTGTGTGTGTGTGTGTTTGTTAGAGCTCTAAGGGAAGTGGGTGTCTCCCTCTGGAGCGCTCTCCTGTCGTAGGTGTGCTGCACGTGGTGGAGGGTTTGGCTCTCGTGGTGCTGTGCAGCTGTAGACCGGCTACACGTCGCCTTGCTGTCAACGTGCTTAAAGAAGTGCGCGCCCTCCACAACACCCTGGGTATCGCCAAGGTAACTATAGCCGTGACCATCTGCCATTCAGTAAATCGATTCAGCATGGACATCACAATGTTTGTGTCAGAATGTTATTTGTGTATTTATTTCTTATATATATATTTCACTTCCTTACAAAATCATTCTAAAATGATTTATTTCTATTGCAGAAGAACAAAAATATCGTAATGTCATATATTTTCCTATATCGTGCAGCCCTAGTATGGAGTGATAGTTTAATAATGTGTTTTTGACTGGTTTCAGGGTGATGAGGAGTTGGCTGTAGATGTGATGGATAGAGTCAGCGCTTCAGTACTGGAGAGCTTCATCCATCTCACTGGGGCGGATCAGGTACAATCGATTTCCACACATCATGATGATGTTATTATTATTATTTAGGCTCCGCATACAATGTTATAGCAGCACGAATTTAAAGTTGGATGATGTTTAACATGGATGATGATAAACGAGTGCTTAATTAAGCAGCTTGAAGCTCTTGAAAAGTGCCGCATTACCATTTTCTTCCACTTCCAAATAGGAGGAGTCTTTTTTCCCATGGGATCAAGGGATAGTATTGTGTCTATTGTATAATTAAAATCAAGTGATCGATCGCATACCAGAGATTCAGACTTGCCTCGCATACTCTTCTTCTTGACTAAAAATTATTTTTGTGTGTGTGTGTGTGATTTCCTACACCAATTGGGTTAAAACCACCTTACAATTTTTGCATTATAATTTTAAATTCTACAGAGTTTTTAGATTTTATTCTTTGTAGTTTGAAAAGACAGTGGCTCCATCCGAAATTGCCTAGTAAAAAGACAGTAAGTACTTACTTTCCGACCGGTAAGTGCGTTCTGATAGTAGGGTTACAGCTAGTATGGATTGAATTAGGACATACCTCATCCGCCAATTTGATATTGTCACATGATGACGTCACATCAGCGTAACTTAAAATGCATATGACGAGTTCCTTTGTGCGGCATTATGAAATAGTAACGTGTCCATCATATGCATCAAAATTCCAGGAGATTTTTTGCTTACTGTAATTCACGTACTAAAGATTCAGCTATAATACACGCCTTACAGACTCAGTTTCACACACTATATAGTAGGGAAGTATGCAAATTCGGACTAGCCAAATCTTTTCCAAAAAACCTGCTAGTTCCTATTGCAGCCACATATATACTTGTAGTAACTAGTTTCAAGCATCCCAGCCAATCAAATCTGATTTTCCTAGAAAGCCCAGGATGTACAGTACAGCAGAAATTAAGAGAGTAGCTATCAATTCCAAAAACATTGATGAAAAAGAAAGATCAATGGACAGGTCCTCAGTAGGAAATAGTATGGTAGTGTTTTGTTTCAGGAAAAGCTTTTGTGCTTTATCTGTGGTCTGAATACCACCCAACTACCCTCATGCCCATCCGTCTTGCTCTTTCTGTGCAGACCAGCCTGCTGTACTGCCCCAGTGGAATCGATCTACAGACTCTGGCTGAATGGAGCTCTTCTCCTATCAGCCACCAGTTTGACGTGATCAGCCCATCGCACATTTGGGTTTTTGCACACGTGACTCAGGGTCAGGACCCGTGGGTTATCAGCCTGTCCAGCTACCTACGCCAGGAGAACCTTCCCAAGCACTGTCCCACGGCACTGAGCTACGCCTGGCATTTTGCCTCCACCCGGCTCCAGCTGCTCTCTCCACAAGTGGACATCAAGTAAGAACGTTATTTAATTGTTTGTTTGTTTGTTAGGTTATAGGACATGACTACAATTAAATTATTTATAATCAAGCATTATAAAAATATCTTGGTTGATTTTTCAGGGTAATTGTTTTAATGTTAAAAATGTAAAAAAAAAAAAAAATTGTTTTAATGTTACTGACTTTCGCTTTTTTTCCCCTTTGCCCCTCTCCAGTAGCCCGATCAACGCTAAGAAGATGAACAGCTTGAGCAGCAGTGATTCCTACGTTGGGCTGTGGAGGAACTACCTTATCCTTTGTTGCAGCTCTACAACCTCCTCATCCTCCTCCTCTTCATCCTCAGCCCCTGGCTCTGTCCGCTGTTCTCCTCCAGAGACGCTGGCGTCCACCCCGGACAGCGGGTACAGCTACGAGTCAAAGGTCAGAGAGTCACCATGTCCTCAGTTTTGGTTTATTACCTTTGTTATCATTATATGCAACATTTGTTAAATTAATCTGTTTTGTGTGTGTTTGTGTGCAGATCATTGGCATTCCATCCCCCTCTTCCTTGTTCAAGCATGTGGTTCCCATGATGCGCTCTGAGAGCATGGATATAACAGAGTCTCTTGTCCTGGGGCTTGGCCGGACCAACCCTGTCGCTTTCAGGTGTGTGTATGTCAGTGTGTGAGTTAATGCAGGAGCTGTACTGATTTTACTTCATATGTACTGTTTGTGTTTATTCTTTTGCTGTAAATGTGTATGTCTGCCTGTCAGTACGTTTCCTGTCTCTGTCTGTCAGAGAGCTTTTAGAGGAGCTGAACCCCATCATTAAAGAGGCTCTTGAGAGAAGGCCAGAGGTAAGATCATTTTTTTTATACATTTAATATTTTATGTTTCATGTTATGTAGAACGGGCATTAGAGTAAATTTTTAGAGGACAGTTAAAATTTTGATTTAATTATTTAATTGTAATTTATATTTATTTTGATATGAGAAAAATATACGCAAAGAGAAAATCATGTTTTTTAAACAACAGAATCACAATTTATCATTCTTCTGGAGGCAGAAATTTGTATTGTGATCAAATTTTTTCATAAGAATATTGTAATGCAATACCTTCCGTTTCCAGCTTCATTTAATTTTTCTGTCATTTTTATAAATCATGTGACATTTTTTTTACATTTACATAGTAAAATTGAAATTAAGACCGACTTAAAAGAGCTTTTAGCCAGGGGTCTTTCATTATTTAGGTATTTTGCTGAATCAACCCACCTTGACATCTTATCACTAAAGACCCATTTTAATTTTCAAGGATGCGCTTAAGCATATTTTTCTCTTAAGGAACAATTTTGTTTGTTTAGCTTATGATTGTAATTAAAATGGTGTATTCTTGGCCATTAAGAGCTTAAGTTAAATAATTTATTTCCTGTATCTGTTATAGATCTTTTAGAATTTAAATTTTTTTAAAGAGGCCTTAGACAGGTAAGATTTTTTTATTACATTGATTTTTTATTTTCATTTTTCTTATCATGTTACTGGAAAAATAGTAAGAACGGGCATTAGAGTAAATTTTTAGAGGACAGTTAACCATCAATTATTGATTAATCGTTAATTTATAATCTATTATTTTCTGATGACAAAAAATACGAAAGAGAAAATCATGTTTAAACGAACAGTGGAATCACAACTTTTATTCGTTCTGGAGGCAGAAATTTGTATTGTGATACAAACTTTTTTCATAAGAAATAATGTAAATGCAAATATTCCGTTCCAGCCACCCAATCAAATTACACATATTACTAATTTTCAACACTATAAATGATCATTTTGCCTATAAAAACAATCAAAACATTCAGAAAAGACATGTAAATGAAGTAAAATATGAAATTATAGACGACTTTAAAAAAGATGCGGAACTAAGCCAGGGGGCTTTTCATTAACAGTTATGGTATTTGGTGCCCATCAGTGGAATCAAACCCTGATCCTCTGACTAACAGTCCAGCACCTTAACCACTGCGCTACCACTTCCTTTTGAGTTCGTTAAAATGCCAAAAGTGCCTATGCCCATGCAAACTTTATCCTTAGGTGAAAATTTGACTGTTTAATATGTGTTAAAAAAGTTTGATGAACCTGGAGGCGGGCTTGTGAAACTTGACTCAGCTTGTAAGGACACATCTATGTATTTCAATTAATTTATTTTTTAATGTCATCATAAAAACAATTTAAAAATAATAAGTACACACACTGTAAGGCATTTCTTTTATTTATGATCTTCTCATTTGTTTCTGTAGAATATGAAGCGGCGCCGGCGTCGTGACATCCTCAGAGTCCAGCTGGTCCGGATTTTTGAGTTGCTGGCTGACTCGGGAGTCATCAGCCAGATGTAAGAGCAGACGTACAAACATTTACATGATTCTCTCCATGCACTGGAATGCACTCACTTTTAAAATCACTTTTACTGTCTGGTATTTGATTACATATTTTAAATAGTTTTCCCTATTTCAATTTTCTTAACCCTAGCGAATTTATTAGTTAGTATTGTGGCTAGAGCTAAGGCTTTTTTGTGTACAGTCGTAACATATATAGAGTATATCTTCACCTTTTTTGCAGTATTTTGTGCTTGACTGTGTGTGTGTTTGTGTGTATGCAGTGGAAATGGGGGGCTGGACGGAGAGAGTCATTCTCTCAACAGTACCCTGTTAGAGTATGTAGATCTGACACGGCAGCTTCTGGAGGCTGAAAATGACAAGGACTCAGACACACTTCGAGACATTCGCTCACACTTCAGTGCCCTGGTGGCCAACATCATCCAGAATGTTCCAGGTACGTATGGACACACAAAACTATGTATGCATTTATAGCTCTTTATTTAAGTTCAGACACCCACATTTTGCTTTTTTGTGTCTGCACTTTTCATTCTTTATAGAAAATGGCATACCTTTTTTTACGCATATTTATCAGGCAGATAATTTATCAGGCGATATGGGTGAAAATGACATAAATGAATGAAATCTGATAAAGTTTGCTTGCTGGTAAATCAATCAGTTAGTCTGATTTATCCGAGATTCATCCACATTTCAGTGTTGCCAGACTGGGTGGGTTCCCGCCCAGTGTTGCCAGATTGGGTGGGTCCCCCACAGTATTTTTAGATCGGGGAGGTTCCCATTTATTGTTGCCAGATTGGGTGTGTTCCTGCCAAGTGTTTTAATTTGGCTTTAATTCATCAAATCAGACTGGAAATAAGCTGGTTGTTTAATATTTGGGCTGCTTCTTAATACAACTGGCTAATAACACTAATACTAATACTACTAATAACAACAAACATGTAATTTTATTGATTTTTTAACAAAGATTTAATAAAAGTTTACAGGTAAATTATTCCTGGTGTTTTACACAAAAATAAAATTAAATGAAGAGTCAGGACTGATGTCTGTTATTATAGTTCGACCAGAATTACTGGAATATCAGTGTATCTTAGATTTTCTATTCTCCTGGTGCACAAACTGCAGTTTATATAAAAATTTTAATATAAAAATATCAACTTACTGTTTATCGGTATTGGGATCAATCATGGGAAGGACTTAATTATCAGTTGACGGTTAAAATTTTTGATATCTTGCAACATCTTGTTGAATTGTCTGTGTGTTTGTTTTCCTAGTGCACCAGAGGAGAAGTATTTTCCCCCAGCAGTCCCTAAGGCACAGTCTGTTCATGCTGTTCAGTCACTGGGCCGGACCCTTTAGCATCATGTTTACTCCTCTGGACCGCTACAGTGACCGGAACATGCAGATAAACAGACACCAGTACTGCGCTCTTAAAGTAAGAACCCCCCCTAACTACACAGCACCGCAGCATTTAGATAAACGTATCCCGGTACCAACTAAAGCTGGACAAACATACGGCTTAGGATTTGTGCACAGTGTTTCTTATACCCAAATGACATTTTAGTACAACCATCCTTGTTAAAAGTAGAGCCAGGCATTCAATTAAAATTCCTTAAATACAATATCGAAAAATGTACTTTTAAAATTAAATCTCATTTTAATTAAACAACAAAACCACTTTTTATTTCTCACAATCGTGTTTCAACAATTATTTATCAATATAAAAAATTTGCAATAGTATCTATTTTTTGCACAATGTTTGATAGTGTATCGATTTTCAAACCTCTGGTTTCAATACGTTTTTAAAGAGTACATTTTTAACCATTTTACATTTATGTTCAAATTTAAGTACATTAAAAAATAACCTCCTTTGTTTTATATTTTTTACTTTTATTTATTTATTTTTTGTATTATATTGCAATATATGTTGTATTGTAATATATTGTGATAAATATATTGTATCATGACCCATGTATGGTGCTATGTATCGTATTCTGAGGCCCTTTAAACATAATTACTTTGCGAATACCTTGAGTAATTTTTTTTCTGCCTGTTGTGTATTGTTGCTCCTGCGAGCTGACACTGAGGTAATGTAGGTAAAAGAGGAGGCAGATTTCTTAAAAAGGATCTTGTTTTCTTCGATACATCATCAGAAATGTTGGTTATAGGCATATATAAGTACTGTATACAGTATTAAATGGTTATTTTTTGTTGTTATCATTAATCGCACCCCCTGCTGGTTAGTGATAGGTAATGATGTTTATTATATATCTTTGAGACGGGGTCCCTAATGCACAAGTATCCTCATTAATCAAAAAAATCCCAGGTCGATTAAATAAATTTTGACCGACAAATATCTTTATAATAAATTATCAATTAATAATTGGGGTAATTGGGTTTTTTTCCTTCAGGCCATGTCTTCAGTTCTGTGTTGTGGCCCGGTGGCTGATAACGTTGGCCTTTCTTCTGACGGATACCTGTACAAGTGGCTAGACAACATCCTGGACTCACTAGACTGCAAGGTAACCTAAACCCCCCCCCCTCGTAAGGACTCAGAACGAGTGATTGATTAAGCTTGAAAAGAGGGATTTTGATTCATTTACTTTACAGACTAAATCTTACAGTCTAAATGTCTTTACATCTACTGTGTGTTTGCAGGTGCACCAGCTGGGTTGTGAAGCCGTGATGTTACTGTTAGAACTAAACCCAGATCAGAGCAATCTGATGTTCTGGGCTGTGGATCGCTGCTACACGGGTTCCCGCAGGGTCGCCACCGGCTGTTTCCGAGCCATTGCTAACGTCTTTCAAAACAGGTACAGCTCAGACATCTCTGTGTTTGTGGTCAGTTCATGTTTGTAAATGTTCTCTGAGAAGTGTGTGTGTTTATTATATTTCGGTTATTTGTGGCAGGGATTACCAATTTGATACGGTGGTACTACTGAACCTGATCCTCTTTAAGGCTGCGGATTCTTCCAGAGATATCTATGAAGTGGCCATGCAGCTACTTCAGGTACAATAAAAGTGCCCGTATAGTTTTACTTAACATGTTAGAATACATGTTTTTTAACAGGTGGTCATGAACTATCTCAGTTTTTTTTATTTTGTACTGTTCTCTGCGATCCACTAATGTAAAAAAACACCACAATGGCTATTGAAGTTTAATGTTTAATTTTAGTCTTTTTGAATTGTAGCGAACAAATGATTTAAGTTTTTACTGATATGGTCTGGAACTTCCTTATAAATAAAGCTTGGCCGACACCGTTATGTAGTGGGTAAAAGCGTCGGCACTCATGCGCTGTTGCGCTCCAGCGACCCAGTTTCGATTACGGCTTGGGTCCTTTCCGGTCTTACCCCCCTCTCTTTCGCTCTGTCTCCCCCATTTCATCTCGGATCTGTCATATCAATAAAGGCGGAAAAAATGCCCAAAAACATATCTTAAAAGAAGAATGTGGGTTTCAGCAGAAGGTTATTGTAAAGTCTGTGTGTGGTCACAATTTAATACTGCGCAGCGTCCTGTCTACGGAGCCATCTTGTCATTTACCTATCACGTGCATGTGGCTAAACAGAAAGTGATGTCAACGCAAATGTCTTTCTTCTTCTACAGAGGCAGACCTTATTTACACTATTACATCAAGTAACATACAATTCCTTTTACAGTAAAGTTTTGAGTTCTGGACGTCCTTACAGGATGATTTTATAGCACAGTGGCTTTTTGTATGTCAAAAGACCAAAGGATTTGTTTTCTCAGTTCATGACCTCTTTAATGCTTATAAATACTATAAAATTGGAGCTGAATAAAGATCACTTTTTTTCTAAAATCAGTGGTGGTGTTTATATTTGTATGTGTTAGATGTTGGAGCCGAAGCTCTTCCGCTATGCTCATAAACTGGAGATCCAGCGCACGGATGGGGTCCTGACTCCGCCTTCCCCCCTGCCTCACCTCTACTCAGTATCATACTACCAGCTCAGTGAAGAGCTGGCACGAACCTACCCTGAGCTCACACTTCCGATCTTCTCAGGTACAAAAACTTTGTTTTCTTTTATACACATTTCGTTTCCATGTTGTGTGTTTCAATTAAAAAAAGGTGTCAAACTAATTTGTGAGCGATGGCTGCTGGAATGTTACCTCACATCTGCACCTCTCCAAGTAGCGTCGCATGCCACATTTAAGATATTTTCTGTTCTCGTCCGGCTGCAGAGGTGAGTCAGAGAATCCAGACGGCGCACCCTGGTGGAAGACAGGTGATGTTGCACTACCTGCTGCCTTGGATGAACAATGTGGAGCTGGTGGATTTCAAACCGCTGGTGCGCCGACAGGAGGAGTCGGATGAGGAAGAAAATGCACGTGAACGTGAGATGATGGTGAACAGTCGCCGCTGGCTCAGAGGAGAGGGTTGGGGATCTCCTCAGGCAACCACCATGATCCTAAATAACCTCATGTTCATGACTGCTAAGGTAGAAACACAGTTCTGTAGTCATAACCAGGAATTTTATTCAAGACTTAGCGTTGAGGGTAGAATTTAAGGACTGGTAGATTTTATAGCCATGCAGTAGTGTTTGTTTGTAAGTGTACAGGTATGTACTTGTTCTTTATATGTGCATCTTCTGTGTTTATTCAGTATGGAGATGAGTTTGCGTGGTCAGAGATTGAGAACGTGTGGACCACTTTGGCAGATAGCTGGCCCAAGAATCTCAAGATCATCCTACACTTTCTTATCAGCATCTCTGGAGTCAACAGCGAACCGAGTCTGCTGACTTACGTGAGTCACGTTTTTTTTAGTCAGTCATTCTTGAGGTCTTGGTGACATGTAGATCAGGCTATTGCTTAGATAGTTAAAAACGGGCATCAACTACATTTACATATACAGCATTTGGCTGACTTACATTTTTTTATACAACTGATCAATTTAGGGCCTTGCTCAGGGGGCAACCTGGTGGTGCTGGGTCTTAAACTCTGAAACGTCTTACAACAGCTTGGAGCTTTAAAGGGGTCATAAACTAAGAAATCAAAATTGCCTCGATGTTTTTACATATAAGAGGCCTACTATAGTTTTTATTTTGCACTGTCCTCTGTGGTCTGCTTATAATGCTATTATCAAAAAACATCTTAATTGTTAAGTTTTAGACTCTATTCTGTCCTGTTTTTGACCCCTCAGTCATCAGAATGCTGGTGGAATGTTGTCTTAAAATTGAGTGACTGACTTATAACTTTTCGTAAATTTAACGTAACGTAAATGTGACTTACTTGCTTACTAAATCTTTAGAGCATCATGTACATGAGGTCCATGCATGATAATGTTTTTGCAGGTAAAGCGTGTGGTGGTCTACCTGGGAAGAGACAAAACCATGCAGCTTTTGGAGGAGCTGATGACCGAGCTGGAGCTGACTGATGCTGTGAGCTCAGCTGTAACGCACATGGATAACCCACCATATTACCGCATCACCTCCTCCTACAAAATCCCCTCTGTCACTGGTGAGCATCACACAATACTCCCAGCTGGGAAGGTATAAGGTTCTCAGCTCTACTCCTTATAATGGATTTCTCGTTTGCTAATTAACAGGCACTGCATCCAGCAGTAACACTATGGTTCCTGGCCCTGATGGCCACCATGACAACAAGATCAAGGATCCGAACATGGAGGACAAGTAAGCACACTTTTT
This sequence comes from Bagarius yarrelli, assembly GCA_005784505.1. NCBI lineage: Eukaryota > Metazoa > Chordata > Actinopteri > Siluriformes > Sisoridae > Bagarius > Bagarius yarrelli. Next base: position 1,175,952 of record VCAZ01000055.1, read on the forward strand.
AACGCTTTGTTTGCCTTACACAGCCCCACCGCACAAAATACATATCCCCTGCAGATGTAATATATTGATTTTCATTGATGTGTGTGCAGTTATTCTCATTTGGATATATACAGTGGACTTAACAGTAATCTGAACAGACAGCACCACCGTCTGGAATCCCGTTACAGCAGCAGCTCAGGAGGCTCCTATGAAGATGAGAAAAGTGAGAGCTTTAGTGTTTATTTCAGTGCTATGAGTAAGCGTCTGTCTTTAAACTATTATTAATAAACAGACTTGGGTTATAACTCATTTATTTTTTTTTCCATCTCCAGGTGACTCAATGCCAGTTTATGCTAACTGGCGTTTAAAGGTCATGGAACATAACTGTCCTGAGCCCCTTCCATTCCCACCCACAGGAGGCTGCTGGTCTCCACTGGTTGACTATTTGCCAGAAACCACTGCACCTGGACTCTCCCTTCACAGGTTCCAGACATTTCAAATTCAAACTTTATTCGTCACATACATGATTATACACAGTACAGCATATAGTGACCTGTTCTTTATGACTCTCGGAATTGAAAAATGTATACAGAATAAATAGAAGGAAATATAATGAAATAATAAACTAAAAAATACTGTGTGTATTGTATATAACTGTGTGTGTGTGTGTATATGAAGTAAATGCTGTGAAAGATAAAGTGCGGTTCTTTGTGTAGTGGGATATGCATGTTGGATTTATGTTGAATTATTTGTTTGTCGCATTCATCCAGAACGTCTTGCAAAAGAGAGAGTCATTAAATCCCAGCTTACAGTGATGTTGATGCTAAAGGATAAAAGTTCATTCATTATTTAATTACACTAAATTTAAATAAAGAAATTCTAATGCTGGCGATTAACATTAATTCATTTTTAAGACTCTAAAATAAACAATATGGACAGCATTTTGGGGATTCCTGATTCCTGACCATCACATCCTTATGTTGGTTTTTTTGTTTTTTTTGTTTTTTTAAACATCCTGTTTTAGGTGTAGTCTCACTTCTGTCGTGTGACTGTGTGGATTTGTGTTCATTCAGTCCCAATAGTGTTAGTGAGATCAGACACTGATGTTAAGGTGAGGAGGTCTGGGGTTCAGTCGGGGTTCCAGTACATTTTAAAGGTGTTTAGTTTAAAGGGGGTTGAGTCAGAATCCGGACTCAGAACATCCAGAACACAGCATGCCTTCATGGAGATCAGGGGTTTTGTGCACAGGGACATTGTCATGCTGGAACAGGGTTCGAGTCTCTTAGGTCGGGTAAAAGAATAATTTACTAATAATTTAGTTACAACATACAAAGACGTTCTAGATGACTGTGTGTCTTAGACTTTGTTAGACTTTGTCTTAAACAGGTTTGAGGAAGACACACTTATGTGGGTGTGGTGAAGTATCCGCAAACCTTTGGCTATATAATCACTTTTGTATTAAATTTACCTATTCATCTCTATCAGGGTATCCCGTCTCCTTACATTTCACCCTTTTTGCAGGTGTAACATTGCCGTGATCCTGCTCACTGACTTGATTGTGGACCACGGAGTCAAAGTGGAATGGAGTGCTTACCTTCATCTACTACTGCATGCCATCTTTATAGGTAAATTAGTCACATGTTTTTGTTTGCAATAGTTGCCCTGCACATGCATTTGCATATGCTGTGTGTAGAGCTTTGCGTTTTTCTTAACTTTTTGAAACTCCACAAAGAGCTGACTGAGATCAGTGTGAAGCATTCTTTTTGATAAATGTGAAATGTTGTAAAACGAAATTGAACCTTTAACAACGAATTTTGAGGCAGTGGGGAAAACAAAAACGTAAATTAAAGTGGGGTTTTTCTGACAGTTTTAGTACCACGTCAAAGAGATATATGATTACAAGAATAAAGTTAAAAGTACGAGTATGTAGTCGAAAGTATGAGTAGGTAGTCAAAAGTACGAGTATGTAGTCGAAAGTATGAGTAGGTAGTCAAAAGTACTTGCACGGAAGACGCAATCAAGGCGACTATCGCGACAAATGCGTCCTGAATTACTCGTCATTTGCTTGGCCCGACACAAATTTGCGTAGTTACAGTCGCATTCGGTGTGAACATAACATACTACCCTTCTTTGCAGTATGTGCAGGTGCAAACTGGATCATATGTAGTTTTAGTCATTTCTGTTTCTGTGTAGGTTTTGACCACCAGCACCCAGATGTCTACGAGCACTGCAAGCGCCTGCTGCTCCACCTGCTGGTTGTCCAGGGAAATAACAACAGCATCCAATCACTGGCCTCCATTCTGCTGCGCAACCGGGAGTTCCACGAACCCAGAGTTCTCACAGTTAAACCCGCTCCGCGAGAGTTCAGCCTTACAGGTTGGTATATTTGCACCAGAACTTTTTGTTCTAACTTCCAGAAAATGTTTTCATTGCTCTGTTTCTCTCTTTTTCCAGGTGTGCCAGAGTTGCCTCCAGAATACCAGCCCTCCCCGATGACAGACTCTGGTTTGAGTTCCAGCTCCACTTCATCCAGTATCAGTCTGGGCAGCACAGCTTTGCCACACCTTCCCCACGCACTGCTCAGTGAGGTGCAGCTGTCTGCAGAACAGGACGAGAAAGTCAAAAACCTCATCGAGTTCATCAGCTCCAGGTGAGCGGCAGTGATTTCAAACAGGTCTTCACATAATAAATAATGCCATTTGTTTGGGGTCACCCTGGACAGTTCGCCAGCCTATCACAGGACCACATACAGACAAACACACTCACGTTTACTCCTATGAGCAATTTAGAATCAATCTGCTCTTCATGTTTTTTGACTGTGGGAGGAAACCAGTGTGCCCAGAGTAAACACACACACAAGGAGAACATGTAAACTCCAGAAAGACCCCTGCAGGGGACCCTGCGACCTTCTTACTTTGAGGCAACAGTTCTAATCTAACAGTTCTAAGAAAAGACATGTAAAATATCAAATAAACACCAAACAAAAAAATCCACGGAAAATCATGAAGCTTTTGAACGCATGCCGATGGCGATGTCGTGGGTCAACTCTCTTGTAACAGCTTTTACTGACAAAAAAAAAAAATGAATTGGCTTTGCTTGGCTTCCCACTGACCCAGGTAAGTTCTGAATGTCTCTTGAACGTACGCACATCTTAGTAAATACTGCGAAACAATATGAGGCTGAGTTTGTAGGTATTTTTATGCTAAATGAGCAGCCTTGCATATTGTTCAAATACGGTATGTTAAGCCGTGTCCCCTCTCCCTTGATGCTGGAGGTGTAAGAGAGTTTCTGAAAGCTGATGTAGACCAGTTTTAAGCTGCAGACGTGTCTGTGCTGAGACTTTATTGTTTGTTTTGTGTCCACAGCCATGTCTAACCGGAGATGGTATTGTTGCTTTGCATGTGTGTGGGTGTGTGTGAACTTAAATTTTTGTGTGAAACTTCATAGATGATCATATTCTAGAATCTGTGTGCTCTTTCGTTCTTTTGTTGTGCTTCACTTCCTGGGTCACTTTCTAGTCTTATCTTGTTGTCTGATTGGTCGGCTCATAGGAAACGCGGTCCATTGTGGAATCACGAAGACATGTCTCCCAAAAACACCAACATCAAGAGTGCCGAGCAACTCAGCGTCTTTCTCCGACATGTGGTTACAGTTTTCAGACAAAGCCAGTCAGGTGAGTTGGTGTTTTTGTTTGTTTACTATATTGATACTAAGCAGGGGTGGTGTGTACCCGCTGTGTAAGTACTTCAGGGTAAGCCGACTTCATGTGATGTTACCTGCGCGTGTTTATAAACAGGATTTCAGTTGGAGCAGCTGTTAAGTGAGGTGGCGTTGCAGACTGCTCTGTCATGCTCCTCTCGCCACTACGCCGGTCGCTCTTTCCAGATCTTCAGGGCTCTGAAACAGCCGCTCTCCGCCTCTACACTCTCAGACGTGCTGTCGCGTCTGGTGGAAACCGTGGGAGATCCAGGAGAGGAGGCTCAGGTAAGATTAAGAGAGCACGACGTTATAATTAGAGTAGAGCAAAAGAGTATACGATGTGCCTTAGGTTAATTCTGTTTATCTGTATGTGACTCACCAGTGCACTTAATGTTTCAAGCTTTTGTTTTAAAAACAAACCAAACCAGTGGGGAGGAATTAGTATAGCCGCTGTTCATAATACTTTATTGTACACAAGCACAGCGCCTTCCATTCTTTACCCACACTATCTTAACCTTTTTTTTCAGGGCTTTGTAATTGAGTTGCTGTTGACTCTGGAGGCTGGTATCGATACCTTAGCCGAGAACATGAAGAACTATGACCTGCTCACGGCATTATCACAGTAAGACACTTTCTGCTTTAGGATTTTTATAAGCGCATGTTAGATGATAGATGCGCAAATACAGTAAATGCTAATTAAGATAATCATTAATGTTGGAGACGAGCTGTTTTTTGTCTAACTAAAACTTTGACGTCTCTGCAGAGCTTCGTGTCATGATCCGTTGCTGGGTACCAAATTTGCTATCAACAGGAAGAGCACCGGTCAGCTGAACCTGAACACTGGAGGGCTGTTGCACGTACACTACAGCCACATACGCAGCAACTCACTACGTACCAGTCTTATGAGCGAACGCAGGGGTGACCGGAGAAGAAGCAACACGCTGGATGTTGCAGAGCGGCCAGGCGCCAACCACGGTAACCTGGCTCGTACACGCAGCTTATCATCTCTCTGTGAGGGTGGTGTGCTGACCGGTGGGGGAGGGGCTGGTCCTGGGACAGGTCCAGGAGACCCTGGTCCACCTTTGGACCCCACAAACCTGCTTGCAACACTCTTCTGGATTGCAGCATCTCTTCTGGAGTCAGACTATGAGTTTGAGTATCTGTTGGCGCTGCGGCTGCTGAACAGGCTGTTGGCCCAGCTGCCCCTGGACAAAGCAGACAGCAGGGAGCGACTGGAGCGGGTTCAGGCCAAGCTGCGCTGGTACAACTTCCCAGGCCTGCTGCAGCTCTTTCTCAAGGGCTTCACCTCAGCTGCCACACAGGAACTCACCATACACCTGCTGAGCAAGCTTATCAGTGTGTGTCGACACATGCTCGTCGACCCCTCACAAGTGGCAGGTCTGAACATCATAATAACAGCAGCAATAATAACAGTACTAACTGGCTCGGTCATATCTAAATAATGCATGTATTTACATAATGTAGCTATAATAGATATGCCTACAGATTTAATTTAATTAATCGCAGCAGTATAACAGTGCCATGTTATTTACAGTTAGAGTATTATATAAAGAAATGTATAGAGTTTACATGACATTTTAGACACAATATGGACACATTGTTTTGTCTGGTTCCGGTAAAGGAAACAGACCCCAAAGTAGCTACATTGAGAAAGGTAAAAAAAAGTAGGATATGATCCTGAATTAACACCCTAAGCAGATCATAACCATCTGATGTCATCAGTGTGACAGAAGAAACTGAAAAAACTTTAACTCAGTAAATGCTAAAAATATCTGATTGTCTGAAACTAAAAATTCATTGATTCTGGAACAATTTACTGCTAACGACGATTCCTGGATTAACATTAAATCACAACCTGAAATTAGACAAACGATATTAAAATAATTGATGATAATCCAGGAACAACATTGGTGAATTTAGTCTGTATTAATTTTAATGATCTGAAATAAACATTAATGAATTTAGACAGTGAATCATAAACAATCACTAATGAACAATTGAATGTAAAATGTTGTGAAACGGTGAACCTGTAGAACCGCAATAGAGCAACATTCTTACTATAAAACAGGGTTTAACATTATTTCATTAAATCACAACCTTTGAACATTTAACAATCACAAGACAGATTTTAGAACCATAAATCTAAAAAAAATCTATAAATATTTGCTGTTTATTCCTGCACACACACCGAAATACATTTTACTGCACACACACACACACACCTATTTTTGGTGCTGAAGGTGAGGGAAATGTTCACACATTAACTAAACTGCACATACATGTTGGATACAATTGTTCAGTACAGTAATGTATTACAGATGTCATTAAAATAGTTCATTTTTTTATATTTAATAAATACATTTAGAATATTACATTTTGATATACAAGGAGGTGATGCTGATCCAGGATCACATTCTAATAAAATTACACCCACCGACAGCTCAAACATGCCCAAGATATCATCAATATGTCAGAGGTAGATTTCCTCAATCCGTCTTGGTTTTAGGTTCGAAAACTCTTCGAATACATACAAATCCAAAACAACAACAAGAGGAATAATCTTCACTCAGCATATAACAGTAACAATAAATGTTATGTTTAGAATACAATTTGTTAGCTTAAAAATGGATTGGATAATTGATTTTAAAAACAGTTCCTATTATGAACACTTGATGTATAAGAAAAGCACGTTTCACACACAAACACTAAAGTTGCTAAGCTTTTGGCTAATTAGCTAATGATGGGCAACAGTTTTAAAGACATCAAATCTAAATAAATTATAAGTCGAATTTAAATCCTTTTTATCTTGTTTTAGTTTTATTCCTCTTTGCATTGTTTGTTCTTTTTTATTTTTTCCATTCTTTAAGGTTTTCCTTTGAACATCCTGTGTCTGCTGCCCCACCTGATCCAGCATTTTGACAGCCCCACAGCGTTCTGCAAGGAGACGGCAGACCGCATTGCTAAAGTCTGCTCGGAGGAGAAGTCGGCCACGCTGGCCAACCTGGCGCACATGATGAGTCTGTACTCCACACACAGCTACTCACGAGACAGCACCAACTGGATCAACGTGGTTTGTCGCTACCTCCATGACGCTTTCGCGGACATCACCTTTAACCTTGTGACGTATTTAGCCGAGGTGAGACCGGCGCTATGGTGCCTAGTAAAATAAATATATCCTTTTGGTGGATTAATATAATGTCGTATGTCCTATCAAATTTTTCCTATAGTTACTAGAGAAAGGGCTACCCAGCATGCAGCAGTCTCTGCTGCAGATCATTTACAGCTTACTGAGTCACATAGACTTGTCTGCTGCTCCCGTCAAACAGTTCAACCTGGAGATCATGAAGATTATCGGCAAATATGTGCAGGTGGGTAAAAAAGAGAGACATTCTGGCTTTTTCCTCATGTTGAACAGTGAATCTCACATACCCATGGCTTGAAATTAACCCCTGACTTAGCTATGTTACATTTGTAAAGTAAATGTGATCTGCAGAGCCTCACACATGCATCATAGGTTGCCATGAGCACAGTTTTCACCCAGGCTACTTTTAGCCATTCTATGGTGACGCACAGGTTTGTGTCAATGGATAAAGCATTTTTATAACCTCTATTTTTTTCTCTCAAAAAAAAGCCTGTTACTGCAAACGTTTTTGTTAGTGAGGTTTTAATAGCCTGTTTGAGAGAATTATTTACATGTATTTTGCATGTGTGTAGGTAGACCTAGTTGTCTTAAGGCGATATTGGTTATAATAAAAAAAAATCACAAAAAAGAGATGATTTACACACATGCGTCCTGATTCACACGTATGTTTTCACACAACAACTGTAAATGTGCACATCATTGGTGTGTAAATTGCCCTGGATTAGTGTGTGCATACATAACCCGCCAAAGTCGCAGGACTAGATAAGCTCAGCTTTGTACACCTTTTGCGCAAATTTGATTTCATTTAACCGAAAATCAAGCTTTGTTAGTGTTTATACACAGACCTTTTAAAAACAAAGTAATAAAGCTACACATGCGTCCCACTCTTCGGTCGCCATGTTGGATTGATAAAATAAAGTTTTATTTCCGTTCCAATTGAATCAGATTGTTTCAAATATGTGCATATTCACAGTCACGTTAAACTTGTTCATTAACAACTTTTGTACACAGTTGTACGTATTTTATGAATGTATATTATTATTTTGTGCTCATGAAATATATATATATTTGTGAATTAGTTTTCATGTGTGTAAATCGGAACCCTCAAAGGGGAAATGTTATACTGTATTATGCAGCCCTGATACGCACCATCCCATTTTATAAAAAGTAGCCGGTTGTCTATATCGTCTGGTTTTGTAATGAAATGTTGACGATAGTAAAATCGAACAAATAATCACAAATCATTTTAAAAATTATTAGAATTATAACATTGTGTGTGTGTGTGATTTAATCCAGAGCCCTTACTGGAAAGAAGCCCAGAACATTTTGAAGTTAGTGGTGTCCCGGTCCGCCTGTTTGGTGGTACCTGATGAGGTGCAGCGCTCCTACAGTGCTGAGTCATCAGGCTCGCCTGAAATCACCTTCACGCGCATCTTCAACAACGCTTCCAAAGAGCTACCTGGCAAAACACTGGACTTTCACTTTGACATCTCAGAGGTACACACTGCCCTCCTGTTTAAACTCAAGGGATCCTCGAGGGTCATACATTAGTTATCCTGAATCAACTTTACCCCATAAATCAGTTTTATCAGTCCACTTCAACACGTTTGCCTTTGTTTTTGTGCTATACTTTACAAGTTTAACTTTTGTTTGACCTTTAACCTCTTAGACACCCATAATAGGGCACAAGTATGGAGATCAGCGCACTGCAGCCGGTCGTAACGGAAAACCTCAGGTCATTGCTGTGACCAGGAGCACATCCTCCACTTCATCGGGATCAAACTCGAATGGTCTTGTCCCAGTCAGCTGGAAAAGACCTCAGCTGTCTCAGGTGAAATCATCATCAAACACTTTTAACTTCCTCGTTTTCAAACCTTTATTTTTTTTCACAGGCAGTGTTACTGTAGAAATCTGCTAGCGTTCACCGTTTACTTTGTCGCCCTGGTTTTAGAGGAGAACTCGCGAGAAGCTGATGAACGTCCTGTCTCTGTGTGGACCAGAGTCTGGCCTGCCCAAAAATCCTTCAGTAAGTAAAAAAAGCCTCATTTCAGTACCACCGAGTGAATACAAACACATACCCTGTATAATATTCTGCCTTTCTTGCAGGTGGTGTTCTCCTCAAACGAGGACCTGGATGCAGGTGACCAGCAGACCAGCCTTATTCCAACGGTAGAGGAAGTGACACGGGAGGAGGACGGGCAGGCGGAAGATGCAGGAAGCGAGCAGCAGTTTGGAGTGTTTAAAGACTTTGACTTCCTGGATGTAGAATTGGAAGATGCAGAAGTAAGAACTGATTCCTGTGAATGGATAACATTTCAGAATTGTAGATGTCTTCTTCCTGTCTTTAATGTCATTTTAAAAGCACTGGCAACAAATGCGCACTATACATTCATTTCTATATTGAAATGTGAAATCAGTGGAGTATAAGGCTAAAACATTTGCATTTGATGCAATAAAACTCCTCAATAAAATAATACAAGCAGAGGAAACTGCAGACGCTGCTAAATCTTTTGAAGTATATAACGTTGGACACTTTACTATCCCGTGTTATTTGCAGGCTCTTAAAGTCAGGAAAAGAAACACTGCTTCTTGTAGTTAAATTGCACATGTTTACCTTCATCCAAGTTAACATAAAACAACCTTAAATTTTCATGCTGCTGTGAGGTCGTACTCCATGCAACATGGCGGATGTACTGTAGTATGTTCGAATTTCACTCATACTAGTCCTAATCATACTACAGTAGTGAACATTCGAGGTGGATCAAAAAACTTTATCAAAACTTTTAGGACAACTTTGATAAAAGGTTTTGATGGTGTGTATGGAATATACTTTTTAACAGTTGGTAGAAACGTGCTTACTTGCACTTTGTGTGCATTATGTAGTATGAAGCAGTATGTACTAGTTTACTTTAAGTATTGGGCAATTACATGTATATGTTTATAAATTATAGTCTGTTATGTTGTCTGCCCTAGAAATCCTATTGAGGTCGTGTTGTACAGTAAAACAAGCAGAATAAGAAGTAAAAACATCAGAATAACAAATTCCGTACAATCAAAAGTGCATTTATATGCCATAAAAATGAGTAGATTCTCTAAACATCTATTTGTTATATTGTATGTAATATTACATAGGTGACTTTTTAAAAATGTTTGCAAAAACAATTTATTTTTTTTTTTTTACATATATACAGTGCAAGTATAATAACAATTACAAACCCAATACCCCCTCCCCACACTACAGAATTTTGCACAATTTTACACAGCCTTAATCTCCTTCATAAGAGTAAAGAATTAAAAAAAAAAAAAACTCGTGAAAAAATGAGGACACCCTATGAAAGCCTGTGTGTTTTGTAACATATTTGGACATCTAAATATTTAATATCACTTTAAAGCAATACTGAGAGATTTAAGTAATATAACTTATCAATTAAAACAGAAGAAAAGATTTTTAAAAACGTTCTGTAAAATCTAATTTTAAAAAAGAACAATTTCTGGTAAGGAGTTAATTAGGACATCCCAACATTTATTCTCACTTAAAATGGCTAAAACCACACACACCGGTGTATCACATCAGGTACACATTTTTGAAGGGGGCTGGCCCTATTTACACATCAGACATTAAGTTTGTTGTGCTCTTGACTGTTAAAGTGATAAGATGGAAAGAGCTGTCTGAGGCCTTCGGAAAGAAGATTGTAGCAGCTTATGAGTCTGGATTGAGAAAGATTTTTGAAATCAGCCATTCCACTGTCCGCAAAATAGTTCAGAAGTGGAGGATATTCAAAACAACTGACAACATGCCCAGATCTGGCTGTGAGAGCAGACTGCAAGATGCTAAAAGAAGTCACTAAAAACCCTAAAGTTTAACTTCCACAGGAGGTGTGCAGGGAGAAAACATTTACTCTCTAAGAAAAACATGAAGGCCAGACTAAAGTTTGCCTAAGAGAACGTAGACAAAGCCCAGGACTTCTGGAATAATGTTCTTTGGACAGAGGAGTCTAAAATTGAATTATAGGACATGTTTGGCGTAAACCAAATACAGCATTCCACGAAAAGAACCTTATGCCAACTATGAAACCTGGGGGTGGAAGTGTCCTGGTTTAGGGAAGCTTTGCTGCAGCAGGACCTGGCCAGCTCACCAACATAGAACCCACCATAAATTCTACCGTGTATCAGAGGGTGCTTGAGGAACATTCAAGACCATCTGTAAAAAAGTTAAAGCGGAACTGGACCCTGCGACATGACAATGACCCAAAACATACCAGTAAATCCACCAAAGACTGAAAACTAAGAAATGGAGAGTCCTGGAATGGCCGAGTCAAAGCCCAGATCTGAATCCCGTTGAGATGCCGTGGGGAGACTTAAAATGGCCTGTACTTGCAAAAAAGACCCTTAAAGATCTTACAGCTGAAAGAATTCTGCACTGAGGAGTGGGACAAACTTTCCTCAGATCGATGTCAGAGACTGGTAGATGGCTACAAGAAGCGTCTCATTAAAGTTATTTTATCCAAAGGGGGTAACACTAGCTATTAAGGGGTAGAGTGTCCTAATATTTTTCTCAGTTAGAATACACATTTTTTATAACATTTTTTGTTTAAAGAGTAAAATAATGTTATTTTTTTGTAGTTTACCTGCAGTTTCTGTGTCAGAGAAAAAATTCAAACAAGATTATCCATCGATATGTTAACATTTCTTAATAAAGAACAAAATATTTGATGGGGTGTCCTAATTTTTTCCACATGACTAAGTACAGTGTCTCAGTACAGGCTGCCAGATAGTGAGATAAGTTTAACTACAGCCTTTTATGGACTAGCGGCTCTTCTCTGGTGTAAGAGAATACACAAGATTTCCATTTTTTGCGATGTAAGACGTCTGGACAATAATACTGAAAAAGGAATTATTATAACTATCATTATCTAAGTAGAGTATTAAGTAAGTGATTATATGCTTTGTGAACCGCTGACCACATGCATTTCTGTTTGTTGTGCTTTCTGACATTTGTGTCTAACGCTACTGTTGTCCTTCCCCTTTTTCTTGCACTCAGGAGATGCAGGTAAGTTTCTGTGTCAGGCTGTGGGTTGTAATATCATTTCCTGATTAGTGATCAGTTAAACTGTTTGGTCATAAATTTCTTCTTCAGTTGCCCTGATTAAGTATTTATAATTTTCTGTGTTACTTTTTAAATTCGTAAGAGAGATGCATCCTTTATTTGTGCTTGTGTGTGTGTGTGTGTGTGTGTGTAAATGCAGGTGTGCAATATTAGGAATTATAGCCAAAAGGGAGTCACGCAAACTATTGTTTTGATTCGGACTTTTTATCAGCTTTATCAATATTTGATGATTAACAGTTAAAAACGTTTATTTTTGAAAACACACATATACACAGATAGTGTGTGCTTATATATACCATAAACTTCTACATACGATCCATTATTTCTTTCTCTGTGTTCCTTGTGAAAAAATGTTTGTTTGGTGGATTTTTGTTTTACTTACTTGCACACGACTCTCATCTAATAGACTTTGAGAAAGATCTAGAGAAACTATAAGAGATGTCTGACCGTGTTTCTGTCTGCGCTTTTATTCAGGGCGAAAGCATGGATAACTTTAACTGGGGCGTGCGCCGACGCTCTCTGGACAGCATAGACAAAGGGGACACGCCGTCGCTGCAGGAGTGCCAGTACACCGGCAGCACGCCAAGCCTCAATCTAACCAACCAAGAGGATACGGATGAGTCATCTGAGGAGGAGGTATTGAGCGCTAGCCAGATTCTCACCCGCTCCAACCTCGTAAGTCCTCGTAACCCCCGTCCTATATCCTGGGGCCCTGTCATTTTTACACGGGCCGCCGGCGTGGTGTGCCTGTGCCGAGCCGGGCTTAGATGCTGCCATGTTTCAGCTGGGGGTGGTTAGACGCTTGCTTCTGCCCGTACCTCACAAAACCCAATCATCTTCTGTTTAGTACCCTCTACCTGCCCAGCCAAGCTTAGTGCCCTCTTTGTACATTACCTTCCCAAAGTAATGCGCTAAATCCCTTATTTTGATTACCTTTTTTTTTTTGGTGGTGAGTAAAGACACGTCTATTTTTCCTCTTTTATTAAAATCGTACTTTTTTTAACGTAATTAATTAGAACCACTAAATATGCATGAACGTTAAATACGTAAAATTTCCTGCCAATTATTTAAAGGGGAACATATAATAGCGTCAACCGCATGATTTTATTTCAGCATGACAATAAATATTATACCAAATATTTAATTTTACTCTCTCAGCTTTTCACAGACTTACTCGAATGCTTCTCTGCTTGCTATGGCACAGACTCCATTTTCTGCCGAGCTTATATCAGCTAAGCCTGACCGAGCAGTGGCAGAAAAATTGCATCTTTTTGCACTTTGGGGTGGAAAATTACTTCTGCTTTCCCTTTTACTTTTTTAACCAGTTTGTGAGTGACATGAGGATTTTTTTTAAGCTAGCTTGCTTGTTTTGTTAAACACAGAGAATGTGATTTTTAGCTTTATAATTGCTAGACTCGGATATAAATGCTGAAAAAAAAATAATAGTCTGTTTATATATTACTAGTTTTTGGTCAAAGATGGCATGGTTGCATGCAGGATACCATGATTTAGGTATATGTTGAAGTAAACATCAATCCTTTTCTGAAGTTTACCATTTGTGTCCTCACATAGCTCAATAGTGACTCTGCGACGGATGACGCCACATCCAATCACATGGATTCTTTACAACAATCCCAGGAGTCTTCCAGCAGCATCCTTACCGAGGAAACTCTGCCCGCGCCGTCATTGCCCCGCCCAGACAGCCCTATCCATGAGACAGCACGTTCAGACAACAATATCAGCCAGCTGCCTGAGGTGGGATCAATCAGGAGCCTTAATGAATTCTGGTGCACGGGTGCTTACTAGCTATTGCCTTTAATCCATGTGGTTTAAGTTGGTGTGCATATTTCAAATATCTGTTATCAAATATTTTCACTCCCTTTGACTATTTTTTTTTATTTGCTATCCGGGGCAGTCATGGTGTTGTAGCTGGAATGGTCTTAAAATTGGACCATGTGCAACACCATTTACTGTATCATATTCCTGAAAGAGCCAAAGAAAGTCTTTTACTGCTTTTTTTTTCCTTCTTCCTGTTTTACACTGATGCTCTAAATGCCTTTTCATACCTCTTCTTCTTTTTGTTATAATGGGTCAGCGGTGTCTTGCTAAGGGTTCGTACAGATTCTTTGTAAAAAGAATAAAGGTTAGACTGTTATTACAGAAAAAGCCGAATTCATGGAAAGTATCGGGCATCAGTGAGTCAGTGTATATAGTGAAATTTTTATTCGCCGTCAATCAAAGACGACATTATACATCACATACATTACATTTGTGTACTGTAATATATCAATTTAAACACAGTGTTATGTAAACGAACCCAAGCCTTAAATCTCTCATCTACTAACGAACGTTGCCAAGTCACTTTACAAGCGATCTGTACGAACCCTGTGTGTCGGTGGGGCTTGCTTGTCAGTTCAGTTGATTTGGGTGAAGATCGCTATTAGGAATGACGCACCTCAGGCCCGCTGTGCTAAAATTGGATCGAGAGAATTTGCGAACACACTAAAACCCCCGTCGGACAAACATCCTAGTGTGGAGCTGCAAGCCTGGAGTAAGTATTTAGTAAAGATTAACACACAGCTTTGCATACCGCTTCCTACCGCATCTAACTAATGCTGTCAGTTTACTAACCGACCGTTTCAATTATTAGCTGCATCTCATTCAGACATTTATTACACTGCTACAAAAACTAGAGTATTGAACTGCTTTTCCAGCTTCCATGTTTGTTTGTCACGTTCAGATGATTGCTTTAGTAGGACTTTGTTGCCTGTTCTTTATTTTATTCATAAAAAAACAAAAAAAATAGTTTACCTACTAATAACTGAAAAATCCTCCAAAGAACCAGCAGTCATAAGGAGGAGGACATGGAACTGAGTCCAAATTTGTTATTATTTCAAAATAATAACAAACTGCAGTTCATCAAAATCTTCTGTGAAAGCTTTGGTGAATGTTTAGATTTTGTTTACTACTTTATTTTAGGATTTTACTAGAAAATGTAAATATCTGACATAGTTAAAGATCCCACGTGTCCTTCGAGCACTCACTGACATGTGTGAACACCTATATATTGTATATTAGGACTGTATAATAGTGAGGCCCTCGTGATACGATATACATCACAATGCAACATGTCAGTGTATGTTGCAATTCTTCAAATAAAAAATGAGTACAATGTACAACAAATAGCTACATTTTCAGTACATACAAATGTACTGTACAAAAATGTTTCCCCCCATGCTTGTTTCTGAGACAACAATCATTTTTGTCTGCGCCAAGTACAGGAGCGGAGGAGGAAGTGATTTTAATGTAATATTAATGTAAACAAAATCTGTTTTAAACATAATTTAAATATGTAAAAATACCAGAGGTTAGAATATTGGTACACTGATCATATCGTCATATTTTGCTGTATCTATATTTTAACACAGCTCTAATGTATATTAACTTATCATATGATCCTGACACCTTTCTTAATACGCAAGTCCTGTCAGACCTAGTTTAGTCCAGTCTGATCCTAATTATAGCCCAAGGACATCTTCCAGTGTCATTGCTCCAGCTTTTAGTGTAATGAGTTCCGATTAATCTCGTCAGCTTCTCCATTACAGTCGTTCCTTCTAAAAGCTTTCTGTAACACTGAGTTCTCCCTTGGCTGACTGCCACCATCCTTTCTGTTTATGCACTAAACTCTTAAAAGGAAAAGATTTTAAGACACATCAAAGATTTAGCAGTTTCTACATATGCATGTCACTCTTTCCAAAAAAAAAAAAAAAAGGGGGGGGCTTCGATCAGGCTGGTAGTAATCATTAGTTATTGATGTTCATCATGTTAATGAAACAGCTGTGCTTTTAGGTCGTGTCTTTGTTTATTTACTGGAAATCAATCTTTCTTGTTTTTATGTAGGTTAAAAAAAGTTTAGTTTATTCGGTTCTATGTAAATCTTTTGTCTAGACTAGGGCTTTTGTGCCATAAAGTGTGTGATGATAAATTATCCCTGTGCCTATGTTTATTGATATCTCCTGCTAAAAGGAGCAAAGCCTCTGGAATGGCAGGTCTCCTTTACAAATTGCTGCTTTTAAGTGTCCCCTTGTGGGTGGCCGAGATTTGACCTCTGTCTAAAAAGCTTAGAATTCTTTTGCAGCAAAACATTGAGGGTTTTTTTTAAATCAGCATTATACTTGCATTTAAAAGCAAATTTCAAAAGATTTATTTATTCCCTGTTGGGTGGAGGTGGTAGTGCAGTGGTTAAAGTGTTGAACTGTGTAAAATATCATTACGCTATTGCAATTTTGTTTTCACAATAGTGTATCGATATTCTAACCTCTAGTATCGATACATATTTAAAGAAAAACAATAAAAACATCCAGAAAAAATAATTTCCAAAAAGTTATAAACTGATTTGCATTTTAATGAGTGAAATAAGTATTTGACCCCTCCACAAAACAAGACTTAGTAATTGGTCTCAAAATCCTTGTTGTCAGTCACAGACGTCAAATGTTTCTGGCAGTTGGCTATCAAGTTTGCACACATCTCAGGAGGGATTTTGTCCCACTCCTCTTTGCAGATCCTCTCCAAGTCATTAAAGTTTCCTAGCTGACATTTGGCAACTCGCACCTTCAGCTCCCTCCACTGAATTTCTCTGATTAAAGATTAAACAACTCTAGGACCTTAATATACTTTTTCTTAAGTCACTTATTTGTAGCCTTGGCTGTATGTTTCGGGTCACTGTCACTGTCAAGAAGACCCAGACTGAGGGAGATTAACAGTTTCCTCCATTTGCGAATAATTGGACCAACTATTGTCACATTCTTACCAAACTGCTTGGCGATGGTCTTGTAGCCCATTCCAGCCTTGTGAAGCTCTACATTTTTGTCTCTGATATCCTGGGACAGCTCTTTGGTCATGGCCATGGTGGAGAGTTTGGAATCTGATTAATTGATTAATTGATTGCTTCTGTGTGTCTTTTATACAGGTAATGAGCTGAGATTAGGAGCACTCACTTTAAGTGAGTCCCTTTAAAAGAGTGCTTCTTATCTCAGTATTAAAATCATCATTAAAATTATAGACTGAATTTCTTTGTCATTGAAAACAAAATTGTGATTAATCTTCGAATTGGGAAAGGGATGGGATTTCATTTATTTTGAGTATTTTTGTAAAAACAGCCAAGGTTTTTTATATTTATATATATATAATATAAAACCTTGGCTGTTTTTGCAAAAATATTCAAAAATAAATGTTAATATATCAGAATTCCGTTCCATGTTTCTCTGTTTGCTTTACTTTTGACCGCCTTGCCATATTTACAGGATGCCGGTGTGACTGCGGCAGATGAGCTGAGCAGCAGCATCAGTGAGGACACAGGCTTCTGCAGTGCTGCCCCTTTACCCTCAGACCCCCCAGAGATGTGTGAGCTCCCTGACCCCCCTGATGACCCAGACCCTGCCCCTCCATCTTTAGTTCTGGACAGTCCACCTGGTTCACTTTGCGATGAAGAGACAGCCCCGGACTCAGTGTGTGATGAAGACGTAACCCTGGCACTCAAGGAGCTTGATGAGAGGTGTGAAGAGGAAGAGGCGGACTTCTCTGGCATGTCCAGGTACGTGAGAACTACAGATGCTTTCGGTCTCTGTCAATAAGATCAATACTGGTTTACTAAATCTTTAACATAAACCTAAAAAGTCTGTTTTTAAAAATAGACAGATAAAAAAAAAAAAAACTTTTTCCAAATGTATTGTTGAAAAATACATAGTTCCTTACTGCTAGTAATGCGTGTGTAGGCCCTTAGTCCTAAATCCCACCCAACCAAAAGAGGCGCCCCTGCCACAATTAGTAGAAAGGTCATTCCACTGCCTCGATTCTAGAACAGAAGTTTTGAGGCATATATACCTTGTATCCGTAGGGATGGTAGTACCAGTCGTGCGATGCTTGTAAATTTAAGGGATTATTATTAATCGCTTAGAGGTAAAAGGTGTTGCTTTCTTTTTGGCTTTGTAGACTAAGTCTTTTTAATATGATCCTAACAGCTACAGGAATCCAATGGAGGGAGTGCAGCAACAGGTGGTGTGTGAGAAGTTTGGGAGAATGAAAACTTTAATATAATTCATGTTTAAAGGACGAATTGCACGACGAATTAGTCGAATGTTTTCAGCATAGCAGTGGTAATAAAACCAATGTGAGATAATAACTTTATAAATAGAGTGAGTATAGAGGAAGAAGAAAAAAAGGAACTGAGCGGTGTGGGACCCCGGTGGATAGTCTGTATGGTGCAGATGTTGCTTCCATTTTATGTCCTTAAATTAATTATAAAACCACAGTTAGTGTACATACAGAACTGATGTTTAAAAAATAACACACAACAGTGTGTACAATTAGCTGTAAATAATCTTTGCTCAGGTGGTGTTATGCAGCACAGCGTGTTTTTATTTTGTCTAACTGTACAGTTAACTGTGCAATCTGCACTTAGCCAGTGTTTTTATAAAACAGTTTATAGTCACATTTACTGTTGTAAAAATATTTTGCTCAGTCACTTAAAAAACCTTTCCTAGCCATAACTAGCCAAAAACCTGTTGTTTTATCAAGTACATTAAAAGCGAGAACTCCTCAGTCCTGAAGATTGTCCAGAGTTAGGAAGTAAAGTAAAGTGTTGTGACTGTTAAAATATCTGACACATGAGACTTTTACTATAAATGTTAAGTCAATTCTTCCTATTAAAAAAATATCACCACATGTACATGTTGGTGATATTTACACTGTAATTTTTAGCAGCCTTTTACGAATGTTGCTTGTCAGACTTTACGAACATGATCTCTATGTTAGAGTAAAAAGAGTATCGCAACAGATTCGGTCATTGATACAGTTCTAGCTGTTCTTTTGCTGGGCTCTGATTCAGGCTCAGCAGTGGAATTAGGGCATTGGCTTCAAGGTTGGCCAGCTTCTTCAGCCCCTAAGCTTTTAATAACTAAGTTGATGTAAAGGAAGATTGATCCAACATTAGTCCCCAAACTTGTAAAGAAGATGTAAAAGCCAAAAGCTTTGCCATCAGCCGCTCGATATTTTTAACAGCCTCCATGGAAGCACTCCAGTTTAAACTGGGGTTGAAGTGTAGTGCAGGTCTACCTCTGCTCTGTCTGTACCAGCAATACGTCTCTTACACCGAAAACTGCCTCTGGGTGCGTTTGCATACAGTCGCTGGGGGTGGGGTAAGGGGTAAGATAAAACTGCTTGATAATGCAGCACAGCATTGGCTCACGGTGAGTGAGAGAGATGAGGAGGGAAAGAGAGTAACAAAAACTATCCAGACACATGGAAAAATAGAAGATAGAAGCGATTATGAAGACTGCAAAAAGAGGGCACCAAAGAGACACCGGGGTTTAAGCAGTGCTGGGATAGGGAGAAGAGAGAAGACTGCCAGTGAGGATGAGAATGAAGACGGTGTCCTTCATGCCACTCAACAACACAGGCTTTAAATACTTCTACTCCGTTTGCCTTATCAAGATATTTGGCCCCTCCGGGCTGTAAGTGTGTGTGTGTATGTGGACGTGTGTTTATGTGTAAGTGAACAAGCTCATGTGGGAGAGAGATGCAGAGATGTTTTTCTTTTTCCTCTGCGGTACGTCCAGGCTGAAACTACGCTGCAGCACAGAGCATCTGCAGTGGGAGGGGGAGGGGGGACGAGGACAAAAAGAGAGATGGAGAGATAGAGAGAGAGACTGGGGGCAGTGTCGAGTCAGAGAGAGTTGTGCTTTTGTTTGTTTGTTTCTCTATGATAAATTTGTTTTATTGCGTGTACATATGTGGAAAAAGTCATGTGTGGGGAAAAAATCTGATAATGATCCTGATTTTTTGTGTGTGTTTTCAGTCAAGATGAAGGTGATGCAGATGGTTTTCGTGAGCTCGAGTCCTCTCCACCCCCGTCTCCGTTTCTCTCTGCCATCCTGGCGGCATTCCAGCCCGTCACTTACGATGATGAGGAGGACGCCTGGCGTTGTCATGTCAACCAGATGTTGTCTGATACAGACGGGTCCTGTGCTGTGTACACTTTTCACATCTTCTCTCGTCTCTTCCAGGTGTGTAGGGGTTGTTTTTTTTGTTTTTTTTTTATCCCTAATCTCACATATGTTGTATGTTTCACGTTAAAATACAATATATATTTAAATTTTATATTTTATTCAATATATATTTATAATTTTTTTTAGCACATTCAAAGAAAGTTTGACTCGATTACCCAAGCTTCAGTGCGGTTTCTCAATGACGGGCTTCAGAGAATGGGAAACCAGTTCCTCAGCTCCCTAGAGGTCCTGACCTCTTGCTCGCAGTGTCCTACAGTTTTACTGGATGCAGAGACTGTGAGTTAAAGGCATCTTAGAACATTGTTACACAGACATCTTTCTAAAACATTTAACTGACATTTAATTTTTTAATTGACAAGAAAGTTTTTTTCTTTGTTAAAAGCACAAATTTTAAAAATTGTAAGCCCACAATAAGCACATTAGTGTTGTACAAAAGATACACAAAAGGACTGTAATAACGTGTAATCTGTCGTATGTAAAAAAAAAAAAATTTTTTTGCAGTTCAGTAAATACCAAAAAGTCATTTTAGCCGTATAAAAGAAATGATTGCTCGTCACACTTGTATGACTGCATTACTCTATATACTGTGTGTGCGTGTGTGCACTACAGCTGGTTTCCTGTGGGCTGTTGGAGACTTTAAAATTCAGTGTACTAGAGCTGCAGGAGCACCTGGACACGTACAATGGCAAAAAAGAGGCAGCTGAACAGGTGAGCATTAAGGATAAAGATGTGTTACATGGAAATACCACATAATAAAATACTTTAAAAAGGTCATGTAGATATTTTAACCCTAATAAACAATTGTTTTAAATGATCTTACAGCATAATTGCTTTCAGGATTTTAATACCAGACGGAGAGTGAGACGGCCGGAGAGTGGAAGAAAAATAAATAGAGAGATATATAAAGTTAAAGAGCTATAAAGGGAGATGTATACAGGATGTATACATGAGCGAGGGGGGAAAAAGATACATGTGGACAGCAAGATATATAGGGAGAAATTCAGTCCCCTTTATAGCATTACATTTTCTCATTGTTCCTGCTAGCACCCACCCAGCAATCATGTTTGAAAGCTAATAATAGACAGAACAAGCTCTCTAATCAATTCTATGACTCGGGGCGGGCTGATGGACGGATTGCGTAATAGAGATCGTTAACTGACTGACATACAGTAAAATATAGACTTGTTTAGTATGCCTACTTGTGCTGCTTTGATTTACAACACACAAAAACACACGCAATTCACAAGAAACCCCTCTTTTTACAATTGTTGCTTTTACAATTATTGCTAAGACAAACATACACACACATTAACGGACTTTTGTATTTTCTTGTGATAGTTTTATTACTGCCTTTCTTATATGCGGATATAAGAAAGGTCCATTAATCCATTAATTGCCTCTCCTCCCCCTCTGACTTGTTGTTTTCTCCACAGTGGTTAGAGAATTGCAGAAAGACCTTCGGTGATAAAGACAGCAACCGTCGACCAACCACTCAAGTTCAGGTAATACACACACACACACACACACACACACACATATATACACACATACTCTTGCACATCTGCCCTGACTAGTTGTCGCATAGCAGAGAGCATGGCACATGGTACACCCGTTAAAGAGCTTTTTTGCCAGCAGTTTAGAGTGTTGTGCTTGGATCCAATTGTGAGTGGGTCCACTAGCGGGCAGTGTAAAATGAGGGCGACTTAAAGAGGAAAAAATGCTTCAATGTAAAATAATAAATAGAAATAAACGAGCTTGGAGAAGGATTAAGGATGTGTTAGGCTTTCCTCTGTATTTGCGTGTTGCTTGAGACGCTGATGCTTTGTTGCTTATGTTTACTAAAATTACACCTATGTCAAGAACAACAAAATATGTTAATTTGCTGCTTGCTAGCATAAACTTACCTCTACTATAAAACAATCACTATATATACACATTTTAACACACTGTCATAAACTCTCTTTTTTTTTCATTATGCAAATTCTACTTACAGAAGTTTAAACCAGGCCAAAATCTTTCATATGAAAATAAACCTCAGTGAAATTTCACTCCTCATGGTTTAATTTGCCCTCTTTCATGTTTTCTTACAACATAAAATCACTTCAAATCAAGCATCAAAATTTATTTTTGTTCACCACTCAGCGTTTAATGAGACTCATTAACACTTATTAACACCTGCCTCTTTTAATACATATATAATGCATGCTGTTTATTCTAACTCTTTTTGTTGCTTAATAATCTTTTTCTTATTTTGTGGAATTTATCCTATTTCTTATAATAAATTGCATCCTGTGGGAAATCTCTTACACCATGTCGTTTCTGCATCAAAGGTTGTGTCTTATATTTTTTGCGTAAATATAAAAAGTAAATATAAAGCCATTTTCTATTTTAAAAATTTGTGGGGAGGTGAACGTAGCTTGCAACAAGGGGCCATACAATCAGCATCATTAACTTGGAAAAACAAAGCATAAAAACAACCAATACAGTGCAAACGCACACTCGTACAACTGGTACAGACTGTCGGCTCATGAAGTAATCAATATCACCACAATGACATCGCAACAAAACAAAACAGATAGAAAATTGTAGCTGTAATAATGTTCTAATAACAATATAATAACAAATTTAAATAAACACACAACGTGCCAATTTTTATTTTTAAAAATTGTAGTAGCTCATTTTTATTCCGTTAAAAATCATGAAGCATTAAATCTTTAATTTTATTGTAATTATTTTGGATATTTATTAAATTAAATTAACATCCTTTTAGGGAGAGGACCGGGTTGGCAAGGTCCCCCCCCAAAGAAGCCGGGCCTGTTTTAGAATTTGTATAAGCAGCCTATTCCTGCATTAATCAAATGTTTGTTTATTTATACAGCATCCCATGATCCCAAGATGCCTTTTGCTGCTAAGCGTTAGCCTTCACTTGTTGTGTGGGAAATGATCATGGCTAAAGTGGAACATTTAGCAGATGCCCTCATACAGAATGACATACACTTTTTTCAGTTATACCCACAAGCAGTTAAGGGTTTAAGGGAATTGGGAATTGAACTCATGATCTTCTGATAAGCAGTTTAAAATCTTAACCACTGAGTGACCAGGCAGAATATCCGTGAAATACAATTTCCAAAACAAAGTGTTGGATTAATATAAATCATTAGTATCATGATGGCAAGTTTTATAATCTCATATAATCTCCACTTCCTTCATTTCATAAAAATTAAGTTTAGTAAAAGCTGGAGTATTATCTGATGCACTATTGTACAACACCCCCCCACCACCACCATCCACCCCCCGCCCCACACACACATATGTGTGTATGATGCATATTGCATGTTTTCTTACCTTCTGAACATCCAGCTGACTCGTATGCCTCAATATTACGACTTTAATTTCCTTTTCAGAGATATTCTGATAATCTCTATCTTTCTTTGAGTCTGTCGTTGAATCTGCTTCCATTGTTTGTTAGTATTTTAGCCGAAGAGGATATATGATGTCAGAGATTTTTTTAACACAGGTTGCTTAATTTTATTTGCACATTATCTGTCTGCAATCTTTTTCTGGTAATGATAAAATCCACTGCACTGTCTCTGTTTATCTCTCTACCTCTCTCTAGCTCTCTCTCTCTCTCTCTCTCTCTCTAGCTCTCTCTACCTCTCTCTAGCTCTCTCTCTCTCTCTCTCTCTCTCTTTTTTCTGTGGTTGTGGAAATGATACTCTTGACTAATGTTTTTTTTCCTCTCTCTATCTCCTTCTGTTTTTGTTCTCATGGCGACCGGTTCTCCCTCTTGCTTAGCAAATGGAGATTCTAGCAGTAAGTGCTTCTTGTATTCTTGACCTTATGGTAATTGTGTCATTCTGGAAAAAAATCCACTGATCATTCCAACCCATTCACCGTACACACAAACATCTTAAACCGGTCATTCTACACCAATCAGAGGTTGGAACAGTCCTCTTCTGCCTCTTATCTTTAACTACTTCAAACCTGTGTATCTGTAGGTTATAGAATATAAAACTAATATAAAGATTTTTCTTTTGTACTACTAATCCTTCCTTTTTTTGCTGTTTTACTGTAGATATTCGGCTCTAACTCTCTAACTTTAACATAATAAGTTTTAATAGCTCGCAGTTTCCTAATCATAATGAAGAGTAATTAGTGAGCATGCTCAGTCTGGCTTTCTTTCTCTGCAGGATGAGGGCTAACTAAATTTGAGATTCATACACATGATTCCTGAATGTGAAGCTCATTAACACCAGAGCTCGGCATGAAGCATTTGTTTCTGTGCTTTAATTTATGCGCAGTTATTTGTACTAAACATCGGATTATTATCAACATATTTCTGTTATAGGCCATCATGCTATAAAAACATCCTGTGAGTTTCAGAAGTCGTTTCACTAAAAACAGGAAGCTGTTGAAGGAAGATGGTTAAAAAGACAGGTTTTGCAATGTTCCACTCGATAATGTAATGGTGTGAAACAGCACCGCCTCCGCGGAAGAAGACCGATGCCTCCTTCAATATCACGGTCTGTTTAGCCCCGCCCACCAATTCACGCATGCATGTGATGGGTACATTTAAAATGCAAAACTTTTTTGTCAAATGCGTGTTTACTTTCTAGACAACTACCCGCCACCCCTATACAAACAGGACAGAAAATAGTCTACGCAAAACTTCTAAATTATGACTTTATTATAATAGTACATGTGGACTATAGAGAACAGTACAAATAAAAAAGGTGGTTTATTCAGGTAAATAAATAGACTGGAACTTGTTATATAATACAAAATAAATCACATATAGTGCGTTTTATTTACAAAAACTTGTGTACATCTCAAACCAAACCAAAATAATTTTTTAATGCATCTACACAAAATCGTACCCTCAACTATTTCTCAGGAAACCCAATGCGAGGTTAAGAACCTGGTTTAACCCTTTCATCCATCTCTCCAACCTTCATCCAATCATTTATTAGTCCACCCATCCATCCACCCATCCATCCTTGTAATTATGTGGCTGTGGTGCTTATGTTAGTTAGTTTTAAGGAGAATTCTGAGGGTCAGTTGTGTGTGTGTGTGTGTGTCTTTGTAGGAGCTGGAGCTGTGTCGGAGGTTGTACAAGCTTCATTTCCAGCTGCTGCTGCTCTTTCAGGCCTACTGCAAACTCGTTAACAGAGTGGAAGCCATAAAGAGAGAGGCCGAGGTGTGTGGATGTGTCTGTCTGTTCTCGGAGATGATGATTCTATGTTGTTTTTATTTTTCTTCTTAATTTGTTGCTCCTCACAAGCTGATCACTCTTGTTTTTAATAGTAAAGACATTTTAATCTAATTTTATTTTCTGTACATCTGTTATAATTACCGTTTATATTGAAACCCAGACAGCACTCAGGATAATTCTTAGATTTCTTTGATAGCTTTGTTATTCTGCCAGTGTGATGTAAAATAAGATCTGTGTTCAGAGCTCGTGGGCCGCAGATGTAACTTGATTATTTCTCTGAGTAAGAATAATTAACTGTAGAGCCTGGCCGAGCCATTATTCTAATCACAGATCAATTCGAACAAAAGTTAGTGACTCCCGGAGATTGTAGGATGTGTGTTCTTTTAACAGAACAGAGTTTCTCAGGACAAATGTAATATATTCATATTTTTTTTGTAGAGATGAATCTGCTCTTCGTTAGAGGTTTTTATACAGTGTACATATGAAATGCTCATGCTTTTTTCTTTTTTAAGGTAACCAACATGTCAGAGGAGCTCGCTATTCTGGAGAGCTGTCTGAAAGAGGCGGAGTCGCTGAGCGATGGTCAGGTGGGTGTGAGCGTGGCTGCAGCAGTGCAGTCCAGCACAGAGACGGCCATCCACTCGCTGATCGAGAGCCTCCGAGCACAGGACTTTGCTTCTGCCGTCGCACAAGTCAAAGCCTTTAGGTAAAAAAACAAACAACATACACAAATTATTATTGTTATTTTTATATGACAGAAATAAATTTAGACTTTAACCAAGTCTGCTTTCTGGTCCCTTCCTAATATCATCTCAGGGAGTTTTTTCTAGCTATAATCACTGCAAGCTTGCTCATTAAAAAATAAATAGAAACTTTATTTTTAAAAATGTAATATATTTTATTTCAATTTAGATTCTTTTTATAGCTACTTGGTAAAAAAAATATTCAATCAGTAAAGTAGCCAAACATCCTTTTTTTATGTTCACATACACACACACACACACACACACACACAACACCGACAAAATGTTAGTTACTCAAAGGGGAGTAGAGTAACCAAAACTTCTATTTAAGCACAAGAACAACTACGTCTAAAAATAATGACTCAAATAACAGTGACAGTATTAATGTTTAAAGTTATTTGAGAAAGAGATTAATGAAGTCTGGAATAATAAATAATTAAAAAAAAATTTAATAAAAAAAAATACTAAAAATTACAGCTACATAAAATACACATAAAAAAAAAGATTTAAAAGAAGAGATTTTATAGTAATGAAGAGAAAGATTAAGGTGTCCCTAGTTACAGAATCTCTCTCAAACATTCATTATCATGGAACTTTCTGTAAGATGTTTTCTCAGGTTCTAGCTGATATCACTGATATTAACACTTAGAACACATCACATTATGGAAGTGGTGTCATTATTTTTCCTGAACTGATCGCGAGGGTTTTGTATGCACTTCAGACGACTGCAGTCTATTGCGAGATATTAAAACTAATTATTAAAGCGACATTATCATTTAATATGAGTCAAATGTAAAGTAAAAGTAACAACAGTTAAACCTAAAAATCTATTCAAGTAAATGTAACGAAGTGAATATAACGTGTTAATATCTGCCTTTTTTTTTTAAAAAAAGATTTTTTTGTAAGTATATACTGTTGTACACTAGTAAAAATATGAACTTGTGTAGAAACTGTTTTTTATAGGATAATTTTATCTGATCCAGTGTAAATAAGATTAAAGCGAGTTTTAGTGACGGGTTAAACATTTTAATCAAAACCTTTTTTTGTTTTTCTCAGGTGCTTGTGGCCTAATGACATTTTTGGCAGCGAGAAGGACAATGCAGTGCAAACCTTGCTGCATATCTACTTCCGTCACCAGACGCTGGGTCAGACCGGCTCCATGGCTGTGGTGGGGCCGAGCAGAGATCTGTCTCAGGCCAGCGGACGCCTGATGGAGCTCAACCTACAGATCCGTGAGGCTTTACGCCAGGCACAGAGCTCCCATAGCCACATCTTTACCCAAACCCCCACCACCGAGACCCAGATCAACACACACAATACAGTCCTCAGCTCAGGACTGTGAGAGGACCACGCAGGTCAGAAAGACGGCTCCTCAGTGGGAGCGGCTAAGAGCCAGGGAATTGCTTTACACTTTACCTTAAAGGGCTAACAGATGCGCGTGTGTGTGTGTGTGTTTGTGTGAGAGTGTTATATTGACTTTAACTGTGCTGCAAATGCCTTTCCTCTTTTTTTCCCTTGCCATTTTTGTTCTTTCTTTTAAATAACGTACGACAGACGTATAAAGCACTGATGACCAGACTGAGGAAGAGATATCTGATGATGATGATGCTAAACTGGAATCTTTAGCAGAACGACCTATGACCTCTGGTGTGTCAGAAAACAAAACAAAAACAAGAAACAAACAGACCGGATTCCTGACAGTTGTTTTTGGTGGTTGGGTTTTATGGAAACCCGTGTCCTATTTTACTCATCAAACCGCAAACCGAAGTTTTTCAACCGCATGCTTAAACAACGAGAAAGCACTGCAAGAGCTATTTTTTGAGAAATATATTTTTTATTAGAGCTAACGATGCTAGGTTGTAAATGTAAAGGGGTATTTAATGTATAATTGAGAAGCGAGGGTTCGGCCCTTTGTGTAAAGATACGATTCACTTTATTTACCTGCGTCAAGCAGAAACTTTAGCTTTCACTGGGTTGCTCTAACAAATTCGTACTCTATAACCAAATAAGTAGCTGCCTGTAGACAACCATAGACCTGTGTGTCCGTGTGAGAAGGTGTGCGCGCGATAGGCTTACGTACGGTCCGATCTTTGCACACACGTTCTCACATGCACATTAATATGCACACACAATGGCTGCAACTCATTACGGAAATGTCAATAACTTATTATACTCTGTATATATTCTAGAGAAATGTATAGTGTAAAAGCAGTATTTTTTTTCTTGTACATTTGTGTAATGCACTGTTCAACCAGAATAGAGTATAAAGCTAATGCAAAAAAAAAAGAAATAAATCAATAAAAATTTCAAATAAAACAAAAAGGAAAAAAAAAAAAACAGCTGTAACAGTCACTAACGACCCGCTCTGCCCCGAATACACCAATCCAATCTTTAGCTTTTTTTTAAACCAGTAAGCGCAGCTGGCAGCGGCGACAGGCCTCATCCTCATCGTTTGTCCTGCGGCTCTGTGGTTCTTTTTTGGACATATGCATTCCTTAATCATCACTGTGATCTTCACATTGACTCGTAGTGTCCTGCTGACGCCATGTGTTTGAGGGGTGGGGAACCCGGGCTCGTCGGTGTAGTGGCTTGGTGTAAATCTCCCAGACTCAGGGCGTCATCGATGACGTGTGTTGGCTCCACTGAAAGCGTTACTGTGCTGAAGCGTCCAGCGATGCAGGGACATGAAAGTTTCACTCCATGTTTTCTTCTTTCATTCCTTTAAGAGCGTCTTTGTTGCTTTACTGGTTCATTTTGGATGCTGTTCTTAATTATTTAATGAATTTATTTACCTGAAGAAAATAGTTTTTATTTAGAGGTGCATTATTCAAGTTCTTCTTCCTGTTCAACAAAATGTTGGTTTGTTTTTTTCCTTCTCATTCACCTGCTTTACCCTGTCCTGGTTAAATAAAAAATCTAATTGAACACATTGCACTGTCTCCTTTATCCTCTTAGTCCAGAGTATGGGAATACTGTTTTAGCAAATTCCAAATACATTTTGTTAAATTTCTGCACCTGATCTCAGAGACATGATTCCCAATTTCTGGTAAAACAAAAACCTGCTAAGAAATTACTGATAGTAAAACTGGAGGTCAGATTAATCTCACAGGAAATTACAGTGAATCCAATGTGTGTGTTTTGTGCTGCATGGTGTGTATTGCATTAACTGAAGTTTGACTTGGTGTCAAAGTAAAACTTATTACAATACATATAATCTTTACCCATCTTTAAAAACAAAAACTAATCCATTTTTTGCCATTAGGGAAAAGCAGTGACGAAAACATTTAACCCTTGTAACAAATTGGCACTTTGTCCCCTGATTTAACTGTTAATTAGACCTGAAAAAAATCTTTATCCAATCACTATCAATTTTAACTAATTACATGTTACTAATATTGAAACTTCTAAAGCAGGTCTAATTAAATCAAAGGATAAAGGGAACTCCTTAGCAAGTGAAATCATGGGTTTAAGTCCCAGAACCACAAAGCAGTCATTGTTGGGGGGGGGGGGGGCCCCCAAGCAAGGTCCTTAACCCTCAACTTCTCAGCTGGATTTTAAAAAAAAAAAAAAAAAAAAAAAAAAAAAAAAAAACAAACTGTAATATGCAGTCATCTGCCAGAAATATAAATCTACAAGCTTTTTCCATTAACATGCAGTTTTATCAAGACTTCATAACCCAAAAATGTGAAATCTCAACTGCAATTTAGAAAAACAGCTTTTTTTGCAGCTATGGCTCATCCACACAACTGAAAGCCAGTAAGGTCTTTTAACCCACTTTTTGGGTTTGAATTAGACCGTGGTTCCGTTAAGGATCTGATCAAGTTACAGCTTTAACTCCCAGCCCACCAACTGCCTGACACGGATTTAAGATCATCTTCAGGAAACTAATTTTTCCAAGTTGAAATGCCTGTTAAATGCTTTTATTCTTGCTTACGTGCATTCAACCACAGAAATGCAACTGAAAGCGTTACTAGGAGTCATGGAATTTACTAACGTTATAAAAGCACAGGACACCAGCGCTGCTGTTGATTTCTTTATTTTCCGACTCGCCCCACAAAATGGTTCACTACAGGACACTGCTGGTCAGCACAAGTAAACAAAAGCAACCAGTCCAATACCAGCACAAGGAATCTCCAAGATTTCAGTCTTTGAGATCATCTCTG
Source organism: Bagarius yarrelli (assembly GCA_005784505.1). Lineage (NCBI taxonomy): Eukaryota > Metazoa > Chordata > Actinopteri > Siluriformes > Sisoridae > Bagarius > Bagarius yarrelli. The sequence goes on from VCAZ01000055.1 coordinate 1,206,084, forward strand.
GTGGAATCCATGGATAGCAGATATCCTTGCCCAGCATTTGTGAACACAGCAGTGAACCACAATCAGGAGGTTCAACTCGGGGCAGGGATCAGAGACCGCACTATATGATGTACTTAAAACTGAACGTGCTGTCGCAGGAGAGACGCTTGCCTTTGCAGCGGCCACACAGGTCTTGTCGATGCGGCCGTTTAGGATCCACGTGGCGTGCCGTACCCGGACATGTACAGCGCGCCTTCTTGCAGCTCTAGAATAAGAAACAACCAGTTAATCTTTACCACAAGGAAAGGTGTGAAGGAAAGGTGTGAAGGTGGTCTGCTTACCTGACAGGTTATGTCCTCCACCCGGTATGGATTGAAAGATTTCTGACACGTTCTGCAGAACTGCTTGAAATAGACCTGGAACAGTTTCCCAGGATGTTTATTAAAAAAAAAAAAAAAAAAAAAAAAAAAAAAAAAAAAAAAAAAAAAAAAAGTTACACAAATTAGGAAAAAAAAAAAAATTGGAGCAGGTTTTGCTGCGGTTACCTTGTTCGTGCCCTGAACGCACCACACGTAGGCACTTTCCCAGCGAAGGTTGCAGTCTCTGCAGTGGTAGTAGCCGTACTTCTGCTCCAAAAACTATCCGGAGAAGAGGTGAGGATGGTTAGAGTGTGGACTACAGGGAACACGTCCAGTGAGTGGACCATATTTGCTTTATTACTATTAAGATACATTAATTAATTTAAACCAATTTTAGGACATCTAGTCACTTATTGTTACCAGTATACCTGAAAGCTCAACCACTACTTAAACTAATACAAGGGTTAAAACGTGTGGAAAAATCGAGTTATTCAGGAATCAGGACATTTTGTGAAAGACTTAAGGTTTTTTTAACATTTAAATGCTTTTGTAAATGTTGCTTTGTACCACCAGTCCAAATAAAGCGTTTCCCCCACTAGGGAACAAGTTCTCCATCTGAAGCATCTCACCTGGAAGCGCACTCTCCCTCTGGACTTGGAGTCATCCTGAACGCTTTTTTTATTCTCCTCCTTAATTTCATCATCCACTTTTACTTGTTTGCTTTCATCGTCGTTTTCACCGGGACTAAGCTTTGATTTGGCTTTACTGATTTTTGATTCTTTGCCTTCCGCATCATCTGCCAGCTCTTCGCCCTTATCGGTGTTTTCGGGCTCGTCTGTCCGCTCACCGCACTTCTGTTGCTCCTCCTCTTCCTCATCATCACGGTCCTGCAAGAGAGCCGCGAGACCCCGCGTGGCAATCGGGGAGTACACGGCCTGAGTGCGTGGGAACCGAACCCCCGGGCTTACCGGGCTGCCGGGACTCTGACCCCCGGCCGTGCGCCTGCGCACTGCGTCCCGTCGGCGGGCAGCCAAAGTGCGCGGTCCAAGCGAGCATTGCACCGAGGCGTCGGTCTTCGGGTTCACCTGCACGCCCACGTCTTTGGTGTTTGCTTTGCGCAGGCGCGGTGTGAGATTCGGGTTGATCTGCGACAGGATGGATTTGAGCTGCGCGCGGTGGTAGTTGTCGAAGTAACCCTCTCCGTCGCTGTACGCGCTCAGGTAGCTCTTCTGCCTCCAGCCCCTGGGCTTCGGGCATCTGTAAGAGTAAGGGTTGTACGAGGAGTAAACGTAGCTGTCGATTGATTCGTCGCCGTACGTAGCCATAATACATTTATTTTTACTTCCGCTTAGCCACCTGACGGAGCAGAAAGGGGCAAGTTAAGTAGACGGGAAGAGAAGCGCGTTAATTAGAGTCAGGTGTGTAATTCCACCCAATTAAATCAGCCCGACTTCAACATCACTCACTATCATCTCACACAAATAAACAAACAGAAACACTTCTTATTTTCTGTTGTAGAGTGAACATTTATTGCTGTGTTATTGCACTTTAGGAACCCTTCACAACTCAAACTGGTGCCTCAAAGTTTAACTGTCTTGATATGTTATAGAATAACATCATTCGTTCATTGGAAATAAGAGACTGTTCCAGCATGTCAGTGTCCCTGTGTACAAAACCCCTGATCTCCATAAAGACATGCTGTGTTCTGGATGTTTTGAAGTGAGTGGAAAAACTCTCAAGTCCTGATTGTGACTAAACCTCTTTAAACTGAACACATTTAAGATAAACTGGAACCCCGACTGAACCCCAGACCTCCTCACCTCAACATTAGTGCCTGATCTTATTAATACTATTGTAGCTGAATGAACACAAAGCCACAGTCACATGACCCAATCTAGCCGAAAGACTTTCTAGAAGTGCGATGAATAGGATGCTTAAAAGAAACTAATGGATGTAAAAGGCAGGTGTGCCAATACTTTTGGCAATAGAGTATAGAGTGAAGTGTGCAGTTTAAATCCCACATAATAAATTAAAACTAAAAAAAAAATTAATCTACCTCTTTAAACATAAATGTTATGAATAATGTCAGCTCAGACCGATGAGTTCTGTTAAAAAACTATCCTAATGTCTGAATAGATGGATTATGTATGTCCAGATTTGTCAGTGAACTTTTATTTATAGTTTTATTTATGGCACAGAATTCACAGGACACTGTAGGGCTATGCAACGTAGTGTTTTATTAACAGTAAACTTATATACTCGACTCCATCATTTGGATAAGTGTAAACATCAGATCACTCCCCTTAGTGTTCGTTTACACTAATCTGTGTTCATTCACACACACTGACTCATTCATACACACTGGCATGGAATAAAAGTAGTTCCTCCTCATCTGTCACTTTATTTGAGATTTAATTTAAGGCATTTATTTTAATTTATTTTAGTCTTATGTAACTGATGTAACTGTTATAATATGTAGAATTGTCATTAAGATGGAATATGAATTCATATAATCCAGAAAAGGTTTTTTGGTTTGATTACCAGCACCACCAAGTTACCACTGTTGGGCTCCTGAGCAAGGTCCTTAACCCCCAACGGCTGAGTTGTATAAAAGAGATAAATGTAAGCCGCACTGGCAAATGCTGTAAATGTGAATGTGTGTGTCAGTCACTGCACCAGTGTGAATACTGCATGTTGGAATCACAAATAAACAGTCTTAAATGTGTAACCCAAATAAGAGAATGTAATCTAAAGTTAGTAACGAGGCTGCCTCTTTTTGTTCTGACCAACAAATCTAAGAAAACAAAATTGATCGCACTACCAAAGGGGATTAAAACTAGCAATGACCAATTTGCTCATATCACATCAGTTATTATTATTATTGTTATACTGTTTTTAGTGTGTGTTAGCATTAGCGTTGTGAACCAGGGGATACTTTCAAACACTGGTTGGTGATGGACTTGCTCAATTTTGGATAATTTCTATCCCAATAAAGTTACACACTACAGCTTTAAGTACAGATTGTCATCGAAGAAGGAACATTATGATGAATGCGTATTCAGGTCAAGTTTACAGTGTAAGCTGTATTTTAATTCCCCCTAGGCCTTCTAATTAAAGGAGTTTTTTAACCATGCAATAATTTTTTATTTTTATATATTAGACAATTTTTTCACCTGCTGCTAATGTTTAATGAAAGATCAGATTTGCAGTACAGCTCTAATACATCAGCAGGCATAGAAACATGGAATGAAATGTCACAATGTATTGCACAGTACAAGCATGTGTTCACAGTGATGTCCCGTTGTTTTGTGTGTTTTCTACAGAGGTGTTGGGCTTGCTCCTCCTCCCTGAGGCTCCAGCTCGATGGAGTAGGGGTTGTTTACGGTAACCGACCCGTACGCTGTGTCGAATGGCCCGTCTTCCTCCTCTTTCATCCTCTTGTAGGTGATGTTAGTGTCATCGTCATCCTCTTCGTTCAGGTCCTGCTTGCCAAGCACCTCAGTCCTGTAGGCGCGGTACACCAGGATGATGACGGCGGCCTCGGCTGCCTGAAAGAGCGCGTAGAGCAGTGGGAACATGTACATCGCCCCCATGAGCTGTGGAGGGAACGCTAGCTTCAGGATAGCGGTGCAGAGTTGTACGTTCTGGCAGCCTGTTTCTAGTGATATGGTACGACAGCTGTTGGGAGGTAGAGAAAAAAGCATGCCCAGGCCGTAGCCTGCTGCAAATCCTGCCATCGGCATGAGCACAGCTACTACGTACACAGCAGGAGGGATGGTCGCCAACAGCTCGGGCCCCAGCATCACACCCGTCATGATGAACAGCAGCACCAGTGTGATGAGCATTAACCACAGAGACACCTGGGGGAAAAAAACAGGAGCAACAGGTAACATTGATGAATTATAATGAGAAATCTGCTAACTTCCGATACACACTGAGGTGTGTGATTATTTAGGTTAGGTTTTCAATTCAGTTCAATTTTATTTGTACAGCGCTTTTTACTATGGTCATTGTCACAAAGCAAAGAAATTATAATATGACAGTAAATCAGAAAGCAGTTTGTCCCTGATGAGCAAGCCGGGGGCGACGGTGGCAAGAAAACACTCCCTGTGATGGAATAGGAAGAAAACATTTTTCTGTGATAAATGATAAGATAACAAGCTGCCAGCAGTACATTAGTATATTAGTAAATAAATCTTACACGTCCTATTTTATATCTAAAGCAATTTTAACAATAAATATTGTCACAAAGCAGCTTCATAGAAATATAGAACTTCCTGATGTAGAAAGTTGAATGTTTTACTTTTATCCTGAATGAGTAAGAGGCAATAGTGATGAGAAAAAAACCCAAAGAGCCAAAAGATTTTTATTGTGCTTGTTTTGTCGTAATCTTTATTTAGCTTTTAATATTTCTGTCAAGTTCTTACTCAGCAGTATAGGGTAATCGGAATAAGGGTTATAAACACTACAAATAGAATTTTACTACATGTTCTAAAGTTTACTACTAACAAGCACTTGGGTTTGAAACTTTTCTCTAAAAATATAAATCCATATATATATATATATATATATGTGTGTATATATATATATAAAGGTATACACATACAGCTTTAATTTAAATATATAGAACATGTAGTAAAATTAATTTTGTATTGTTTATAAACCTTATTATAGTAAATATATCATAGTAAACTGTAATAATTGTTGTGGTAATTGTTTTACACTTAAATATATAGTATACGTATTATAGTAACTCTACTATAGTAAAATAAACAAATGACTACATTAATTACTATAGTAAATTTTCTACAATTATACTATACTGTATGGGGGAAAACCTTCACAGCACAAATCAGAGTGTAAAGTGTATCAATGCAACACAGGCAAAATCCCTAAAATTACCAAAACCCAAATATGTTAATAAACTATTCATTTATTATTGTGTTGTTTTTTTTTGGAAAAATCTTGAAAATCTTTACTGTATTGTTGAATCTGACATTGCTGTCGGCATGAAATGGGGATCTGTTTTTTCACGCTATACTATAACTAACTAAAGCCTTCATTAAAAACTATCATATGATCTAGTTCATCACAGACTTCTAGTTTATTCTAGTAATTTTTACAGTCTACAGTATTTACTCCAGTTTATCAATTCACTACAGTTAATACTACAGTACACTGCAGTAAGAGGGAGTAAATACTCTAATATACGACACTATACTACCATTTACTATATCTCACTGTAGAAAATCCTATACAAGGTGTTTTCTTCAAACACTAAAATTTAAGAAAAGTGGTAGTTTAGTGGTTAAGGTGTTGGACTGCTAATTGGAAGATCAGGGTTCGATTCCCAGCACAACCAAGTTACCACTGTTGGGCCCCTGAGCAAGGCCCTTAACCCCCATCTGCTCAGTTGTATAAAAGAGATAAATATCACTCTGGATAAGGGCGTCTGCCATATGCCATAAATGTAAATGTAAAAAACGTAAAGTTCTGTGAGATTTTATCCAATAAATGAAAAAACCACACATCCAATCTAACACTGTATTTCCTGACACATTTTTAGATCAGACTGCCAGAAAATCATTCATTTGTTTACACTGATTATGAGCAGTCTGATTTTGGTGTACTGGTAAAAGGTCTGAGTCAGTCAAAAGGTTATTTTACAGCACAGACACTCTGAGGGCAGTTCGATGGGTAAACAGATGTTTTGGATGCACAAATCTGACAATTGTGTAAAAGGTGCAGTATGATGGAGGGTCAAAAACACTTTATCTGTTCTAAAAGCGGTGTTAACCCGTAAAATAAAGTTTTTAAACCCTTAAAAAACATTTTCTCAGGGTTAAGTAGGAGAATGCCTTTGGTTGGCATGTTGCATTGAAAGAAACCAGTATCCGTAGATCCTATTCATCTATAGCACAGAACAGTTGTAGAGTGGCTCAGTGGTTATTGTGATGGAATGCTAATCAAAAGATCATAGGTTCAATTCCCAGCACCTCCAAGCAGCCACTGCTGGGGCCCCCATAGCAAGGCCCTTAACCTTTAACTGTTCAGCTGGATAAAAAAATACAATAAGATAAATGTTAGTTGCTCTGGATAAGAGCGTCTGCTTACTGCCAGAAGGGTAAATATCATTTGGGAATCTGTACCATAAAAGCAAGAAACAAAAAAAAAAAGCCCCTGATTAAAAGAGTTTTTACAACAGGTTTCTGTATATAAATGAAGACTGGGGTCAGACATGTACGCCTCCCTCAGAGGACAAATAAGCAGAGCCATTAGAGTACCAGTGACGTCTGCTCTTACCCACTCCCTTTAATTTACAGCACCACCCCCTTTACCCTGTGTAAAACACACACACACACACACTCATTTTGATTCCCTTTATCGCTTGGCTCGTCTCTCTCTCTTTCGTTTCCTCCCTCTCTCTATCTCTTACTGACCACCAGGTCCTTATCAAGCTGCTTGTTGATAACATTTAACTGAAAGAAAGAACTCTCATTGTATTTTATTTTCCTGGACACCATTTTTCTGCTACAGCGCCAGTGTTGTGCAGTGAATTACTGAATTACCTCATAAGTAGAGCAGTTACCTTAGCATAGTTTATTTCAATCATTATAAAGGTTCGATGGAGAGATTTCAGAATTTATGATTTTTTTGAAAAGCACTGTCTGAGCTCAAGCTTCGTTTGTGCTACACACTAGACAGACGTTAGGATCTGGGGATGAGTATTAGACGTCGTCCCAATATAATTGATGTATAATAGTGGAAGAAAACACTCTCAAAATTAAACCTTTAACACCAGTAACAACAATATACAAGCAATTTACCAACTCTAATTATTTTTATTCAATGTAGACCAATGCAGAACACTTTTTATCTGTTTATAGCTATTGCTTACTTTATTATATCAATTGTTTTCTTGTCTATCTTTAGTTTTCATTTTATTTTTATATTTTTAAACATTTATGGCTTTTTGACACAAGTCTTTATTCAGAGTGACTTTAATGGAACTATGAGACTCGAACCCTGTTCCAGCATGACAATGTCCCTGTGCATAAAACCCCAGATCTCCATGAAGACATGCTGTGTTCTGGATGTTTTGGAGTGGAAGAAATCTTATGTCCTGTACAGAGTCCTGATTCTGACTCAACCCTGCACCTTTAGGATGAACTGCAAAGTTGCCATTGAATCTGGGTCGAGATGTTCAGCAGGTTTGTCAGTGTTTATGATATACCGGCACGTTGGACTGGAGCTGCTTTGTTCCGGTACTGAGTGGTGGCATAAACTTCCTCTGAATGTCTGTACTGCAGAGTCACTCGCTGTCCTTAAACAATGACTAAAGACCTACCTAAGTTAAGACTAAAGTACTTTACTTAATCTAGCACAAAAATGTCTGTGCGCTTTTCTTGCTATCATAAGAGGTTTTAGAATGAAGATGTTCTTAGTTCATGTGAACCAGTTGCAGAATACATTCATTGGTATACGAGGGGGTATCAAAAACTTTGTTCTGCCATCTATTGAAGTGTCTTGAAACTTTTTGATACCTACTTTTTTTGTCGTACTTAGTTTTTTTTTGGAAACCACATTGTAGTTATGGATGGGACGTGGCCCTTAGACTGTTTGATATTTAAGATTGTTACCTTAAGCACGATGTCAGCAGCTCGGGGGTAGCGGTACCGGAGTGCTACCCCGAGTCCTATGGGAATGAGTGTGCTGCACACGGTGAGAGTAACTGCACCCAGCGGCAGCAGCTGCACCACCGGCGTGTCGATCCACGCACGACTGTACAGCCACAAACACAGTGGCATGAGCAGCAGCGCCAACGCCGTGGACGAGATGGTCATTATTACACTGTCAACACACACACCACAATACACACACGTAAACGCAACCAGGCTTTACGTGTGTTAAGTCCTTTTTTGAACAATACTATTCTATAACCACCTTAAATAAATATTATTTAATCAGATAAATGATCTGTTCTATTATTTATGATGTAAAACATTAAATATAGCTTCTTATATACACCAACCAGGTTCGTCATTAAAACAACCGGTCCAGAAATGGACACATTTGTTTCCAGTGTTAGCACGGTTGTTAGGATGTTGGACTGCTGATTGTAGGATCATGGGTTCATGTTTCCAGCACCACCAATCTGCCACTGCTGGGCCCCCGAGCAAGGCCCTTAACTATTAACTGCTCAGACGTTGAAATAAATAAGAGAAATGTAAACGAAACGTTTACTTAAAGAAAACCTTCTTTCCACCCTGAAATATACACAGATCTTTTTCTTGTGATTTATACAGGATTTATTAGTCTTTAATACGTGTGCGTGTTGATATAGAATTTCCCTTTTATACAAAACAGCACATACTGTAATGATGATGATGATGATGATGATAAGAAAATAAAGCGCGTATAGATTTTGGAGGGAGGGGGTGTTGTGTACCTGAGGTTCATCTCGCCGTTGATCAGCAGGGTCATGAGGTTAGACAGGTTGCCTCCCGGACAGCAGCCGCACAGTAGCACTGCCACAGCGGCCACATCATCCAGAGAGAATGCGAGCGCCAGCAGAAAAGCCACCAGGGGCATGATGGCAAACTGGCAGATGGCCGCGAGGAGCACCCCGACCGGCCGGCGCACGTGCTCTCCAATCTGACTGACCTCCACCGTGCAGCCGAGCCCGAGCATAGTAAAGCACAGGATGAAACCCACGAACACGTTCATGCCGTGGCTCAGGGGCGAGTCCCAGAACGCCACGGGACCTACCGGCTCCTCCGACGCGCTCCTCGCCAACGCAACGTCCGGGATCCTGGATGCGTTCATGGCATTCACCGAGTAGTGTAGAATCTCCACAGGGTAAAAATGACTGCTGGAGTTCACCATCGTGTTCTCAGATCCCGTCAGAAGTCAGGAGGAACTCGGAGAGCGTCTGACCGTCTGCGCGTTCAGCAGCGCGCGCTCATGGTGACGTGACACTGGTGTGTGCAGGAAGTGTGCGCGCGCGCGTCTGTTAAGGCTGCACCTCTAAAGGTGCATGCATGGGGTTAACGATATAGAAATAATCTACATAATCATCAGATGACGATAATTAAAAAAATGAACTAAGTTGCAGTTAGTAGTGTGTGTACCCAAATGATGTAAAACACACACACACACACACACACACTCACACACTCGTTTATTCTCTCTCTTTCTCTTTCCCATGTTCTGTTTTTGTCTTTGTCTATCACTGCTTTTTTAGGACTAAACTAGAGTTTAATTGTGTATATAAACAATAAACACAAACACGTTTTTGCGCTATAAGATAAGTGTCTCACATATACATACACCACTAAAAGCACTGACAATCTCACACTGTTTATTTACATTTTTGCCACCCGCGAAAAAACCCGCTTTCTTTGATGACCTTGCTTAAAGTGCCCCCCCTTCCCCCCGTCATTAGTCATCAGTGCGTCTTTTAGCACACACACACCTTTCACAAGACGTGACCACTCTATCAGATTAAACAGGGTTTTTTCTTGTCAACATCTCAACCAATTATTAAGTGGGATATATTTAGTACACATGGAGGTCAGTGTGTATGGAGTTCAGTGTGTATACGGGGTTCAGTGTGTATTGGGGATTTAGTTTGTATAGGGTGATCATTGTGTATGGGCTTCAGTGTATATGGTGTCCAGTGTGTATGGGGTTAAGTGTGTATAGGATTTCCAGTGTGTATTGGGTGATTAGTTTAATAATAATAATAAATTAATATTCAACTTCATTGTCATTGTGCAAGGTACGTGTACAGAGCCCATGAAATGCATCTTTCACATATCCCATCTTAGTAAGTTGGGGGTCAGAGTGCAGGGTCAGCTATGATGCAGCGCCCCTGGAGCAGGAAGGGTTGGAGGTCTTGCTCAAGGAGCCAACAGTGGTTGGCTTGCTGGTAGTGGGGCTTGAACCCAGGTGTTTCTGGTCTTCAGATCAGCAACTTAACCATTTGAGCCACAACTGCCCCTATGTAGGTTTGTATGGGGTGATCATTGTGTATGGGCTTTAGTGTATATGGTGTCCAGTGTGTATAGGGTGATCATTGTGTATGGGTTTACTGTGTATAGGGTGATCATTTTTATGGGGTTCAGTGTGTAAAGGGTGGCCAGTGTGTATAGGGTGATTAGTGTGTATGGGCTGATCAGTATGTATAGCGTGTCCAGTGTGTATTGGGTGATCAGTGTGTACAGGGTGTCCAGTGTGTATAGGGTGATCAGTTTGTATGAGGCTCAGTGTGTATAGAGTGTTCAGTGTGTATGGGGTGATCAGTTCGTATAGGGTGTCCACTGTGTATGGGGTTCAGTGTGTATAAGATTTCCAATGGGTATTGGGTGATGTGTGTATAGAGTGTGCAGTGTGTATTTGGTGATCAGTTGTGTAGAGTGATCAGTTTGTATAGGGGTTTAGTGGTGCATAGGGTGATCATTGTCTATAGGGTGATCAATGCCTATGGCATCAGTTTTTATAGATTGATCAGTGTGTATAGGGTTATCATTGTCTATAGGGTGATCATTGTGCATAGCATCAGTTTGTATAGATTGATCAGGGTGTATAGTGTGATTAGTGTGTATATGGTTTTCAATCTGTATGGGGTTTAGTGTGTATGAGCTTTAGTGTGTATAGGGTGATCAGTGTGTATACAGTCGTCAGTGTGTATAAAATCTTCAGTGTGTATAGGGTTCAGTGAGTATAGGGTGATCAGTGTGTATGGTGTTTAGTGTATATGGGGTGATCAGTTTGTATGGTGTTCAGTGTGTATACAGTGTGCAATTTGTAAATAGGGTTTAGTGTGTATATAGGGTTCAGTGTGTATGGAGTTCAGTGTATATACTGTGTTTTATGTGTATATGATGTTCAGTGTGTATAGGGTGATCAGTTTGTATGGATTTTGTGTGTATAGGGTTTCATTTTATAGGGCTTAGTGTGTATACAAGGTTCATTGTGTATGGGGTTCAGTGTGTATACAGTGTTCAATGTGTATATAGGGTTGAGTGTGTATATGGAGTTTAGTGTGTATACGGTTTATGTTTAATGGGTATTCAGTGTTCAGTGTGTATATGGGGTTCAGTGTGTATAGGGTGATCAGTATGCATAGGGTTCGTTATGTATCTGGGGTTCAGTGTGTATACAATGTTCAATGTGTATATAGGGTTTAGTGTGTATATGTTTTCAGTGTGTATACGGTGTTCGTGTTCAGTGTGTATACGGGGTTCTATGTCTATAGTGTCATCGGTTTTTCATGGGGTTCGATGTGCATACAGTGTTCAGTGTGTATGTGGTTCAGTGTGTATACAAGGTTCAGTGTGTATACAGGGTTCAGTGTTTGGGGTTCAGTGTGTATTGGGTTCAGTGTGTGTAGGGTAATCAGTGTGTATATGGGGTTTTAGGGTGTATGGGGTGTGTTCAGTGTGTATGCCGTTTCGTTGTGGATAAGTTGATCAGTTTGTATAGGGTTCAGTGTGTATGGTGTGATCAGTGCATATAAGGGGGTTCAGCATGTATGGGGTTCAATGTGTATAGAGTTCAATGTATAGAGTATAGGTTTTTTCAGTTTGTATAAGGTTTAGTGTGTATGGGGTGATCAGTGTCTATATGGGGTTTAGTGTGTTTAGGTTGATCAGTTTTGTATAGGGCTCAGTGTGTATTGAGTAATTAGTGTGTATATGGGGTTCAGTGTGTATAGGGTGATCAGTGTGTATATGGGGTTTAGGGTGTATGGGGTGTTCAGTGTGTATAGGGTTTAGTGTGTATGGAGTTCTGTGTGTATAGTTTTATGTTTGTATAGGGTTCAGTGTGTGTATTGGGTGATCGGTGTGTACATGGGGTTCAGAGTGTATAGGTTGATCAGTTTTATGGTGTCCATTGTGTATAGGGTGTTCAATGTGTATAAAGGTGTCCAGTTTGTATAGGGTGATCAGTGTGTATAGGGTGGTCACTGTGTATAGGGTGGTCATTGTCTGTAGGGGGATAATTGTGTACGGCTTTAGTGCGTGTGGGGGTGATCAGTTTGTGTGGGGTTTAGTGTGTATGGGGTTCAGAGTTTATGGGGTTCAAAGTGTATAGGGTAATAATTTTTTGTATAGGATGATCATTGTGTATATGGTGTCCAGTGTATACAGGGTGATCAGTGTGTATATAGTGATCAGTGTGTATGGGGCTCAGAGTGTATAGGGTAATCAGTGTGCATGGGGTTATCAGTGTGCATGGGGTTCAGTGTGTATAGGGTGATCATTGTGTATAGGGTTCAGTGTGTATAGGGTGATCATTGTTTATGGGGTTCAGTGTGTATAGGGTGTTCATTGTGTATAGGGTGATCAGTGTTTATAGGGTACAGTGTGTATAGGGTGATCAGAGGGTATAGGGTTCAGTGGGTATACGGGGTTCAGTGTGTAAAGGGTGATCAGTGTGTATGTGGTGTTTAGTGTATACGGGATTGAGTGTGTATGGTGTTTTGTGTGTATATGTGGTTCAGTGTGTATATGGGGTTCGGTGTGTATACAGGGTTCGACCTTATCCAGAGTGACGTGCATTTCTCTTATTTTATATAGCTGATGAGGCCGTGCTTAGGGGCCCAGCAGTGGCAGCTTAGTGGTGTTGGGATTGGAACCCCTGATCCTAAACTTTCACCCAAATGTGTCTATATTTGGATCAGCTGTTTTAATATAGAACCATGTTTTTATGTTTAATGTCATAAATAACGAACAGATCATTCACCATATTATACTAGTCCACTGTTAGGCATGTTAGCATTTACTTTCTAAAAACGTAAAAAAATTAAACTGTAATTTTTAAATATGTGCGTGTGTTTATATTTTTGGTCCCATGTGATCGGATCGTTGTGATGTAAGTCATGCCTTTTTTTGTTTTTCCCACTAGTGGACCACAATATTATTACAACTTTCATCTCGGAATCCGATTTCTATCAATATCTTAATCATTTGAATTATTGCTCTGCTGATTTAATTGCTGATCATTAATAACAAACACACATTAATCTCAGTTCACTGATTTGTGGTATGTTTATTGCAGTCGTTTATAATTTGATTTAATATAAACATTTTCAAAATTTTAGTAGTAAAGATCACCACCATCCGTTGTTTACAGTCCGGCATTACTAACTGTTCGATGTTAAGCGGTCTGTTCAGTTAAGTACAAGGTACAGCAGTGAAATCACAGAGAGAGGGGGGGGGGAAGAGAGAGAGAGAGAGAGAGAGAGAGAGAGAGAGAGAGAAAGTGTGATATATGAATCATTTACCTTTATTGATCCAGAATCTGCTGCTGCTCTCACACGGTGCGTAAAGCCTCCTTTTTGTTCAAAACATTTAAATTAATGTCCAAAGATTTTTTTTCTTTAATACAAATCGTGTATTAGTCATTTACATGCAATAAAAGCCACCCAGTTTAATTGCCACCACTGACTACTGGAGTGGACATGAAGTTCTGATATTATTTGTTTAGTGACTGATTTTCCTGTGACTGCTGTTCCAGCCAGAGCTGATGAAATCTCAGTTTGTTGGGGATTTAAAAGAGAAAGCACGAGACTGAAAATTATAACTGTTCATATACACTTCATTAGAGCTGATAGGTAAGAGCTTATTTTATTCCTCCTATTTTATGCTGTTTTATCTCAGCTACAGAAAATACAGGCCAGTTATAGATTATGGGAGTTAAATGGGAAGAAGATATAGTTTATTGCTTATTCTACAAGTTAATGCATCTACATATAATAATCATTATAGATTTAAAGTTTATTTACAAGAAAAGTTGGATGTTTTTATTTAATGCCTGCTATAATGTCTTATAAACTCTCTCTTACTCACTCTCTCTCCTTCTCTCTCTCTCTCACTCTCACCCTCTCACTCGCCCCCCCCCCTTGTTTTTTTACTGTTTAATTTTTAGATGGAGTCCCCTTCCCTCCTCGCTCTTGCGCTGATCCTTTGGTTCTGTTGCTATGGCGCCCTCTCGTGCCCGGTGCGCTGCACGTGTCACTTCGGCACCCAGTCCACAGAAACAGTGTGCCCGGACGCGGCGCTATCGCATTACCCTAGCAACGGTCTCCCAGGCAACACCACCTCCCTAAACATCCAGTTCACCAACCTGAGCAGCATCTCCGCCCAGGAGCTGGGAGCCACGCCTCTTCTCCAGGAGCTCCACCTACCAGGAAACAGTCTCAGCAGTTTACCAGGGGACCTGCTGACTGGTCTTTATCATCTGCACACTATCGACCTGCGGTGTGTGTGTGTGTGTGTGTGTAAAAGAAATTAAAGCATAAATATATACTTGTAAGACATGAAATGTTTTGCCATGTCACATAAAAAATGCCTTATAAAGTTATAAAGTTCTCTAGGTATTAAAGAGGATGTTCCTGTAGGCTGTGCTGTCCACCACAGAGGAGATATGGCTATAATTAACAACCAGTGAAGCCTGTTGCCATAAAAGCATATTCAATCAGGAGGTGCAGATGGGGCGGGGTTTAATTCATTCATTTATCCATCTTCTATACCCGCTTATTCTGCTGGAGCCTGTCCTAGCCGTCTCTGAATTCAGTTCAATTAAAAAAAACCTTTATTTGACCACAGGGGCGATTTACAAGCCTTGAAAAACCCATATAAATGAGAAAAGAATGTATTTAATAGGGATATAGTCGTGTAACTATAAAATGATCTAGAAATAATTGTAAATTAACAGGAACTCTGTTTTTGTATCTACAGTATTTTTTCAATGATAAATAATAATAATGACAATAAATAACAACAGAGGTAGTATGTACTTATGTAGTATAGCACAAAATAAAGAAAAATGTTTAATAATAAAAAAAAAAACAGGGAGGAAAGACTTCCGTTAGGAATCTATGTGTGTATGTGTGTGTAGGGGGTATAAACAATATCAGTTGTATATCTGAATTTTGTTTATATAATCCTGTGTCTTTTTTCTTCATTAGGAAACCAGCTACGTGAGCTGCCTGCTCGAGTGTTCTATCATGCCCCGCTCCTTAACCTGGTTCTTAAAGACAACAGAATCACCAGCGTTGATGCCGACTGGCTGCCCTTCAACAGCAACCTCACCTGGCTCGACCTGTCAGGCAACAACCTGAAGAAAATTCCTTCTGCTCTGTTGGAGAGGCTGAGCCGTCTGGAAACCCTTCACCTCTCCCAGAACTTTCTGGAAACTGTTCCGGCTGAGAGCCTCCACTCTCTTCGTGCTCTTGAGAGGCTTCACCTGGAGGAAAACAAACTCCAGTCTCTGGACGCCAAGGCTTTTAGCCACAACTCTAACCTGACCGTACTGTTCCTTCAGAAGAACAAGTTGCAGACTCTCCCGGCTACAGTGTTCCACAGGCTCCACCGTCTGCAGTACCTGGACCTTTCAGAGAACCAACTGACATTCCTGACACCTGGAACACTTAGTTTAGGGATCAGCTTGGTGGATTTGACCTTTAACCCCTGGCACTGTGATGCTAAAATCGAGTACCTGTGGAAGAGGCTAAACGACACACCGGTGCAGTCGGTGCTGAGGTGTGCGTCACCCAAGACGCTGAAGGATAAAGCTGTGGCAGATCTTACACCCGAAGAGCTGGGACTGCCGGAATGAAAAGAGCTGAGAGATTAGCACAGCAGAGCAAGAAATACATAAATGCTGTTTCAAAAATAAGAAACTTTGTGGTGTGTTAAAGAGCACAATGATAACAGAATAAGAGTAATGATTTCTATTCTGAAGATAACAAAAATAAATCATCTTTATGATGAAAAAAGTTGTGTATTTGTTTTATTGTTACTGCTGACTTCCCCAAACTCCAGATATTGCACAATACATGTGTGTATGTGTCCCGGCAGCTTCCTGGTGTTCTTTATTCTAGACTCAGAATCCACTTTATTTTTCCTTTTTCCAAATTAACAGGTCATTTTAGATTATAACAATTAAAATAAACTTATGATTTATAATATTCTTAGATTTGGAGTTTCTGCTAAACATTAGCAGAAACTCCAAACCCTCAAGTCTGTACAAAGATATTGTACAGTATCTACTGAATTTAATAAAAGAATACACAGCACTGAATCCCGACACTAACAGCACTACCTGGAGACTCGGGGGTTCCACTATTGGGCATTTGATGACTTTAACCTCTAATTTAGTCTTGGAACTAAGAAACATTTACATATTTATATATTGCTGAAAAGTTCCTGGTCAATCAATTCTGCTTAATCATAGACATTTGTAGACAGGACAAGCACACACTCCGCTGTTACCCAGATGAGGATGAGTTCTAGCATGAGTCTGGTTCCTCTTAAGGTTTCTTGCTAATATCATCTCAGGGAGTTTTTTCTTGCCACTCGAACATTACGCTCATTCATTAATATCAATTCAATTTTAATCTTTCGAAACTGAATTTTTATATTTCTGTAAAGCCGTTTAGAGACAATGTCTATTATTAAAAAAGCCGGACAAATAATAACATATTTAACATATAATACACGTGAAAAACATTTCTTAGGATTCTTAGTTTATTTAATGTAATCCAGTTCTCCTAATATATCACTGGCGGTGGTCTGCAAATGACAGTGTGGTGCTGCGGCGTATGTTTCTAATCTATTCTGCTTCTATTCATTCCGTTGTTTTTGTATTTATCATCGCTTTCCAAGCTATTTGTCATGTATAAATTATAGAGAACTCGCTGATGTTCCCTCTTTAACTTTATTGCAATATATTTTTCTAAATGCAAATTTAAAACTGGGAGCAATTTGAGCAAAACTATTTGGTGACAATCTAGTCTACTCAAACAGGGCAGATGCTACAGACTGATAGATGACAGTCGCTGTTTAACAGTATTTATGATGACAGTAAAATATTTTTAACAAAACACAATAAAATCATAATACAAATAATAAATAATAAATTCCTATACGCAACATCAGAGCGCCCCATCAGTCCTTTCCTGACTGGTCCAGGCTGCACTGGTCTCTCACCACACAGCATCTAAAAAATACGCTTGAGAATTATATATATTTCTATGAAGAGGTGTTTACGGGGCGCTTCATGGAGGCAGATTTGAAGATAGACGGGGTGATTCGTGTCCCACATGCAGCCAAAATTCATCCAAAGACATTTCTCCAGAGTTTAATTTTGAAAGTGTGATTCATCCAGAGTTCCACCAGTTCTTCTTGAGCTTTGAATGGAAATATATTAGCCAATTCTAATAAGAGATGTTGAAAAGGATCGGGGTTTTTACTAGCAGCAGGGAAACTAAACAGATTTGACTAGAACCGCCGTCTCTCGATTGGGCTCCACTGCTGGAATATTACACTGAATGCGTGCTAAAAGAACAGGTGGAAAGACTCTCTCCTGTGACTCAACTTTATACAGTCTATCTGTGTTTTTCATCTTTTTAAAAGGTTACTCTATGGAACGATGGTTGTTTCAGACTGTGGCAGCCACTTCGGGTTCCCCTGGTTGACAGTGTTAGACCGCTGATCAGCAGATTATGGCGCCAGAAATGTAAATGTGAATAGAAAGCAGTTTCTGAGGTTTTATGCGACTTCACCACAGACCACATTATCTTTTAGAGATTTTATTTGAAATGTGTACACAGGCAAAAAAACTGAGTCATGTTTGTGGCGATATAAAAAAATGTTTAACAAAACTGTCCACAAAAGGGCGTGACAGGAGGTTCCTCACAGCCAGACTCACGTTTTACTGATGCTGCCTGTTGCTGTGCACAGATTTAGCTTTGTTTGAATAAATAAGCCTTTTATTACATTAGAGCATTTAATCATAAATATCAAAGCATTTATAACATACATATAAATGTTATCAAAGCAGTTACAAAACCAAAAATCTTAATCATAATAATAATAATAATAATGTTTCAGCCAAAAGAGACCCCTGAAGCAAATAATGGCAAAATTAACTCTGTTGGCACACAAAAAAATGTAAATAAATGTATAAAACGCAAAGAAAGTCACTGAAGAAATCACAGGTTTTATAAATGAGGCACTCATGATAAAAACACTGGCAGTCTGAAGCGGTGTCGCCTTTCAGATCCTGCTTAGTTTTATTCTTGCTTTACTTCCGTGATCAATCACTGCAATGTGTTTTTGCACCGCTTTTACAGCTTCCACTTGCTAATTCTGGACCATGAGCTTAAATGTGCATCCAAATTGTTGATTGATGTAATAATTAATTAATAAAAATGACTTAGTTTGAAATAATTTCGTCCACATGGTGGCAGAGACGAGCTCGTAATGACAACACTTTTCCGTCACACTACACAATCACAACGTCATCATAGGGCTCCACCCACCTCGGAGCAGGAAACAGACGGAAAGACTCGCAGTCCTCCACTGATCGATACATGCACAAACGCTTCTTTTTTCCTCGCAATACTTAACGCTAAACATCGAACGGGTTACGAGAATTCGACTGCCAGATTTGTGACGTGAGATACACACGATACAATATGAGGAAAAGACACACCGATTTCTGTCCATCTGGACACGCAGTAATACCCATGATCCTCCAATCCATGATTTAAAAGGTACACTTGAAAACTATAAAAAATATCCACCCTGGTGCATCTCATAGCTGTTAAACCCAAACCTTTAAAGAAAAGATAAACAGCCATACATGAATCGGTCAAAAAGAAAGAAAGAAAACCAAAAATAGCTTTGGAAATGTAGCGGTTGCTTTCAACATTCAGAAATAAAAATGTGAAAAGCAAACAGAACCAAATACTGGGTTGGAATATATTCTGTAAATAATTTCTGTTTTAGGTAATAATTTTCAAAATAAATAATTGTCACATCGAAATGACGAAACATTCCTGCTGAAAGACACCAAGGGCTTCGCTAATGACCCTCGTACGGTCACGAAACTGATGGCCGCCAAGCTACAGGTCATAAGACATTATTAGAAGAGTTTCACATAAAATTCCACCCTGACAAGATTGCAACAGGCCCATTAGAGGGAAAAGAAAAGGTGTGTAGCGCAAGCTGGGGGGTCTCAATGCGTGGTGCAGAAGTGGTGTAGGGCGATAATGTGTGCGAGAGTTTATTAGAGAGAAAGACAGCGAGACAGAGAGAGAGAGAGAGAGAGAAAGGGAGAGAGAAAGAAGCGGGGTCGACTTGTCTGTCTGTACGAGTGGGTTGGTGGGGGTGTGAGCGCAGCCCTCGGGCACGCTGTTTAGATCTCGGTCGGGTTCTTTGGCATTCTCTGATTTCCAGCCAGCCGGGATATGAGTATCCTCCCTGATTGGAGAACACATTCAGTGCTGATTGTATGGGATGGTCAGTGTGTGTGTCGATCACTAAAGTGCCAGGTGGCGGTCAGACAGTCTGTCTCTGTGATCTGGGGCTTGTCAGTAGCAGCCCTCTCTCCAGCTCTCGTCCCTGATACCGCTGTAGGCGCGTGGAACGGGCAGGGACCTATAGGGTAAACACACACACACACATGCACAAACACAGTCATACAATTAACACAATAAAAACACTGCACATACAAAACAAATATTAAAAAATACAACAAATACAGAGCCAGAGTGTGTTCGACTCAAAATATGTATCAAAACTACAGGTTAGAATATCGAAACATTATTGTGGAAAAAAAAATTGATAGTTTGCTGTATCGATATTTTACACAGCCCTAATTGGTATAAATAGTGTTAAATAAATTGGCGCACTAGGTAGAATTAGGGACCTGCGTCTGATCGAATGGTATACACAGCCAAAGTCTGTAACATTACCCACAATACTATTATCATTCACAGACATCCCACTTGATAATAAAATCAGCCAGATATTTGTAGAATAATCCATTCACATGGCCAGTTTACATTCCTGTACATTATTCAATCACAGCACTTTTTAATTTAAATCATAATTGTGAAACCCGGCCCAAAACATCACCAAACCCACTTCCTTGTTTTTTTATTTTTAAAGACGCAGGCATGTTTAAACCTAATGTTTTATATAACCAACGACAATTACTGCAAGAGAGCCAGGAGATTCTAGCGGGACTGAGTAATACAGCTTCACAAAAAAACTTACTGGTCACATGACCAGTAATTGACTGTTAGGATGTTCTATATGTTCAGCTAGAATATACATTAAATCAACAACTAGGCAAATTCCTGCACATGGTCAGAATTTTCACTACATTAATTTTTAATCATTAGTTTATTTTTTTGGGTCGGAGAGAAGCACCCCGACCCAGAAATTAGAAGATAAGACCTTGTAGAAGTGTGTGTATTTACCTGCGCACAGGCTGGGCCAATTTGCTGCGAGGAACAGGTAAACCCCCTGCCGCAGGGCCGCCGGGGCGAGGTAGAGCGCTGCGGGGCGAGGCCAAAGTGCGAGTGGGTGTGGAAGTGACTGAGCCAGGATTTGACACTACCTTCATGGGCTGGCGTAGAGCAAGAGGCGATGGCGCTGCCGGTGTGCGCAACTTACTGCTGGGGGGAACTGAAGAGCAGAGAAGGGCAAGAAAATTAGTGATTAAGTGAAAAGAAAAGAAAACAGACTGTTTAATGTTTTTTTATTATCTGCGTCATTATAAGTAAACTGCAATAAGAGAATGGATCAATAGAAAATAGACATGAAGACTGAATCACACACACAAGGACACCATTTCCGTCAACCGAACAACATTTGCAAGATACTGAATCCACTGCTAGACACCACACACACACATACACACCAAACCACACTACACCACCTTAGTATGCACACCACACAACAAAAACAACCGACTCACAAAAACACTGGGGCAAAATTAAAATAAAATGTATGACCTATGATGATGCATGACTGTCACAAGCATTCATATGTACCCTTTTCGTACTAAAAGTAAAGCATGCTGTCCTCTTTTCTTCTGTTATATCACACACACACACACACACACAATGACAAGATCACAATATGGAAAACAGCCGGCACCTAGTGAATACTCACTAAAATCTGCTTCCTCTCCGAAGCAACACGAGAGAGGAACTAAAGACAGAGACAGGAGATTCTTGGGTTTAAGACATTCATAATCAGTCCCTTACTAAGTGAATGTAAATGTAGTGTTTCAATTGCTCTTTAAACTGTGTTGCTCATCTACCTTGATCTAAACAGGAAGTCTTTAACATTATAATGAAAGAGACACGCTATTTGTTAAACACAGACCTGAAACATTCAGCACTCACTGACGATGAATAAAACATTAATTAACATTAAAGCGACAGTTTGTCAAATTTTTTCTAGGCAGTATATCTGTGCACAAATGGTGTCTATACACTATTGACCAACGCCTCTTAGGAAATGCATATAACCTTGGTTACCCGAGGGAATGAGGCGCTGTGTCAAACGCTATGGAAATGCTTCATGCATGACAGCAGTTTCAAAACACGCTTGGATTTACACCAGTCGGACCTGACCCCTACCAGGTTCATAGTAAAAGCACTCACCTGCTCATTGTCTTTCTGAAAGCTGGAAACCCTTTCCTAGCTGCTCCAAAACAGACGGATATCTAGTCGCACCTTCTCCATTGTGAAATATGGGTTCAGTGTGTGCACAGGGAAGAGAAAGCTAGTACTTTGCACAGTCCCTCCAGAACCACCAACTGGTTCCAAGATTGAAACCTCAGTTCCCATGCAGGTCTGAGCCTGAGGAAGCGGGTAACCAGTGGGTCCCATTCCACCGAGGGTGTGGGACTGTCCCCATAGGGCAGTCTACTGGGTTTCGACTTCAGAGCATAATGTCTACTTGTACTAGGGGCTCTGGAATTCAGAACCTGAGCCATAAGAAACCCTGCTGGAAGCTGTGCTACTCAGTCTGGCTGCTCTGAGCTGGACACCGCTTGCGAGAACAACACAGTGCCATTAATATTTGCTGACATTTTAAAAAAATCTGTTATTTATACTTTGTTATTAAATAAAGTTTTTTTTTAAATTAATAAGACGTTTCTAATTCATTTGTGTCAATTTAAAGATGGCGCTAATTAGTTCTATGAGACCGTGAAGTGAGATGGAAGTGTAAGAAAGCTGAACAACACAGGAAAAAAGGGATGGAAAACAATCACACAAAAACCCTTGAGTCCAGAGTAAGATTTAACTGTTAACTAAAACAATTATTAATGCATTGAAACCTCTGAGTTTTTACTTCCATGCATTCACTAAAAATGCTTCGGAGGCACATAATGAATCAGCCCCTGCTTAATTTTAGAAACTCGAATGTAGAGAACAATTACCTGGAGTGCAATTTCAATGTCATTCTGACAGGTTCTAGTGCAGCGTAAAAATGATAAACTGTCCTCTATCAATTTTATCGTTTACAGGAAAAGATGTTTGAGTTTTGAGATATATGACGCTGGCTAATCCATCACAGTAAAGTAGCCAAGGGCTTTGTCCCAATACCCACACTACGCCCTAAGGTCTTCCACGAAGTGTGCAATGGAAAAAGTGCGTTGATGTGCATAATTGGAACGGTTTAAGGAACGTCACCCATCTGCGTCAAACGGCATTGCTACGTCATTGGCGTGACACCCCTCAGACAAAAAAATGTCAGTGCCGGTAGTTGTGCTGTTTGCGGTATTGCTGCTGAAAATGATAATTACATGAAGAAACATTTACTGACATTTAATTTTTCAATCCTTGTCCATTCATCATGCTCTTCACAAAAGTCTCCCATAACTGCTTTTCTTTCTTCATCGGTTTAAGACGTCACATCACCAGACGAATCCTGGGTAATATCCTTAATCGAAGTCTACCCGCACTTACAGAAAGTGTGCATAAAGGGCACAAGTAGGCATGGCGGAGAAGCTCACCAGTGAATTGTGACACCCCACACACTTGCACCCCTCAGCAGGAACGCGCAAATGAGGGGCACAAGGGTGCAATTGCTTGTACTGGGAGAGGGCTAATGAAAAGCACTTACTGAAAATACACTGCTGTAAAATCTGAACTTTTGCATTAGGTCAGGAAATTTGTAGAATTAGACTTAGGGGTATTAATAAACGAATTATACCAAGCAGGTGCTCATGAAACACAGTCACTGACTGACACAGAAACAGCCAAAAAATTGGAACACAAACTCTGATACTAAGATGAGGTTTTGGAAGACAGTTTCATGTCACAGGTCATACACCTTGGCAAGACTGAGCACAGCAACAACAAACAATGTGTCTTGGGGTTTTAATATGTGCTGTTGAAGTGATTTTCAAAAAGCACAAAAAATGGGCAACACTGAGGAGGATAAACACAGTGATCAACCAGGGAAATCAAGGAGTTCTGAAAGAGGTTTGACCCCTACAGAGCCCTGATCTGCAGACAAAGGGTGGTCACACCAAATATTGATTGTTTGGTAATAGGTGGGGGTATTGAAGTCAGACACTAGAGGGCCTAGGGGACATCATACCTTCAACTTGCTGCACAAACACTGATGTGGACAATGAACCTAAGAAAAACTCCTAACATAGTGAATATTTTTCATACCGTAGCCAAAAAGTTGCTGAACTTAATGATTCGTTTCTAGCAGCTCAACTGTCAATAACAAAATTAATCAGAGATAAAACTCGTCGACCACATGTGGCCCGTGTGTAAATCAAGGCTTCAGCTATAGCATTGTTTTACCTCGTAGAGATGCAGGGCTCTGTAGCCGCTCTTTGGGTTTTGGGGAGGCACGCGCCGGCCCGGAGAGCCTTTGGTGCTGCGCTGCTGGAAGACAATCAGCAATCATGGTCTGATTTAGGCTGGTCTGAGGTAAGGGTACAACACAGTAACCCTTATCTAGGATCAGTACATAAGATCATGTGGACAGAGGACAGAGACTGCCAGCCAGCGTTGGTGGGTGGGTGGGGGTTTAAACTAATGGAGTAAAGAAAGCGAGCCATGCTTCCGCTAGCGGCAGAGAAAAAAACATTATCTAGCCAAGGAGTCAACAGCCACTAGAGGGTGCCCCAGAACAGGAAATCATTAAACCTAGACAGGTAACGGCACTAGCGACTATAAAAGAGGAAAAAAGGCAAGAGAACGGAGTGAAGAAGGACATGCTAAAGAGCAGCAAGTAAAAGAAGGGGTTATATAAAAATAAATTCGAATCTGTACTGCCTAGGATTTGAAAACTTTTATTTTTGATTACAGCATCAATTATCTTAAAAGTCAACCTTTATTTTAACAGAGGTCCTTCAATTACTAACAAATAAAGTCAGATTAACGTTAGATGGCTTTTTAAAACCTGTTTGAGAAGGTTAACAGAGCAATAAAACAGAAGAGAAAAGTAGCGAATAGAAGAAAAGGTATGAGGCACATAAATTACAAGAAATATTAAAGTACGAAAAGAATGGCTCTAAAAGCCAAAACTATTAAAATAAAGTAATTTACAGGATGAGTACATTTAAAATTATTTAATATAATTTTAGAAAAAAATCGATTTTTTTAAAAATTAGTAATAGTGGAAAACCAGGACAATGTTATCCTTTTGCTTGTAATCAGTTATTCTGTCTTTATTATATCAGCAATCAGCAGAATAAAGTTTGTGTGTAAGCTGAGCAGAAGTACATTCACTCATGCTTTTTGTGTCTATATTTTCTTGTTATATATTCTATTATATATTCTTGTAATGCAGCCCAAATCTCATACTTCTTAAAAAAATTGAATAGCGTTTAAACTGAAGAGAAGTTCACTTCCCCAGCTCTAGATGGTACCGCATATGTTTCTCTATGTCAGTCGTGTTGCCGATTTTTTTTAATTTGGTGCCACAAACTTTGCACACAATATGGCTCTTATAAATGATACCTTTGTCCTCACAAAATCCAAAGTGTTGTCACACAGTCGATTTTAAATGACTTAGCAGGCATTAGTTTGTCCAGCTTTGTCCAAAAGTGAAATCGCCAGAATAGGTATAGACTCGCGCTGTCGCAATCTAATTTAAATTCAGAATCGAATTGCGATGCATCGATTAATCTTTTTTTTTTTTTTTTTGCCCCTACTAGGTGCTGGGGTACATGGTGCACAGTGTAAATGTACAGTGTGTTGTATGACATTTGTGACGCTTGTGTTTTTGTTATCAGAAAATGTCGCATGGCTCTGGTCTTGACATTTTGTATGTCGGCTTGCTATCTGACTGGCCTGCGCGTGTGTGTGTGTGTGTATGTGTGTGTGTGTGTGTGTGTGTGTGTGTGTGTGTGTGTGTGTGCGCGTGTGTGTGTACTCACTAGCTGACTGGCTCTGGTGTCTAGGAGATCCATTTGGCACTTGTAGGTTGGACTCACAGCTGCGGCTGTTTTTGACAGGTTCAGGAGTAGAACTGGAGCTGGAACGTGTTAGGTTTGGAAGACTACGTCGTAATTTTTCTACACACACATATATATACACACACGTCAGAAGCATCAACATACTTGCTTTTGCTGCTACAAAACAGTTTTCCATGCCATTACATCCGAAAACATGTTAAACTCCGCCTACCTTCGTTCTTGATGGCATTTGTGTGGGGTTCATGGGCGTGGCCCTGCAGTGAGAGGCGGGGCTGCTGCAGGCGACTCATGATCGGCTGGGGTGAGGCACGAGCGGGTGAGCGTGAGCGGGGAGAGTGGCGAGGTGAGACACGAGGCGAGACGCGAGGTGAAGGGCTAAAGCGTGTGATTGGTGTGTGGTGGTAGGCCATGGGCATTACTGCCTCCTCATCATCCTCTAGACTCTGTGCGTCCAGCTCCTGATCGCTGAGCGTGCCACGCCTCAGAGACTGACACGATGAGCCCGAGCTGCGACGGGATGTTGTAGCAGCATAGTCCTGACGTAGACCTTTTGACACACACAGTGATGCACGTGAGGAGATTTATACAACACTACACAGGTAAAAAAAAAAAAATGTCAAAGACATGAACCAATTGAACTGTTCTCCAGCGTATTAGACTGAACTTATTAAAAGTCAGAACTCATTAAAGGGTTCAACATTATGGTTCTGTCCGAAATCTCGTATTTGTGGTTGTAAGGTGACAAAATGTAAAAAGTTCAAGGGGTATATGAAAACCTGTTCAAGGTACTGTATAGTGTGTGAAAAACTGAGTATGTGAGGCGAGGCGTAGAGTAGTAGTAGTATGTCCGATTCCTTAGTATGTGAATTACAGCACGTGAAAAAGTTCCTGATGATCTATTACTCTCCCACCAGGATTTTAAAGTATGCATACGATGGACACTATGATCCCGCGGGAGAAAAACTGATGGACACACTGATCCCGTGGGGAGAAGAAACGACTCGTCATATGCAGAAGTGGCGGAAAACAGCAATGCGGCACTTTTCAACAACTGATTTAAGAGTTTAAAGAAATAAAAACATTGTTCTTTGTAGTTAAACTGCACTTGTTTAACAAGAAAACATCATTCAAGTTAAACATTATTCGGACTTTAAATTCATTCTGTTGTGTTGTCGGATGTCATGTGTCAAATTTGCAGATGTAGCAGGTTGAGAAGTACATACTAACTCAAATGTAGTACTAAAGTAGTATGCGTTTTTGCGCGGCGCCCTTGTGAAATAGCTTAACATCACAGTTGCCTTGGAAAACTGACAGACGTGGGACGTGGTGTTTAGTAAGCGGCTTTTTTATAATTCTCCAAGGGCAAGGGGTAGCTCAGCGTTTAAGGTATTGGCTTGCTGATTGGAGGCTCATGGATTCAATTCCCAGAACAACCAAACTCACACTGCTGGGCACCTAAGCAGGGCCCTTAACCCTCAACCTGTCAGATGTATAAATATGTCACTCTAGACAAAGTATGGAAAATGCTAGAAATTAAATTGAAACCAGGCTTCACTGCTGTGTGTCAAGTCGCATCACAAACACTTTGGTGGTGTAATTATTATTCTATTAAATAACAAAGCACTTATATATTTTCTTTATCTTACAGTCATAAAAACATACTTTAACATACTAAAAACATTACTGTGTTTAGATGTTACTGGCTGCAGACAACAGACAGAGTCACTCACTTTCCTCCTGCATGCGGGCGAGAATCTGCACATCAGTGACGTCGTTGAGCTTGTAAGTGGTAGAGGAGCCCACAGAGTCCTCGTCCATCTCGGAAGTGCTGAGCTCACTGTCCACTGAAGACTGCGGGCTCACAGCTGGTGGGTTTCTGTCGGTTGAGCCTCGCTGATGACCTACAGACAATAAGGAAAAATACAAAATCACCCATAGCGCAACAGGTGTTGAGTAACCGGTGAATGGGATAAAAAAAAAAAAAAAAGAAAAAAAAGTGTTAAGTGCTTGTAGTGTTGGGAGGAACATTAACAGGAACCTGTGCTGGGAGGCAAAATGAGTTGCTTGACGATAGGCACTCTGGAGGGAGTGGAGGAAGGGGAGTTGAAGCCGCTGCTGTACGGGCTGTTGGATGCGTTTGGACTGCATGAGCTACCGTAGGCCACCTGGGGGCTGTAGGCAGTACCGTACAGACTCCGCCTCTTGTTTGCTGTGGAGAAACATAATATAGACATGATGTTGCAGGGTAATTTTTTTGGGACAAACATTAAGGGTGTTGTTTTGTTTTTAACACACCTAGGGTTAAGTATGGTAACAGTTAAAGATAGTGACCACCTCTTTGTGCTGCCGAGTGTGTGAGCATGATGATTCACATAAAGTCTATTTAAGCATATGACTTAGGCACGGCTCACACTGAAAGCCTTTATTAGTGTCCCAGTGCTGCAACAAAAGACTCCTTTCTCTACACACACACACACACACACACACACACACACACACACACACACACACACACACACACACACACACACACACACACACACACACACACACACACACACACACACACACACACACACACACACACAGTGTAGCCATTTACTCAGCAACATCATGAAAAGCTTTAGTCATTGACACTGCAGTGTAGGAGGCCGTTCACATATTGTGGCTAAAAATGCTTGGAAAATGATCCGCGCATCTACTTCTTTTTAAAGTACTTGGTCGCTTGTGCTCCAGAAGTGTTTAAAAAAAAAGTTAGTCTCTATTTGCACATGCTTTCCACGACTCTACATTTGAAATAATAACATTGAGCGAGCAAAAGACGCAATGTGTGAACTGATCCTAATGAAGTACGCTGACAGTCGCATTAACGCTGATTCAGAGACTCTCCATTACTTCCTGAGGCTGAGAATTGTATCCCAGGTACAATAATGGACAAATGTCCCAGTGGACACACACTCACATGACCATCCACACATTTACAGCTGGACATTTGAGAAGCCATTAGAGTCCATTTTCTGCCTCGGCATCCTCTGCAAACCCCCACCACGTACAGCCGATGAACACTCCAGTCATATACTGTACAGGGACAGTGGGCTCTCAAGGTCAAAATCGGGCTCTTCTGAAGGATCAGTGCTGTACATGTTTCTGCTACCAGAAATAACAATTCTAAGAAAGCTCCTGACTGAGTGTTTATATGAGAAAATCAGATCTGGTGTTTTAATCTGAACAATTCTGTGACAAGGAATACAACGCAAACGCCACTCAAATCATTATCAGTATATGCCAGTAAAGAAGGAGATGAATTATGCTAAATCGTAAGCATTGTGTCGATTTTAAGCAAGCAACAACGCCTGTACACACTGTTGCTGAAAGCAGACGCGTGCAAGAAGCTGTTGCAAAGCATCAATTTCACCCCTCCCTCCCCCAGTGAGCAGAAGTCTGTGGATGAAAGTCTATAGCACTGCAGGGAGAGTCTCCTGCTCTAGTCCTGGAATTAAGCGATTGGAGAATAAAAAAAAGCTTTTGCAAGATACGCTGGTCATTTCCCAGAGAGGTTACGTCAGGACCAGGCATGCGTGGAATAATGTACAATCAAAGGAATCTGATTTACACCTTCACATAGAGAAATTTTGAAATTATGGTGCCAAGTCAATGCACATTTAATGCAAGCCAAATTTTCCAAAATAATTTCAATGTCAAATGTGTGAAATCTAGCAAAAAGACGTTTTTATGGTGTTTTATGCATCCTTCAGCAGAGGCTCTCGTCACCTTTAGCTCTGCCTGGATCATTTCCCAGAGCACGCTGCTTTATCTTTAGGTTAAACTAGTTAGTTAAAGCGATGATCAAATGCTGTTGCAATGCAGTTACAGGGGGTTCAAATCAATGTCTTTAAAAGGATGGGCTAACAGCTAACAGTAGTGTTTTTAGCTGGTTTATATTATGGTCTGTTTCTGCTTCTTTATTCCAAACAGACACAAGTACAAACTTCCCCTGAACAGACACTGCACACTGCAAATCTGTTGCCATCATCAGGAACCTGAAGTACTTCCGTAACACTGACATGATTGCCATTTTCTTTGTAGTGCTGAGTGTAATCTGAGCACTAACCATGAGGGCACGGGAGATCTGGAATAGCAGGTTCAGTCAGCACCAAATATTTGTATTGATGTTTGCAATTTGATTATTTTATATGATTAGTATTTGTGTTTTGAAAATGTTTTTGATTGATGTTTTAGCTCCTTTACTTCATTCTACATTAAAAAATAATGTCATTTTAACGGGATAATTAAATAAATTTTGTGCTACCAAAAACTGAAGGGTGTCTGCCTGAAGGGCTACCAGGCATTAAAAACATTTGAGTTTGATGTCTCATCATTACTAAAACTTTTCCACATGAATCATACAGCTCGAAAGGCCCACCTACAGTGTGTATATGTGACGGAGAGAGAGAGAGAGAAAGAGAGAGAGAGAGAGAGAAACAGACAAACAAATAGATAGGGAGACCTTCCTACAGAAATAACAGCAGTGTTTCCTGCTGTAAATTGGTTAATAATGGTCTTTCCAGAGCGGTTACAGTAAATTGAAATGTCTCCGTCACTCACTGTGTGTGTATGTAAAAGACTGAAGCATGTTATAATATAGTAAAGCAATAGTGAGTAATAGAACAGTAAATGAACTGGAACCAGTTTCCTGGCACACAAACCCCAAGTGTCTGTAGAGTCTATTAGCTGAGCAGCAGGCTGGACTGTCTGTCTGTCTCCCGGTTAAAACACAACCTAAAATAACGCCAATAATTCAGAACTGCTCCATTACTAACCGAGTAATCTCCCCAAACGTCCACTGGAAATTAGACTAAACAAGCTAAACTACTTTTTAGAGAAAAAAACATTTAAAACAAACACAAGAAACCCAAAAGAGCCGAGCAGAGTTCAGGAAAGGAAAAAGAAAAAGAGACATGGTAAATGAAGACAGAGAGACCAACAGAGAGAGAGACGGAACAGGACAGACAGGTAGCGAGAAAAAGAGAGAGAGAGAGAGAAAAATAAAGAGAGAGGGAAAGAGAACTATGGAGAGAGGGAAAGAACGCGAGAGATAACTAGAGAGCGTGTGTGTTAATACCAGTTAATTAAAGCTAAATAAATGCCCTTTTTTCTTGGTTTTTTTTTTTTTTTTTTTTTTTTATATGAATATCATTAGAGAGTAAATTATTGTAAGAAACTGCGGTATTGTTCATCTCCAGAATAAAATCTGTGAATACAAACTGAATCACAGTGTCTGGTTTTACAGAGCTTAAAAATCTGAGCAGAAATATTACATTAATAATATACTATTAAACATCAAACCAACGTGTCCAAGGGTCTGTAAAGTGATCAGAAACCTGGCGCTGTATCCTGTTCATCAACTGCAACATTAAAGAAAACACCAGTCATAATCAATCTGATCACATGATCCAACAGACAGGCATCATGCACTTGCTGTGACAAATTCCTGCATCAGAGACACAAATCAAATTAAAGAAATATCACAAAAAAAAAGCAGCGGGTAGATTTTTTTTTAGCAGCACAAAGACCTCTCTTAACATGGAGTAAAAAACAAACATCTCATAATCCCAGAGTGTGCAGAGGAATATTACACCCTTCTCTCAATTTCCTCTCTCTATCCATATCCCATATTATCCAAGCATAGAGCCTTGGCCTCTTTTACATTACATGCAGGAGTGTACAGACTGGAGACTAGTAACTATGGACTGAGTAACATAAACACACACACACACACACACAAACACACTCCCTCTAGACATCATCATCACCTGTGACTCAGCGATCAGGAATATTTACAGCACATGAATCTCAGTCACTAAATCTCAGTGAATTCGCTTCTCAGCCATCATTACGTCATCCTATAGGCTGCAGAACACCTGCAATGTCAGAATTAAAGAGCTGATTCTCAGCAGGATGTGCAGAGCAGATTTAAAGCTGCACCACTTTAGCTGCTTTTATTTATTTATTTCTGGAATGCTTTAGGGTAAGACATCTGGAACACTTCCATGGGGAGGTGGTAGTGCAGTGGTTAAGGGGTTGGAGTGCTGATTGCCCCTGAGCAAGGCCCTTAACCCTTAACTGCTTAGTTGGATTGAAAAATAGAAACATAAGTCACTTTGAATAAGCCATGGAGAGACTGGGAACCACGCTGTTGTGGGTTTGAATGCCAGCACCTTGACTCATATCACTCACTAATATGATATGGGAGTGCATCTTGTCTCACATGTAGGCCTCTCTAGGTAAAAAATAAGGCTCCGTCCTAAATCGCATACTTCCATACTATATAGTGTGTGAAACTGAGTATGCAAGACGAGTAGTATATCCGAATCCTTTTTTTCATTCCGATTTCGAAGAATGCATATGATGCAAACTTTACTATCCCATAATGCTGCAAAAGAAACAAGCAGAAGTGAAAGAATGCGTTAAAGTGCTTTAAGTAGCCTTTAGTACTTAAAGAAAAAAAACATTGTTCCTTGTAGTTAAATTGCACTTGTTTAACATCATTCATGATCACACTTTATCAAATGAAAATGATCACACTTTATCAAAAATGATAAATTTGTGCTGCTGTGACGTCGAATGTCACGAGGAACTACACAAAGTGACAGAGAACAGCAGGGACAATGACAGAAATGCATATTACCTGTGTACACTTTTTGCTTCTATTTTAAAACCTTAATTCCAGAAAAGTTGGGACATTTTTTAAATTTGGATAAAAATGAAAACAAATCAAAATTTGATTCACAATAGAACACAGACTACATACAAATAAAGTCAGGTCACCTTTATTTATATAGCGCTTTTAACAACAAAGATTGTGTCAAAGCAGCTTCACAATTTTGTACACAAAATAGGCTCACTTCAAATTTGATGCCTGCCACAGGTCTTAAAATAGACTGCACGCGGCAAGAAAAGCCTGGAAAAGCCATCGTTTTTAAAAAGATTTATCTGGGAGAATATTTAGTAACTCATTCAGTTAATTAACATCAGTTGTGTAACATGATTAGGGATGTGTTAGAGAGGCAAAGTCTCTCAAAATTAAAGAGGATCTCCAATCTGTGAGTGTGTGTAAAAAGATTGTGGAATGTTTTAAGAAAAACGTTTCTCAACATCAAATCGCAAATCTCATCATCTACAGTACAGAACATCATCAAAAGATTCAGGGAAACTGGCGAAATTACTGGGTGTGAGAGACAATATACGAATATACTTTGTTGGATGCCAGTGGTCTTCGGTCCCTCAGACAACACTGCATAATTCTGTGAGTGAAAATCTCTTCGATTTTAAAAAACGTCTCAATTTTTTTGTAATTTGGGTTGTAAAACAAGTTTGAAGTGATTTAATCAAAATAATAAAATGGTTATTACAGGAAAAAGCTATCAATATGGATTTTTTTTTGTTAATAACTGGTTAATCGATCGATTGACCTCGAATCTAAAACTAATCATAGTTTAAACCGAATAGCTAAAAGAAGTATTTAAACAAAATTAAAGCTATGGACGTGAACTGATTCGCACAGATGTTTCGCAGACACAAGGTATCGCTCCACAGTGTTGCTCAAATCAGGAGTCATATGAGCATACCTGAGTAAAAATGGCACAGACAACTCTCCTATATATCCGAGCGCTTCCAGAACTCCCTGAGCTTTTCCTATAATTAGTACGCACATGAACATGAACACACACACACACACACACACACACACACACACACACACACGGATGTGTGGGCTCTTAAAGCAGAGGACAGGATATAGTTAGTGTCAAGTAGCCAGTGCTTTAGACTGATGGTGAAAGGGCTGAAGTCCCTGGCAGCTTTTACTGAACAAGGCGATGTTGGAATGAGATGTAAAGCAACCAAATCATTGTTCATTTTCTTCATCGTTATTTTGATTGATGTTCCTAGAAAAACAGATTTTCCGTGATCATCAACATCAAAACATTTGGAAAATCAACCGCTTAGTTTGTTCTCATATATGTTTAGTGTCACAGCTGTTAACAGAGGATTTATTCTTTCATGAAGAAATTACAGTCATGACGGCTTTGTTGCCAGATGTTTCAAATCTGGACTAATCCAACTCACCAGATAAAAAAAATAAATAAAACTTTTATACTAAAGTATGTGTTGTTTTGTGTGCCGTCTGCATCGGGGCTTCAGCCAACGGATTATAGGTGTCATTTTTTAGTACAAGACTTGGGTATAATAAGTTGCCAGGCCACATGCTGAACACATGCTCAGCGAGTGAGAGACAGGAAGAGAAGAGACCAAAGAGTACAGAAAGATAGAAAAGGAGGAATCTTTATGTGTGAAACAATGAGTGATTAGTGACAAACAAAAGTCAGTGTAGCTGTGCATCTACAGCAGGTACGACAGAACACTGTGTGGGTGTATGTGTGTGTGTTACCGGTCATGGTGAGGTCGAGCCTGTGAAGGAGGGAACGTTTGGCTGACTCCATGTCAGGACTAGGGTTGTCCAAGGCTTGTCTACACCACACGATAGGACTGAGTGCTTTCTGAAAAGGACTGTTCAGCTTTGCCTCATACAACCTGCCAACACACACACACACACACACACACAGCTTGATTCCTTATAAAGTTAAAGGTTTTTCCTCACACAGCTTTTACAAATAATCCTGAATTCTTTACCAGTACAATATTACAATATCACAGCTATTATATATATAGCTGTTTGTGTGTGTGTATTATATATATATATATATATATACACAGTTATGACATGTTTCACGTCAGAGAGAAACTTTTTCATGTGTCCTACATGACAGAAAAGATTTAAAGTTTGTGTAGTCAGCTGAAACACTGAAACTAAGGTTTTAGTGTCTCTGGTAATGATCAGTGGTCTTAAATATAAACATAGCATACGCACAAAACGGGAATGGAAAAACCTGTACGCCTCTTACCACGGAACAGGTGAGTTTGATCGATTAAAAAACAAACTTGGCAACTTGGTGGTGCTGGAAATCAAACCCGGATCTTCCAGTTGGAAGTCCACTTGAAAAATATTGTGAGCATCTGCAAGTAAACTCTGCGCCATGCTTACACACATTCTAAAGACATGGGGACTTGACGACACAGATGGCGAGGTGGTGAAGTTGTTGTTGTACTAGTTAAATGCGAGTATAACGATTCAACCCATTGATGCCTTAAAAACATTTTCATTTTAAATTAATCCATATCGTATGTTACATCCAGGTCACCACACGGATTAAACTCAGCAGCGTTATTTGCGCTTGTACTGACAGAATTGTTTTAATAAAACAATTAACTCCTAGTGAAACACGACACACAGGCTTATAAATGAGACCCCGGTTCAGAAACATGAGTACAGTCGGTGTTTTAAAGCCTGTCCAAACAAATCATGACTTTTGTGCTATTTAATATCGAATAATTTAATGGACAAAGTGGCAGATCAGTGGTAAAGGTGCTGGACTGCTGATCAAAATATCGTAGGTTCAATTCCCAACATCGCCAAGCTGCCACTGTCACTCCTGATAAGGGCGTCTGCCAAATTTTACATTTATAAAGTGTATATAAATTTGTCAACTTTACACTATACACGCCAAAACAATCCAGAGAGAGACAGAGAGCGAGAGAGAGAGAGAGAGAGAGAGAGAGAGAGAGAGAGCGAGAGAGAGAGAGAGAGAGAGAGAGAGAGAGAGAGAAGGGGGGGACAGTATCAAATGCTAATAATGGTCACAGTGTTGACGTGCAAATGTCATAAACTGACACTGGATTTGAAATAAATGACTGGAAACTATGTATTATTTTCAGTCTAATTATGGGCTACTTCATGTTGGTCTATTACATAAAATACATTTAAGTTTGTGATTGTAAGGTGACAAAATGTGAAAAGGGCACTGCAAATAAAAGCACTGAGCATTATGGGTTTATCTATACAAGCATCTATTTCATCATCGGTTTCTGTATTGTTATAGGCTCCTACATGCTTCACTTATCTGCCCTGCCTGACAAGAGAATAAACGGCCCTCACTTCCATCTCCAAATTCTCCCATTCCACACTGATAGACATCTTAACATGCGGAATTCTCTTAACAGTTCATCACTGATCTCATTAATGACCTCATCGCCAAAACGTCTTCAGGCGTGACCACAGCTGCGGCACGGCTCTCCGACAGAGACAAAACAGACCAGCTTCCCAAACTGTTACTGTGTCTGTGGAAAAATCGGTGGGAATTTTGTGTGAAGCCGTACAACCGGAATGGAGTTTTAACAGACACTGACACGTCTGCTTATATTTCAAGCAAGAGTTTGCAACAAAAATTACCAAACAGAAACATTACTAAAGTCCTGGTGAAAGGTCATGTCACATGGCACTGAAGGACACCAGCTGGTTTCCTGAACTGTCCCCCTGCTGTACTAGTCAACACCTGTTTTTGTCAGCAGTGTTGTTCGGGACAAGATGGTCAGTCGTGAAGCTGTGTGGCTAAATGGCTAGCTAATTATAGATTTCTATATTCTACAGCAACTGAAAATCTTCCCTTGTCTTAGGGCAGTATAAACAGTGCCTACATTGGAAAGTCTAATATAAATCTAGGGGAAGTGGAAGTGCCGTGGTTAAGGTGATGGACTGCTAATTGGTAGATCGGGGGTCGATTCTCAGCGCCTCCAAATTGCCACTGTTGGGCCCCTGAACAAGGCCCTTAACCCGCAATTTGCTTAGTTCAATAAATAAAATAAATGTAAGAAAAGGGTGTCTGTCAAATGCTGTAACTGTAAATCAATCTAATCTCACAGTGATGTATTAAAAACACATCAGATAAAAACGATATATTACATCAAAGTATCTTAAACCTAAAGTGAAAAAACTCAAACGACACACAATAAGAAAAAAACTGGTTAATTCCAGATCTCATTCTCATTAAAAATCTTCTCAACACATGAACCGGAGTATTAAAGCAGACTTGGATGAAGTTTGTTCAGCGAACTAAAACTGAGCGATATCTGAACGAGTGAAAGTGTCCTGTATATGGGAGTATATACACAGGATACTACTGGGAAAAACCTGGAGAAGATTTTCTGCAGATGAACTAAAAAGCATGAATCTGCAGAATTTCACTGGAGATTACAGGCATGACACTCTCGGAAAGTGAAACTTCTGGAGTTCCTCTTACAGTTTTATTTTAATCGTATCATCTCAGGGACTTTTCCTCACCACCATCACCTCAGGAAAATTAATTAAGACTTTTTGGGATGTATTTGTGTAAGCTGCTCTGAGAGCTTATATATGGCCATTGTTAAAAGTGCTATTAAAAAATATGTAATTGAATCCAATAGTGAAAGAAAAAAATTATTAAAAAAGAAAGTAGAAATTTAACTACATGCATAGAATTATTTTGGAAAAATGAACAGTTTTTTGTAGTTATATTATTCCTTTCTTTATTTATTAGTATTATCAAACTCTCTAGGTTTATTTAAGAACATGATGCAGACTTTATTCCCTGTTTTAATGTTTGTGAGTTTTGATTGAATTCTAGTGACTACATAAAACTAATAATGATGATGATGATGATGATGAATGGGGTAGAATAGTGGTTAAGGTGTTGGACTGGTAAATAGAAGATTGGGGTTTGATTCCCAGCACCACCAGGTTGCCACTGCTGGGCCTCTTGACAATACCCTTAACCCCAGACTTCTCAGTTGTAAACGTAAAATAAATATTGGTAAACTCATTACCATCATTAAAGGTAAAATGAATGATGGGCGGGATTCCCTGATCTGTGGAACACATTTCGGACCCCCAGGGGACCCCAGGTTCAGAGCATTGTGGGCTAAACTAAAAGTCAGCTGAATCCCACACACAGCCTGTTTGCCTGCACAGCCAGGCAACTGACTGTTTAGTTTTCTTTTAAGAAAGTGACATTCATCATCACACAAAAAATACCGATGGTCAATAAAGAAGAAAAATGAACTAGTGCTCCACTGATGACGTCATCGGTGTGAAACCCCGACCCCGGGTAAAATGTTTTGGCGTTTGGTATTTATGTGTTTAAAGACTGGAGGAAACAGCTGCTGTGATTACACACAGACACCGCTTATAATAATGATAAAAACATTGGCTGTATAACTCACCAGCTGTCCTCGTCCTCGTTTAGACAGTCCATGTCTTCGAGATCCAGGATCTCCACCTCGTCCAGGACTGAAGATTCTCGGTCCTCGCTGTAATCAAGTGAATTGCGGTGGTAATACGGACTGCCGCCGGTGTTTGTCGGTGCGGGTGAGTCGTCGCAGTCATAAGCCGATCCGTAGCTCCCATGATACGAGCGCCTGGGGCTCAAACAGCGCGAGTTCTCCAGGGGCGCCGCTCCGACGAAGCCCCGCATGCCGCCGAACCCCGCCCCGGTAAAGCCCGCCATCCCCGCCGCCACCGCTCCAGTCGACAGTGGGGAGTCGTAGCCGGCGCTCAGGGGTCTGGTGTTGGCCACCAAGCCCCCGGCCGACGACAGCAGAGCGGAGCGACTCCGGAGTTGCTCGTTTTGCTGTTCGAGTTTCTTGACCAAGTCCTGAAGCTTCCGCACCTCCAAGTCCGCGTTGATGTTCGAGTTGATATCCTCCATTGGGAAAGAGCACCCACTGCCGCAGACAAAAAATGTTTCCCTAACAAGTCACCAAACTGCTAAAGTGTTTGTCCTAAAGTCTCCTAACTGTCCACCGTTAATGACGCAGCTATAAAGTACGGTCCTGTGTTTATTACCGTCATCTTTCTTTAATAGTTAAACACACTAGCGGCTCGGTCGCCATCTTTACCGTCAGTCAGTTACCAATTACGGGTAAGCGGAAAAAGTGTGACGTCATCACGCATGCAAGGGGGAACGAGCACGTCTTTGGGAGTGACAATTCACATGAACGTGCTTTTTTCTTCTTTAAGCCCATAACCAGATAAAAATTATTTGTTTGACCTTAGACTTTCTAGACTTAAAAATAATTATTTTAAATACATCAATAAGTGCTAATGCTAGTGCTAAATACACAGACTGCACCTAGACCTAAATCTTTTTAAAAGACTGGAGCTTAGAGCAGAGAGGGGAAAAATCTGAATCTTATTATTTAAATCCGAATTCTATTATCAATTAAAAAAAACATTGTTAATCAAATCAACAAATGAATAGACTTTATTTCCATAACAGATATAAAAGGAAGGGCAGGTACAATGTGTTAGAAAAACATCTCTTTATTCTCAGAAGTGAACACATCATTTTATCTACTGAAAACATACATTTGTTGGTTAATGTGACCACAAATTAATGTTATTACATTATATGTTGCACTGTTTTAACAAAGTGTTTGACAAAATTAGGTATCAAACATTAACGATCACAGTGTATCTGACCCGGATCTGTGCTCCAAGATGTTCCCTGACCCGTCCCTCATTTCCTCACATGTCTCCGCTTCTCCTCGGTCACCATCTGCTTCCTGATTGGTCGATGTTTCCAGCAGTCCATCCTGGTCACAGCTAAAGTTTTGCGTTTCGTCGGCCCGCTCTTCCTCCTCCTCGTCCTCCACGTCCATCTCGAACACACGGACGTGACGAAGGTTCGAACTCAGCTGGTTCAACAAGTGCAAAACGTGTGATGTTAGATTACTAAATAAGATTAAGCAAGTAGTTTTTGTTTAAATTTACATAACTGGATTTTATTTATACAGACATGCAAATTAAAAAATAAAACTACAGGTATACCTTGACTTCATTCTGATTTGTGAGTACTTCCTGTTTTCGAATTGTTTGCTGCAAACTTGGACTAATGCTTGGTTCTCTCTGTCTCTTATTGTGTACCCCCCCCCCCCCCCCCCCCCCCCGTCTCTTTTCTCTTTCTCGCTCTCTTTCCCCTGTTTCTCTCTCCTACTCTCTCCTCGTCTCCCTCTCTCTCCCGTCTGTTTCTTTCTGTCTCCGTCTCTTTCTTTCTCCGTCTCTGTGCGTGTCTCTCTCTCTCTGCCTGCTGCATTTGATTAAACTTCTAGTTGACTAGGTGAAAAAGTAAATTAGATTACATTACATTAGATTAGATTCATCTTTGTCACTACCCATCGTTTACAAAATGCAGTTAGCATCTAACCAGAAGTGGAAATTTTCTGTTTACTTAGATTTTTTTCAACAACATTTTTTTTTCTGCCTAAAGACAGAAATCTACATTGGACCAATTTAATATTCAGCCAAAGTATGTTGGCTAAAATTATAGCTATAAAACCACAATACTAATTATAGCCTGGCCAGTGTGGGGCATCATTAGGAGTAATTTTACCTGTGACAAATGAATGAATGTTAGCTGCCTGACCGAGAAAATTATAGCCTTGGCAGTCTGCGTCCATACACCAGAAAGAATTAGTGACAGTAAGAACACTGTAGTGTCTCACAACTAATAGTTTTGTGGATTTTATCTACATAAACATCAACAGAGAGAGAGAGAGTGAGTAAGAGATAGAGAGAGAGAGGGAGACAGACAGAGATCGAGAGAGGGACAGAAAGAGGGAGGGAGACAGGCAGAGATACGGAGAGCGAAAGAGTGTGTGAGAGAGACAGAGAGAGCAAGACAGAGATACACAAAAAGAGAGAGAGAACCAGAGCCAGTAAGCGAGACAGAAAGACAGAGAGAAAGACCAACAGACAAACAGAGCGTGACAGAGAGACAGACAGAGCGCGAAAGAGTGAAAGCGAGACAGACAGAGAGCGAGTGAGACAAAGAAATGCTTATGTAGTTTAGTCTGTATTAACATGCTGCTTACCACGCAGGACACTTTGCGGATGCCGTTTACAGCCACGAACTGGGCCTTCATGTTCTCTAGGTCCCGGCTCATAGTTCCCCATGTCAGCCCTTGAACAGGGATCTCACTGCTCTGCTGGTCCAACCTGCACCACAATCACACTGCGACTTTGTTGTACATCACCGTAACTCTATCGAGTGCTATTGTGCTAACATACAAGATTAATGATTATGGCAAAAGACACCTGTAAGCAGCTGTACATTAACATTAGTGATTTGCCAACTGTAAGCATCTGATCTGATGGTTGCAAGTAGGGCTGAAACGATGAGTCGGACATTATCGACACCATTACCAATAAAACAATGTTTATAAATATTTTTGTTGTCAAATAACACTTTATTTTATATGACCTGCTGTAATAGCACAGTTTAACCAGAGTGTAGTGCAAGATGTAATTCAGTCAGATGTTCATGCAGTCCAGTAGAGAAGACGACATAGAACTTATGAGTTGTAAGCAAGTTTTACTTCAGTACAAAAAAATCTGATTTCATAAGCGAATTCATAATTATAATATAATTACAGCTTATGTCTTAATTTTATTATTAGGGTTAAATATTAATATACTGATATAATTGTTTGACTATGTTTCATTTATCAGTTTCATTAGGTGAAACTCAATAATTTAACTAACTGGATAAGCTAAAAATAATTGCTGATTAATTGGTCGAATCATCGCTGATTAATCGACTGTTAAAATAATCGGTTGTTGCGCTCTAGTTGCAAGCAAAAGAACAACAACATACACATGATAGAAACACCAGATTTATTAAAAAAAAAAGAAGAGGATATTTAAAAAAAATGAAATGTACCTGAGGTCTGGATCCCAGCTGAACTCCTCCTTAATGCTGAGGGCGGGGCCAAGAGAAAGCTGTGATAAAAGGCGGAGCTTGTTCTCATTCTCTTCCTGGGCCTGCAGAACTACGGTCAATGTCTCGTCGTCATAGAGACGGGCATCCAGGCAACTATAGGAGCGATTACTGCAATGGAAGTTTAGAAAATCGGTTACTTTAACCTGAAGAAGGAATCGGGATGGTATTTTTAAAATAAAATGAAATTAAACTTACCAATGTTCAGGTGCTTCATTGTTAACACTGGTGTTGAGAGGAGTGTTTAGGTCGATAGACACTAATCCATTTTGGATAGATCTTAAAAAAAGCAAGCAAACAAAAAAAAAAAAAAACCCAGATTGACTTCTAACACAATGTGAGTACTTTATCTTTACCTCATAGTACTTTATGTGTGTTAGCGATTTGCATGTGTCTGTGATGTTTAGAAACACATTCACACTGAAGGCAAATGTGGCCCAAATTCGATTTTCTTTTATGTTCACGTGACTCATATCTGTTTTTCTAATGACAGTGTGAACAGTACAAACCGCACGGAATCAGATTGTGTCATTTCCGTTTTGTGCCACTTCCATATATGGTATTAAATCCCACACAGGTCAGATGTTTTGCGATGCGACCACAGTGTAAACAGTCATGTCAGAATTCATGAGACTGTTATGTCATTTTTCATCAACAGGCTTCAACATTTCGCACTAGTGTCTAACTACAAACAGTTGATATATAGTCATGTGAATTATGAAAAATGAGGCCCCCCTTTGAAAGCCTGTAGGTTTTGTAACATATTTGGACATATAAATATTTAATTTTACTTTAAAGCAATACTGAGAGATTCAAGTAATATAACTTATCAATTAAAACAGAAGAAAACTTTCTGTAAAATCTACTTTAAAAAATTTTTTTCACTTAAAATGGCTAAAATCACACACCTTTGTATCACATCAGGTACACATGATCAGAACACTGTTACTCAGCTTTTTAGAGGAGGCTGGCCCTATTTACACATCAGACATTTAGTTTGGTGTGCTCTTGATTGTTAACGTGATAGTGAACACCGTGGTAAGTATCGAAAGAGCTGTCTAAGGCAGATTAATCTCAAAAGATTATGAAATCAGCCATTCCACTGTCTGCAAAATAGTCTACATATGAAGGACATTCAAAACAACTGACAACATGCCCAGATCTGCCCGTCCAAGTAAGTTCACCCTAAGAGCAGGCTGCAAGATGCTAAAAGAAGCCGCCAAAAACACTAAAATGTCATCACGGGACCTACAGCAGGTTTTGCTACTGTTAATGTGAAAGTGTACAACTCCAATCAGAAATAGACTACACAAGTTTAACTTTTATGGAAGGTGTGCAGGGAGAAAACCTTTGCTCTCTGGCAAACCTTAGTCTGGCTTTCATGTTTTTGTTAAAGAGAACGTAGACAAAGCCCAGGACTTCTGGAATAATGTTCTTTGGACAGAGGAGTCTAAAATTAAATTATTTGGACACTGCAACAGAGGACATGTTTGGCGTAAACCAAATACAGCATTCCACGAAAAGAACCTTATGCCAACTATGAAACCTGGGGGTGGAAGTGTCCTGGTTTAGGGAAGCTTTGCTGCAGCAGGACCTGGCCAGCTCACCAACATAGAACCCACCATAAATTCTACCGTGTACCAGAGGGTGCTTGAGGAACATTCAAGACCATCTGTAAAAAAGTTAAAGCGGAACTGGACCCTGCGACATGACAATGACCCAAAACATACCAGTAAATCCACCAAAGACTGAAAACTAAGAAATGGAGAGTCCTGGAATGGCCGAGTCAAAGCCCAGATCTGAATCCCATTGAGATGCCGTGGGGCGACTTAAAATTGGCTATACATGCAAAATCCCCGCAAACATCTTACAGCTGAAAGAATTCTGCACTGAGGAGTGGGGCAAACTTTCCACAGATCGATGTCAGAGACTGGTAGATGGCTACAAGAAGCGTCTCATTAAAGTTATTTTATCCAAAGGGGGTAACACTAGCTATTAAGGGGTAGGGTGTCCTAATATTTTTCTCAGTTAGAATACACATTTTTTTAATAAAATCTTTTGTTTAAAAGATTCACACACACACCTCCATACAGAAGTAACAGCCACTGATCCACATCACACTATTATTAAAAGGCCCTTTTTCTTCTCATTCTCTTCCTCCTTAATAATTCGCTGTTGTCTGCTGTACATCATCTTATAAATGTAAGGATCTAACGTTCTTTTGTTCTTTGTTCTTTTGCATGTGTGGGTCAGTTTAGGACAGTGATTAGTTCACACAGGAAATCTGATACTGGACACATTTACAAGCAGTCAAGGTAAAAAAAAAATGTTTAAATAAATAAAATAATACAGGAATTTAAAAGGAGAGGAGCGATTAAGCAATAAGCGATTCTGCTCACATGTTAGAGGACGTGTTTGGAACGATTGTCGGCCTTTAGCAGGGGCCCCAATGGATGTGGTAACAGATTATTACAACAGATACTATAGTTTAAAGAGAGAGATGGAATAAACACCTGTTAGGATCTGTTGCTCTTCTCAGGATGCAAATTTTGGAAGTGGAAATTTCTGGCATGCAGAAAACTGCATAGTGCAGACCAGCATTCTTATCATTCCATCTGCAGCAAGAGAAA
Organism: Bagarius yarrelli; assembly: GCA_005784505.1. Lineage (NCBI taxonomy): Eukaryota > Metazoa > Chordata > Actinopteri > Siluriformes > Sisoridae > Bagarius > Bagarius yarrelli. The sequence continues at coordinate 1,250,019 of VCAZ01000055.1, forward strand.
ACAAACTATTAAACGAATACACACAAACAAACACACACACAGACACACAAACACAAAAACACACGTGACCAACCCCCTATGTTTTTTTCTACTGTATACAAACGCTCAAATCAGGCAGTGTGTGACTAGAAGGTTTCACTGTGGTACTTACAGTGAGGGAAGATCAAACAGCCGCGCTGTGTTCTCCGAACTGTAAAAAACATAAAACAAAAGCGTACACACACACACACACACTATCTCTCGTCTCAAGAACAACTGTCATCCTAGTAATTAGTGTTAAAGTAGAGTGTTAATCCTGCTACCTGTCAGGCACAGAGTAGAGACGCAAACACACACTCTGCTTTACCGAACTCCCGATCACCTCCTACAGGGAAAAAAACCACCAAAAAATTAACCTAAAGTCAATCAGTGTTTTGTTTCTACTGCAGAATCCTAATACACAAGCTAAATATTTATATTAAGAAATATGTTGATGAGGGATGGAACTAAGGGGGAAACAGTACATCATTAAGAGAGGAAAAGAGAAGATGTGACAGAAAGCAGAATGTCTTTATGTATACACACACACACACACACATATATCTACAAAAAGAGAGTAGTATTGTTTAAGAATCTGTTTAACGATTAGCAGTACACCTACAGACACACATGAGCGCACACACACACACACACACACACACACACACACACACACACACACACACACACACACACACACACACACACCTGACTCAGCAATAACTTCGAGGCAAACAATAATGACAGAAAGAAATGAATAAGTCTGGGTGTTGTGTTGTTATGTGCATTTTTTTATGCATGTGAGAAAATTCACAAATCTAACCAAACCCAGGAATTATGTATATGGATCATGGGAAATGTGTGTGTGTGTGCGATAGATTTACAGCTGGTTTTTGTAGACACCGATCAATTGAGCCCTCCATTAACCTCTTCACGAAGTGCAGAGATTTTTGCGGGTAGGTGGGAAAGAGCAGAGGGCTTTCTGCACGCACACACACAAACACACACATGAGAAGTTATTTTATATTAAGAAGCCCTGAACACAAATTCTACTCTATTTTAACAGCTTTAAATAGCAGACAACTAAAACAAATAGCTGAATATTTAGTAATTAGACATATTGAGGGGTCAATTTCGCTTTTAGTTATTATGCAGCCCACAGCTGAAACCAGCTGCCAGAAGAGATCAGATGTTTCTAAAACAGTAGCCATCTTTAAATTCAGACTCAAAACACATCTGTTTAGTTCTAAATGTACTGCATGAGCTATGACTGACAGCTGAAGCGACCAATGATGTTTTGTTTTGTGTCGGGTCATGTTTAGGGTTGTGGAAATGTCCTCAAACTAACTGTAGACCTTGCATACCTTTAAGAATCCTGCGTCTGATTAATGCTTATTGACACCAATGTAAACACAAAAGCTTACTTCTTCGAACAGACGATCATTCGGGTTCTCTCCAGACTGACCTATTTTTTTATTCTTATTTGTATACCAAATAACACTTTCAAAACTCACGAGTCACAAAGTCATCTACAACCGCTAAATTATTCCTTCACTAGATCTTAAACCCTGTTCCAGCATGACAATGACCCCTGATCTCCATGAAAACATGCTGTGTTCTGATTAAAGTAGAAGAACTCATATCCTGTACAGAGTCCTGATTCTGGCTCAATCTCTTTTAAACTAAACCCCTTTAGGATGAACTGGAACCCCGACTGAACCCCAGACCTCCTCACCTCAACATTAGTGTCTGATCTCACTAATACTACTGGAACTAAATGAACACAAATCCACACAGTCACATGACCCAATCTTTACAGATGTGTGGAGGTTATAAAAGGAGGACATTGTTTGTTAAAAACACACTTACAGTATGGCTGTGGGGCAGGTGTCCCAATACATTTTGCAATATAAGATATGCAAAAAAAATAAAAAATAAACCAAAAACCTTGTGGCATTAGTAAAAGTTCTTAACGTTTTTGAGAAACCCTTTTGGAAAACTGATTTTAAATCTGAAACTCTTGTTTTGTTTGGATACGTCTTCTGTTAATCATCACTAGTATAAAGATCATCAGCATCACATTTCCTCTTCATTCTGATGGTTAATGTGACCACATGAGCTTCTGCCCTGCAGCTACATGATTTTACACACTGCTGTATTCAGACTAATGACTAAAAGCCTAAATGGGTTACAGGTGTTTTTTAATAAAGTGGCCAATGAGTGTAGGTTGTGATAGGGAAAAGTTGTTGCCTTTCAGATGTATGCTCTGCTGAACGAACGTCACCCAGTGATTGCCCTCTGTATTTGGGGGAGACACCAAATTTTCATCTTCATCTTTCAGATACTAAGAAAAAAACAACAGAAAAAATTACAGAATCTGCTTCAGTGTGTGACAGCAAGATTATAAAATTACATTTGTATAAATTGTTTATGGCATTTTGGCAGACGCCCTCATCCAGAGAGACTTATCTCTTTTTATACAACTGAGCAATTGGGGTTTAAAGACCTTACTCAGGGGCCCAACAGTGGTAACTTGGTGGTGCTGGGAATCCAAAACCAATCCTCCAATTAGCAGTCCAACACCTTAACCACCGAACTACCGCTTAATACAAGAGACTGAACATCGGTTCTGTTATATCACATCCATGATATATAGCATCCACTTGTGGACATTTGAGAATTACAACCTAATTCTGATCAACTGGAAACATGCAAAGGTTTTTTATGTCCGATTCTTTTTAAGATTTTATTTGTTCTTTAGTTGTTATATAATTGCTAACTAAAAGCTTTAATCGGGTTAACAAAGACATTTAATGACAGTGGCCATTATTTTAATTCCCGAATTCTTGATGCTCGATTTTCAAAGTGGTCAGATTATCGTTGTATTCACACTACACGACTATCTGGGGTAAAACACACTTGTTGCCCTGTTCACATGACTCCAGATTCGGATCTGCACTGATGAGTTCAGCTGTATAAAATACACTTATAGCTTATTTTATATATAATGACTGTGTTCTGTGACACAGGTAATCTTTAAGCAGAGGGTCACGAGTTCTATGCTCAGAACCACCAAACTGCCAGTACCGAGTAAGACCTTTAACTCTCAACTGCTCTGTTGTCTTAAATGAAATAAATGTTAGTCACTCTATATAAGGGCGTCTGCCAAATGACGTAAATGTAACCGGTACGCCGGCTATCTTAAGAAAGGCGTAACAAGAAATTACCTTGAAAGAAAGGACCCACACCCATGAACAGACACACACTTGCCAGACTTGTTCTTACCTGTCCAACTCGCTCCACGTTAAAGTATTTCCCTTTCCGATCAAACAGCTCCTCATTCTGTCAGGACAAAGAGGGCATATAAAGTGTAAAGTAAGTTGAATAGACATGAATAAACACTGGAGAAAGTCCTGGCGTTTACTCACCGCGCTAAAATGCTCAGAAAGGAAATCCTTAACGAACGCCAGGTCCTTCTGAGTCATCTGGGGACACAATAAGTGCACAGGGTTCAACGAAAACACCCAATCAGATGGGGACATGCGCTACTGTATAAAAGGTCAACCTGACCATCATGTAATAATACTGTATTAATCCAGTGCGAATCGGCATCTCTGTGATTTGTTATATTTGAGGGTTCTTGGTGTGTAGAATGAGTGTTTTGGGTGTATGTTGGATGCTGCATATTACTACACACTATACGATCATACAATTTGCAAAAAGATCAAACTGAACACCACCAGTAGAGCGAAAACAAAACGAATGATCAGAGACGGATGACATGTATAGCGGTATGGAACATTCTTTTGTTTATGAGCTATCGCACATGTATACCTATAACGACAAGATCAAGCAACAGCCGATCCGATGCTTTAACTCCATATCCGGAAAATAAGTCAGTAAAATCACAGGCTTTGCTTATCCTGTGTGAATGCGCCACACAAAATTCAGATTTAGGGAAATCACGTGAGGTCCGAAGATAAAACTAATCCTGTGTGAGTAGTACTTTAGACTGACTTATATAACCTCAAACACCAACACAAAACTTAAAACTTTATATTTAAAAGCATAACCTTAAATGTTTTAAATGTAAGTGCAATAAACACATATATAATTTTCAGAATAACACACAAATGAAAAAAAAAAAAAAAGTTATTTTGTTTTTTTTAGTTCTTTTAGGTATCACAAAGCAAAGTTCTCTCCCATACTAGTTTGAATGGTCCTACCCAACCCCAAAAAACAGGGAATTGATACAACCCGAAAAGTTGGGACGTTTTTAAATTTAAATAAAATGAAAACTAAAATGAAGACTTTCAAATCATATGAGCCAATATTTTATTCACAATAGAACATAGATAACAAATGTTTAAACTGAGAAATTTTACAATAGAATGCACAAAATGAGCTCATCTCCTTCTGTTCCACTCAGTTTAAAACACGCATTGTTTATGTCATCCCAGACTTTCTGCACTCGTTTACATGAAGCTGTTTTGATTTTCTTACCTTGTTTAGTTCTGCTGGGACGTGATCCTCCGACATCCGAAGCATCGCTTACCACACACACACACACACACACACACACACACACACACAAAATTATAGCAATTTGATCATAGTGTTTTTTTTCAGGTAAAAGCACATACACACATGCATGCACATACATGCAAACACACACACACACACATTGGTTCGTTGAGGAAGCACATGCACGCACACACACACACGCAGTGTGTAGAAGGTTCGTGCCTTACCAACGTAGAGCCATCTGAAAAAAGCTTTAAAATTCTTCATACTTTTATCAATCACTCTAAAAAGGAAACACACACACACACACACACACACACACACATACTAGTTCTCCTTGATTCTGGTGCATGAAACATTTAACAGTATGTATAAATGCAGAGTGAACAGATGCTGAGACTCACTGTAAGAGTTCACTAGCCTTCAGTGTAAAAGAGCCCACCGCTGTGACGGCATCTACAAGAGACACAACACGTCAGAGCCCCACATCTCTTAAAGCTAATTAACAACCTGTCCCTGTTTTCAGTGCCATTTTCAAACAAGTTGTGTTGCCAGATTAGATTACAGATGTTTGTTTTTTTTACCTTCTATAGTAGCAGGGTCCAAACCCAGAGGCTGAAACTTCTGCTTCCATAAAGCCATGCCTTTCACTTCACTCAGATGATACAGCAAAGCCTCTGAACCACTGACACACACAACTCACATGTTAATCACCGCAGAGCGCATCAACTCATTCGGTCAGTTCACTAACAGTTTAAAACATGTGAGACTAACACTTTCCACACCACCAGGAAAATCACAGTCTAACTAAAAAAATGTGTATATGAGGAGATAGTGGGGGAATGGCAACCGTAGAGTTAAACCGATTACAATAAAATACAAAATAACCGATTACAATAAAATACAAAATAACTGATTACAATAAAATACAAAATAAAACTGAAAAGAAATGCAATTCTTTATTGAAGCTGCAGGCAGCATTAAAAGGGACATCGAACCCGTGCTCACTGTCGCCCTCTGGCGTTATGAAACAGCAAATGCTGAGCAACATGCATTTATAGTGGTTAACAGAGGAGGAATATGTCAAACTTCCTGCTGCCAGCGGGTGGCGCCATGACTATAACTGAATAGACTTCTTTAAGCCAGGACTTGTGAAATATGTAAAGTTTAGTTTGATTTAGTGCAAAAGCATGACATTTTCTGCTGTCAGTAGGTGGTGCTTTGATCATAATGGAATATTGGCCTTTAGATGTGTTCAGGCCAGGACTTTTATCGAATGTGTAAAGCTTGTGGCAGATCAAATACTGTACGGCAAAGTTACAAAAACAAATATTCCCATGGCAAAACATTGAAATATGTCAGACCACCATAGACTCACTCTTTAACGAAAAGTCAAGATCAGTTTTTATCAAACATCGCACAGGATTTTAGGTTAGACACCAATTATAATCATAATGTCAATAAGGGTGGTGCTATTACTACTGAGACTTCAAGTCAGGAGTCTTATTAAGCATCTCATTGAGCTTTTTTAGGCCCAATTTATTACACCTGCTTCTTTCATGGCAAAAAAACCCGAAATTTGGACACGCTGTTTAACAAAAACACACAATCTTTGCAATTTAACATCAAAATGGGCTTTAAATGAAACTGACTAAATTTGGTGTTGATCTGATTAAATCTCTACAAGGAGTTTGTTAAAATACAATGGCTGATTAAATAGTTTGCTGAGGAAATGGAAAAAAAAATATTTTCTTGTTTCTTTTTTGTAAGTATTGGTGATACCAAGTGCTTACCAATTTTCATTTACGTACATGAAACATGGCAGGAGGGGCACTCCAATGTGAATAGGTGGGGCAGTCGAGTCATTTTGCCACACCCACTTCTAAAACTCATATCAGCTGTATATTTTTCACCATTTCTGGGCCATGTGCAAAGTTTCATTTGCCCTCAAAAATGCGATTAATTTTGGGGAAAAGGTAGAATAATTTGAGTAATTACAACAGGGTCCTCTTACCATCAGGCACTAAAAGAAAGAAAGAGATAGCAAGAAATTTGTTGGTGGCGTACTTGGTTCTGCTCTTTGCCAGGGCAAACGTAACTCTGGTTCCGACTCCAGCTTAAGCACCATTGCGGGGGAAAAAAAGGTATGAGTGTGTTACACTGGAATACAGCATGAAAAGCAGTTGGCTGATTTTATGTGTCTCAGAAGAAGCATGTGACAGCCTTTAATCTACCCGACTGGTGACTGTGCATTTCCACAAATAAGTGTGTCAACAGTTTCGGGAATACACAAAATCTGACGCACACAGTTGTCACACAGCGCCTTTTCATATTTTAACGTTACATTATTTCTTCACTGGAACTGTGAACCCTGTTCCAGCATGACAATGCCTTCGTGTTCTGTACAAAGTCCTAATTCTTAATCAACCCCTGGGAACCCTGACTGAACCCCAGACCTCCTCACCTTAACATTAGTGTCTGATCTCATTAATACTATTGGAGCTGAATGAACACAAATCCACACAGTCACATGACCCAATCTAGTGAAAAGCCTTTCTAGAAGTGTGGAGGTTTTTATAGGAGGAAGAGTGAGACTAACTTCTGAAACAGGACTGATGAATGTTATGGTTGGGCGTTTCAATACTTTTGGCCATAGAGTAGTGTTTTTACCTCTGTAGGTGACTGATGACTAGTTTCTGGATGCTGGAGTAGGATGACTCGATGGACTGGCCCAACATCTTTAAACCCTTTTAGTGTAAAAAAAAAAAAAAAAAAGACAAGAATATGTAGGTTTTTTTCTAACATGGTTAGTAAGGAAAATGATCAGGTTTAAGAGATGTTTTTTCTTTAGAGTTTACGCATTGTGTGAAGAAACATACGACATGACTGGCCTGGTTAAGACTTACCTTAACTGTAAGCTGATTCATGAGAAGAGCCTGCAGTTCAGGGCTAAAGGGAAGGAAAAACTCACATGGTACTAATGCAGGATAATAACAGTAGATTTATACTAGAGGGAAGTAATAGCACAGTGGTTAAGGTGTTAATTGGAAGATCCGGGTTTGATTCCCAGCACGACAAAGTTGCCACTGCCACCCCTAAGCAAGGCCCTTAAGTTGTATAAAAGAGATAAATGTAAGTCACTCTGGATAAGGATATCCGCCAAATGCCATATATGTAAATGTACTAGGAATCAAAAGAGATTATGACCTCAAGCGTTACATGTACAAGTGTTGCTGGACCTCACTGTGTCTGTTGCCATTTTATGCTGTGAGCTTTATATTTACACATTCATCACAAGAGAATCGATCACATAAAAAAATCAATAATTTTAGGGCAGTTATTTGGAACTGTAGGATGATTTGACCAGGGAATATTTGACTCGATTTTTTTAATAAGGACCTAAACAACCTTTTTAATCCAGAAGCTTTTAATAAGTGCTACATTATGAAATTTTATAGTTGTATGTACTTATTTAAAACTTAAAGTGATTATGATAATGTTAAACTTATAGTAATTATGTTTAACTTAAACGATGTTAAAACGAGAGAAATTTAACTACAAGGAACAATGTTTTTTTTTTTATATTAAGCACTTTTCAAACTCACTTCCACACTGTATGCTTACTTCGAAGTCTGGGGATGAGTAGATGATCATCCGGGAACTTTTCACATACTGTATTTTGCATACAAAGTATTCGGACATTTTGCTCGCCTCACATACTTAGTTTGGCCTGCTATACGGTATAAAAGTATGCGATTTCTGACAGAGCGTAAATGATTTAGCTCATCTATTCCTGGGAAGGAACAGTCGGAAGAGAAAAGTATTATGAAGAGTAAAAATAAGTAAATATTGACATTAATCTATTGATCTGTGCCATAAATATCATTTTTGTACAATTCTATTTTCCATTTATTCATTTTTATATGTAGAAAATGCTGAATTTGCCCACTTCCTGTAATGCTGTATTTCCTGCAGAATGTTTTCATTCCATGCAAAACAAAAGTTGACCTTTGTTGAAAGTGATATCACATGTTTACATCTGTCATATAACCTTAACATCATCAGCAGCCTTCCGACATGTGCACAGCAAAGATATTCAAATTGTTCAGATTAGACTCTGGTGTCAGTACCTGGCATGTCCCCACAGCAACAACTCCAGGAACTCATCCTGCACCTGAGTGCTCGTGTTCTTTTCCTGCAAAACAGCCCAACACAAATACTTTAACTACATGTATTAGATAGCAGCAAGTTTCCAGACAATCAGACATAAACAGTAAAGAAATAGGTAATCAAACCTGGACGAATTTGGTGAGACGGAGATCCATTTGCATGAGGATGTCCTCCCAAGCCTCGCACATACAGGTGAGAGACAAACGCAGGTACTGCAGGCGACAAAGATACACACACAGAGTAATAAAGAGGAACGATTAGAGAGTAACCGTGTATTGTTCTTAATAGGATCAGCTTGACGGCTTGCTGATATATATTACTCGAACCTGGATAAGAGTGGAGATGTGTGTGAATTTACGAGCCATCCTGGTTAGCTCTGGGAGACATGAAGACAGCAGTCCTGTGTCCAACTAAATAAAGAAAACAAAAGCATCTTTAGATAAGCTTAATGCAAACACCTGAGCAGTGTTTAATTACATACAGCATCCTCTACAAACACACATTAAGGGCTAAGAAAGAGAGAAATAACAAACTGAAAAAAAAAAAGACACAGACAGACAGATGCACAGCCAACACAAACAAACAGATCAGCACAGACAGACAGACAGACACAGACAGACATAGACAAATGGGAAGGCCAGGGATGCAGTTTGTTAACCCAACTGAAAAACCCAATAGCCACAGCCATCAGGCTAGCGATCTAATTTTACTGAAACAGACAGACCTGAAACACAGACAGACCAACACAAAGGAACAGACAGAAGCAAATCAGGACAAATAAACAGATAACTGGCAGACAGACCAAAACAGACAAACAGAAGCAGGCAGACAGACAGACAGACCAACACAAAGAGACACACAAAAGCAGACCAGGAAAATAGACAGACTGACAGACAGACAGGCCAAAACAGACAGACAGACAGACAGACAGACCAAAACAGACAGGCAGCCTGACTGTCACAGACACACCGACAAAAAGAGACAGACTGACAGTCTGACAGATAGACCCACGCAAACAAACACAAAGAGACACAGTCAGACAGAAACAGGTCAACTGAGATACACAAACAGACAAAGAAGCCATTTACATATCCCGCCTAAAATGCGTAGAAAAAACGCTCGGAGTTCCGATTCCGAAAGTACATTTCAGCAAGGGATTTTCACCTTGCTGTAACTCTGCTACAAAATGTATTAAGGAAGAAAAGAAAAAAAAACCCCCACAATAATCAGTTGTGCCTCCATTTTCTGCTTAGTTTTCAGTGTAACAAAAAAAAAGCTGATTGGTTCGTTCTTTTCACATTTGAAAAAAGTTGAGATGTTTTTATTGGAAAAACGGGCGCTCTCGATTTGTGTGCGTTTGTCGTGCGTCTACATTTGAAATAATGAAGTAATAAGTGACTGACCCATAACACAGTCTGACTAACAGATGAGACTCACTTACTCAGTACAATGTCAGTATTATCATTTAAAAATAAAAGCATTTTCTTCTTCTGCTCTCAGACTTCTGGACCTGTCAATATTATGATCTGATCAATTTTTGAATCATGTCACTCACAAAACCTGCCATAAAATGGTTACAAAAATATTCACAACACTGTAAGAGTGTGTCCTGTTCTCAGATCTATATATATATTTAAAAATTTACAAACGGCGGTAGTAAACGTGAATGAAGTCTCAGTAATGTTTCGCTCACCTGGATGTACTGGATCTCTGAGTTCCTGTTGGTGGATCTTATTTCACTTATGACCGAGAGAGACTTAAGGTCACTGGACAGACACAAACTACGGCAAGTTCCCGTCACCTGACAGACACACAGTTATTAGTGTTTTTTTCAGTGAGTGATGAAGATCAGATGAAGAAAGAGAAGGTACACAAGTCGCACCCCTTTAAGTGTGGCAATCTTATACAGGCCGTATGCATAAAGCTCCACGAAACCAGACGGCCCGCCTACAACCAGGATGTTGAACCTGCAAGACATGTGAGCATGCATCAGTGAGGGAAAAATGAAAGAATTAGGGTCACCAAGTAGGAAATAAACCCCCACCGCTGACCTGACGTCTCCCAACAGGTTTGTGACTTCGTCAGATTTGTCTTCACTGCAAAAAAAAAAAAAAAAAAAAAAAAAAAAAAAAAGAAAAAAAGAAAAAAAACGTTTAAGGACAAACGATTGACCACTGATTTTTTTTAGCACCAATACCAATTATATTTATGTTTCACTCTGCTGAAGCTCAGAACTCCCAACTGAGCAGAACTACAGTACGTAGTGTAGATGTGTAGTGTCTAGCATTATTTGCTTATATGTTCAATTAATGCTTAACCGCAGATGAGTAATTTAAATTTAAGAAACAGATTGCTGTTAAATAAAACAACGTGTCCCATATATATATATATGCATTTATTTGTCACAAGCTGGGGTCAGGGCGCAGGGTCAGATATAATACAGCACCCCTGTAGCAGGAAGGGTTAAGGGTCTTGCTCAAGGACCCAACAGTGGCAGAGTGGCAGTTGTGGGGCTTGAACCCAGGTCTTCCTGGTCTTACAATCAACAATAGGTAACTATAAAACAGACTCGGTCCCGAAGAGCCCTGCAGAGTTTAGCTCCAACACTAATTAAACACATCTGAACTAGCTAATCATGGTCTTGCTAGGTAAACTTGAAACTTTTAGGCAGGTGTGTTGAGGCAAGTGGGAGCTAAAATCTGCAGGACACCGACCCCAGTGACCCAACAGGACTGAGTCTGCTGATCTCTGCTATTTTATTTATTTATATACTTTTAAATCACCATGCCAGCATCGAGGCTATTTTCATGGCGATGACACTCGTACTTTAAACTCGTTCAATCTAACATGTACAAGTACATGTTTTGGACTGTAAAAGGAAACTGGAGTAAACCCACACAAGCGCAGGGAGAACATGCACACAGAAAGACCTCTGCCCAGGGATAGAACCAAGGACCTTCTTGCTGTAAGGCAACAGTGCTGTGACCTCTGCTATAAAAGGATAATAAACAGTGCAGAAATGTTTATGTGATATTACAGAAAATAAACTCCTGGGTGGTGCCACATGACCTCAACTGCACACATTTAATTCCTACTAAAGCAACAAAGGAGTCATAAACAGTGTAAATTCACCCACCTAAATATCCTGGATGATGCACTGTAGCTAAAAACACAAGAAACCAAACAAAAAAACAAAACACACTTAAGAATTAAATGTCTAATTTTTATATTATTACCTCAAATCCTAAAATAGAACATACTCAAACATCGACATCCAAAACAAACTGACCTCTTAGGTAACGTCGGAAGCTTGGGTAAAAAACGACTGGACTCGTCCTCCGATTCGCTGGACGCTGATGACGAGCTTTAAAAAATAAATAAAAGAAATGACAATAAAAAGTAAACAACTTTTAAAGAAATCTCTCATAAATAGACGCTTTATCATGCATCCAAGAAAAGACTGACTTGGTGTCACTCTGCACTTCCATCCAGTGCATGCAGGAGACGGGGCAGTCGACAGAAAACAGGTGGAGGATCTCTGCCTTCTCTGCGTCACACAGGACCACCCGCTTTGTGTCGCCCACGCCAAACGCCAAAACTGTGAACAACGACAGACACTGAAGCAAGACTTCAGAAAGTTGTGTAAATGAACACCCTAATAAAATAATTAAAGTAAACTTACTTTTGCCATCAGGCCTCCAAGCCAAGGACGTGATCTCTTTCCCGGTGTTTTCGTTGGGCGCTAAACTCCAAACGCGCTGAAAATTAACTAACCGGTGCAGCAGGAGCTGAAATTGACAAATAAAAAGAGAATCACATTAAAAGGTCGACTACAGACTGAAAAAAATTCTTCATGAAACTGATTTGGATTATGGATATGTAAGATCCTTTAGTATAACTGGAAAAAATCTAGCATTCAGCAAATTAATTTAAAGTTGACAGATAAGATGATATTATATAATAACCTCCACACTTCCTGTAAACTCATTCCACTAGATTGGGTCATGTGACTGTGTGGATTTGTGTTTTATTAGTTTTAATAGTATTAGTGAGATCAGACAATAATGTTGAGGTGAGGAGGTCTGGGGTTCATTCGGGGTTCCAGTTCGTCCTAAGGGTTTGAGTCAGAATCAGGACTCTGTACAGGACATGAGAATTCTTCTACTCCAAAACATCCAGAACACAACATGTCTTGATGGAGATCAGGGCTTTGTGCACAGAGACATTGACATGATGGAACAGGGTTTGAATCCAACGTCATCTGCTGTCACGTGACATTATGTCAATGAGTAAAAGAGACAGCATTACATGGTGACACCTTCATGAACATGTGGCATTTTAAAGCAAACATGATAAACAGCATTGTGCCACGTGTGTTATTATCACTTCAATTAACTAGCATCGTTTTAAGCCAACATCAAAGTTTGTTGTACTTTACAAATCTAGTTTTATTTTTTTTATTTCTATGATAAAGAATCGCATATGTGTGTCATGATCAGATGTGCAGACACTTTTAGGAGGACATAAACATGTGTTTGCGTGCGTGTGTGTGTGTGTGTTCACCTCGCCGGTAGTGTTGGCTAAAGCGATGAGATCTCGTTTTGGACACCAGGACATGTAGAGGACAGGGTTGGGGAGCTGCTTCTCCCCCAACTGTCGAAATGATCGCATCCTAAAGACGGTGGACGAAACCAAATTCAGAAAATATCCTCACGAATTCCACTGTAGCTTTTTGCTAGGCTAGATTAGCCGTGTTTCTTCGTGTTGCACTCAGAGAAACGCTGCGGTCATCAAACACACACAGCAAACAACACGAATGGTTACATTCGTAAACCAAGCCGTTGCTAAACATTTGTTTTTTTTGTTTTTTCAATTATATGCATTCACTTTCCTATTTATTGACAATTTCCCTGAAACTGTGCGCATGGTTCGGGCTGACCAATCAGAATTCTCTCTTACCCGCTAGAGGACCGTTGGCTACGGAAAGTGAAAAGGCACAAAAACTCGAAAACGTTCAAAAGACAATGTTTATATTTATGTTGCAATTGTGAACTTGGAATATATGAACTGAAACATACAATTCTTTGATTTGTGCGACATGTTTTAAATGTTTAATAATCAATTGTTTAATTTAATTATATGTACAAATAACCTAGACTATTTGGGGGAAAATATAAAGTAATAATATATCACTGCGCACGGGCTGTTCTAGGGATCTACGGCTCTCCTGTCTGTCATTTCAGCCCTCTAAAACTAGCAACAGTCAAACTAACATCTTTTATTGAATATATACTTTTTCTTTAAAAAAAAGAAGAAAATAACCAAGAAATGCAATACATGTTTTTATTTCTCGTTGCTATTCTGCGCATGAGTAACATCCCTGCGTTAAAAAATACAACGGCTTTTTCTGCATGTCACTGAATGCAGCAAATACCAACACAAAATTCTTTGACAAAATATTTTTACAAAAATATCCCTTAGTTTAACTTCCTCTCTGCCACAGACGAACTGCCCCTCCTACTGGGGGAACACCAAAAGAGCTACACACAGCAGCAGTACATACACACCTGTCTCCAGGTGAGGAACAGTGGGGGGTGGGGCATGTCATTAGGCATTGAAAATACAAACACACGCACACACACAATATTTTAAAATTATTATAGCTACCTATTTATTGTCTTTACTTTATTTCACCGTGCGCCTGCAATCACTTCATTTTTTGTTTTTATAACCCTATACTTGAGCTTCCGCTGTACGACTATGCAGATTTACTCAGTAGTTTGATCAGTAGATTGTAGGCTTAATTGCCGGAACCATCAGCTGCCACCTTTAGCGGGTATAAAACATAAAAGTAAGTTAAGCTCTGGATAAGGGTGTCTTCCAAATGCCAAAAATGTAAATGTACATTAAATCACATGTGCCAGTCCCTGAGAACAAATCTAGGGCCCGGCAACTCTGTGTAGGATAAACACTATAGAAAAACTGGACTGAAGAAATAGGCATAATACCAGAGGGAGTCACTTACAAATGGCTGGTAACCAGCATGATGTTACAGAAAAGTAATATCAACTGTGAGTTTGGCCAATGTATGTGTTAGAACATAGGGAAGATAACTAAGTAATCTGTAAGGTCAGACACATTTTGGGTGGCAACCAGGGAACACTCACACAAGACGTACATTACAAATCCAGATATTAGCCGAGTCATTATATTAACACACACACACACAACCACACACTCACATGGAAATATACTTTTGTCATCTGTTGTTTTTTAATGTATACGATGTATACATTAGAACGATGTATACATTAATTAAACTATTTAAGTGCTGTAAGTTCAATTCAATTTTATTTGTATAGCACGCTCAACAACAGACATTGTCTCAAAGCGAGGGAACCCATCCTCATCTGGGTGACAATGCATGTTATTGTTAATTACAACATATGGTAATGATCAAATGTAGTGTAAACTGTAGCTTAGCTAGAATCAAGGGGAAGGTGTACAAGACAGTGGTGAGAGCAGCTATGCTGTATATTTTAGAGACAGTGGCACTGAGGAAGAGACAGGTGGCAGAGTTGGAAGTAGCAGAGCTGAAGATGTTTAGGTTTTCTTTAAGAATGACAGGATTAGGAATACATTTATTAGTCATGGAAGCCAGATTAGGGTGATTTGGACAGAGGAGGGATAATATATATATAGTATATTGGTAAGAGGATGTTAGAAATGAAGCTACAGGAGCAAAAAGGTAGACCAAAAAGGAGGTATATGGATGTGATAAACGAGGACAAGAAGAAGGTGTGAGTGAAGAGGATGTAAAGAATAGGGTTAGGTAGAGACAGCTGAAAGGAGAAGAAGAGTGTAAACTGTAGCTTTGGGTCAATGGAGCAGAGTGAGTCCCAATCCTCAAAGCTCCTTGAAATCGAGAAAAGGGGCAGGAACCTGGTAGCTGGTACCTCAAAGAAAGACTAGAGTCAACAATCACACCAAGGTGTCTGACTGCAGTTCCGCAGTACACGCAAAGACAGAAGATAATCCGAAAGTTTACCTCTAGCTGCATGTGAGAGACAGAGTAAGAGAACTTCTGTCTTATCAGAATTGAGTAGTAGGAAGTTATCAAGCATCCACTGTCTAATATTCTTTACACACTCCCCAACATTGTTAGGATGAAAGAAAAAAGACAGATCCTTGTAGAACACCAAACTTTACTGCAGAGAGTGACAGAAACTCACCATTTTAAATCAATAAACTGATCACAAACAGTCAAATAGGACCTAAGCCCGGAGATAGCTGTTTCATTTATTCCAACAGAAGTTTCTAGTCTGTCAGAAAGAATATTGTGATTAATGGTGTCAAAAGCTGCGTTAAGTTCAAGAAACACTAGCAAGGAAACACAGCCCTGGTCAGGGGCCAATAACAGGTCTGTCTCTGCTATGGTAAGCCTAAATACTGATACATTTTAAAAATGTTATTCTTAAGTAGGTGTGAGCGTAACTGCCGTGCCACAATGAAATTTACTAGAACTTTTGAGGTAGGGAAGGTTTGATTTTGGCCTAAAGTTGGAGAGCCAACAGGGGTCAAGATCAGGGTTTTTAATTAGGGGGTTAATAACCGTCAGTTTGAAAGATTTAGGTACATAAAGATTTCTAACATAAGCGTTTAGTATTTCTAGAACAGGTTTAATTATCTGTTTAAAGAAACTTGTGGGCAAGGAATATAGAACACAAGTTGATGGTTTTGATTAGGAAATAAACAAAATAAAATCATTCTCTTGAATAGGAGTAAAACTTTGTAATTGATTATCTGCTAGAATAATAGTGCTAACTACAGGTTTTTTTGAATAAAATAATTGGGATTTATATTAGTAGTCAGGATATTTTCAATTTTATTATTAAAAAACGTTGATAAAATCATCACTACATTAATGGTGTGCATGTTTACTGATGAGCTTTTACTTGCTGTTAATTTAGCTATGGTATTGAATAAAAATCGTATTATAATAAAATAATAAAAGTCTTATTATGTTTGTTTGTGTCTATGAGATGCACTAAGAGCTTTTCTGTAATTCAGGAGATTCTATTTCCAGGCTATTAAAAATACTGACGGACGCCAGTTACGTTTTAATTTTAGAGTGATCTGTTTTAAGGTGCGCATATACCCATTATAGCATTGTGCTATTTTTTTCTCACTAATCGTTTTGGTTTAAAGGGAGCCACAACATCTAGAGTGTAACGGAATGTTGAATTTAGATATTTGGTAGCCCAGTCAAGCTAGGTCAGATGGAGAACTCATTATTATTGATAACTCTGGAAGATTATTAATAAAGTGGGGGTACTTACATTATGACTGAGGCAGATTTTAAAGGAGGTAAGCTAATGATCTGAAATAGCAATACTTTAGTGTGATTTAGTAATTGTAATAATCTTTATTGTCATTGCAGATGGAAGTATAATGAAACTATAGACAGTCTCCCATTTAAGCAGGAACGGTAAGTAGAGCAGCCAAAAAGTGCAGCTACTTATAAAAATATGACTCAAGTAACAGTAACAGTATTAATGTAGAAAGTTTCTTGAGTAAGAGAAAACTTAAGTAAGAAAGATAAAGTCTGGAATAATTAGATTCCTCCATTCGTGAGGTTTTAGTTACTTTAGAGCTGATTAAATGAAGGGAAAATCTTGAATCCAGAAAAAAATACTAATCACAACTACATAAAATACACATAAAAAAGAGGAAACTTACAGTAACTTACAAGGTGAAAGTGTCCATAGTTACAGAATCGCCCTAACCAGAATACTAAATGTTCACGCTCCTTTTTTTACTTCCGGGTCAACAGAAACTGCAGCTTGTAAGTTTGAAAGCTAAAAGTATTGTTAGCTTGCCTTGCTACGGAGTGTTTATATCTCGTCTATGTATTTATGGTAATGATCTATGCTCCGTCTAGTTTACGATTCCTCTTTTTTGCATTTCCATTTTGTTTGCTGATCGTTCTAGTGTTTATAGTGTACTTTTCACCGACCATGTCTTCGTTTTGTGCCTGTTTGCCTGATTAACCTAATAAAAGCCATCTGGATCCTTCTCAGCCCAGTATTTCACAGAATACTACACCGCCTCAGGATCTACGTTCCTGAACCTATGCAAGAAGGTTTCACCAAAAATCATGCAACAGCAAAAGCATCATAAACAAGAGAACCTCTGCTACTACTGCCAGAAACCCGATCATTACAGCTCCGCCTGCCCCAGAAAACTTACATTTTGCCCAGTTAAAAATACCATGTGCCTCACCTTGCATGTTAGATTAATTCCTTTAGTTTGTGCCTCATGTGTTCCCACCTCCAGTGGACTCCGGAGCGGCTCTGAATCGTATTGACTGTCGTCTCGTCAAACAGCACAATCTTCACACCACACCGTGTATACCACCACCCAAGGTCTCAGCTGTGGATGGCCAACCCATTGGCCAAACCTATTTCCCACCAGACAGCTCTCTCTATGATGCGAGTGGGTGTGCCTATCATTCCACATTATTTCATCTTCTTGAAACCCTTTTATCCTCGGTTACCCCTGGCTGCAGACAGGACCTGTAAGGACATTATAATAATAATATTCAATTCATTGTGCAAGGTATGTGTACAGAGCCAATGAAATGCATTTTTCACATATCCCATCTTAGTAAATTGGGGTCAGAGATGATGCAGCGCCCCTGGAGCAGGAGGGGTTAGGGGTCTTGCTCAAGGACCCAACAGTGGTTGACTTGCCAGAGGTGGGGCTTGAACCCAGGTGTTTCTGGTTTTTAGATTAACAACAAAGCACCTAATCATTTGAGCCACCCTACGAGTTTCCACACATGCACTTTATGTTGCTAAGACTTCATTTTTTCTTTAGTCTTTAGCTCTGTGTTGCTCTCTTGTTATATGGCTCTTTGTTGTTTTGTGTAATTCTGTGTTGTTTTGTAAAACCATAGTCCTTGAGAAAACATTTTACTGTGTACTGCACCTGCTATATTTGGTTAAAATGACAATAAAGCTTCTTGAACTTGAACTTGAACCAATTCACTCGATCTATCCATAGTTCCCAGAGAATGCAGCGATCTAGCAGTGGTCTTCAGTTAGTGGCCATAGAGGCCTACATCGTAAAGGGCTTGTTTTAGAATTTATACTTCCCTTTACGTCACCTTCAGCCTCAGGATTATTAGCCTTTGATGATGGTTTACTGGACAGACCAACCAAAGCCTCAGAATACGAAGTCGGCACGGTCCTGTCTCAAAGACATGGAAGCCACTCCAAACTGCACTAGTTGGAAGGGAATTCCATTTGTGGGGACATCGATGAGATGCAGCAAACTGACCCGACTCCAGCCTCTCGTCCTCCCCCAAAAACATATTTACCACACATCCACGTGTCATGTCATGGGTCCACGCCGCCCTTAGCTGGAGTGAAGCGCACCACCGATCTGGTTCAGAATGTCTATTGGTGGCCTGAGTATCAGCAAGATTGCACAAAGAATTTTTGTGTGCGCCCAGTCCAAAACACCTCGACACCTGCCTGAAGGGCTGCTGGAACCACTGCAGAGACCCTGGTCCCACCTCTCTATAGATTTTGTTATGGATTTACCCTGCTCTGACGGGTTCATCACAGTTCATAGACTGTGTTCATAGACTAGTTCTTAAAAGCCATCGATCTGGTCCCACACAGAGGGCTCCCCACAACCATGGAAACCACCACCCAGATATTCAAACATAGGTCTCAAAAATTTGGCATCGTTGTGTCAGACCGTGGGCCCCAATTCACATCAAGTCTCTGGATGGAATTCTGCAAGCAATTGGACATTAATTTTATTAATGTAACCTCTGGGTACCATCCACTGTCTTAATGGCCAAGTAGAAAGACGAACAAATTAGGTGAACATTCTTCCAATGGTCTCACCCCTCCATGTTCCTGTGGCCCATGCTCAGGTCTGGGAAAACGCTCATGTTAGACTTTAAAGAGCCATTAGAGAAGAGGTCCACATCCAGATCACCAACCAGGCTTGTATGGCTCCTAACAAGAGATCCCTGACTACGTCTTCCCTGTAAGAAACTGGGGCCAACGTATGTAGGACCTTGTTAAATTGTCTGTAAAATTAACTCAGTTACCTACCACTTATAACTTCTTTATTATATCGCAACTCTTCGTCGTTCAATGTCTCGCTACTCACACCCCACCAGTGCAGCCAATACAACGAGCCACATACTCATTCTAGACATTCTAGACCCCACTCTCACACACCTTCTATTCCGCTTATCCTGAACGCCCAGCTCCACGGTCTACACACACTGTCTTTGCGAAGTATTGTTAGCTTGCCTACTTACTAAGCATTTATATCTCATCTATGTATTTATGGTTATGATTTTTGCTCTGTCTGGTTTACAATTCCTGTCTTACAATTCCTTGCATTACTGTTTTTGTTGCCAATCCGCCAATTACCGACCACGTTATTGTTTTGTGTATGTTTGCCTGATTATCTTAATAAAAGCCATTCTCTGCATTATGAATACATCTCCGGCCAGTTCTGACGTATATATCTTATTATACGGAAGATGATGGAAACTAATTATTAAAACTACATTTACATCATTGACTTTTTAGAGTAACGGAGGAACGACATCAAATGTAATGAAGTAAAAGTAAATTTCTGTGATTAAAAATAATTTTGAAAGTAAAAGTAAGGACAGTTAAACCGACTCTTAGAAGGACATTTTTAAAATTAAAATCTACTTAAGTAAATGTAACAAAGTAAATATAAAGCGTTAAAATACACCTTTGTTAAGCAGAACTCATAGTTTTTTATTTACTGATATGTAAGTACAGTATATTGATTAAAGCTAAAAAAGTTTTTTAGGTAGTGCTGTGTCATGTCGTAGGATTCAAATGTAGTTTTTTTTTTAGCAAATAACTACTAAACAAACAAACGAAGAACTTGAAAAACACGAACAGACCTGACATGACTAAAACGTACAGATGACCATGAATATGACTTGAAAAAACAACATAAAAACTGACTGTGACAGACAACATCGCAAGACAACGACAAAATAAAACACAAGGGGTATAAATACTAGACCTAATGGGGGGGACAATCAATTAAACGAGACACCCCTGAACACATTGAGGAACACATGACAAAATAAAACCAATAGAAACATGACACATTTACAGGGGCAACACATGACAAGACATAAACCAACATTAGGCGCATGGATTAAAACATAAACAATGAAAGTCTCTCCGTAGCCCCCCGGTGGCCTGACAGGTCAACGCACCTGGCAAGCCAGACAGAGTCTTTACATGCTGATGTTGAAAATATGGTGGAATTTCATGCTATTCTCAAAACAACCACAAGATGGCACAGAGTATATCATTGGATATGATCCTAAAAAAAACAAAATCCGATAATTACAAAAGGCTTCAATATCGGAAAAAATTTTTCTTTTGTGTGAACATTCTGACATGACACAAAAAACACACTGATAAAGCTCTCGTGCTGGACATTCCTCTCTCTCTACTCAGATTGGCTAAACTGTAATCAGTGGATTGTTGGGAAACGGGAATAGCTCCGAGCTGTCAGATATTCAGCAGCGAATATGATAAGGGCCCTTAAATAGAGCCTCACTGCTTCTCTGCGACTCACACAGACCCGCAGTCACTTACAAACACCTCTGCAACCAACCAGTCAGGCATCATTAAACAGCAGACAGGCTCCCGTTTCCTCTGCTAAGTTTAAAAATGGGATTCATGTCAGTCAGCATAAAGTCATACAGAAAAAAAAAACACTGGCTATGATTTTAGCAGAGAATATTTAAAGAAGGCTGATTAAATAAGATTGAATCTATTTGTCTGTTACATACGTCTGTCTACATACATCTGTCTGCCTTTGTCTTCCTATCTGTATATCTAACTGTCTGTCTGTGTCTACATGTCTCTTTCTCTCTCTCTCTTATTATCTGTTCGCCTGTCTGTCTATCTTTGTCTCTCTTTATCTATTTATCTGTCTGTCTGTCCCTGTCTATCTATCTATGAGCATTTTTAGTAAATGATGTGATAGTATTTTCCATGTGATCATATGATTGGTCCACAAGCCTTTATCTTTTTTTTATTATACCGCTATATCCTAATTATAGAAACAGGCATTTTTCCTGCTCATATTTGAGAATGCAAACATTTACATTTACATATTTTAGCAGACACTATTATCCAGAAAGATATACAAAACAGTTTTATGTTTTATGTCTCAATATTAGTATGCTAGAACACAAACAAGGTGTAACAAACCAAAAACTGTTAAAAAAGAGCAATGAAAAAGCAATTGAGGTTTTTAATTATAAGTGCGGGTATTTGAGAAAAGGTAAGTCCTCAAATGTCTCTTGAAGAGCAACCAGCGACTTGGCTGTTCTGACATTAATGGGAGGTTCCACTATTCCTGACCTCTTGGTGTCAGAACAGAAAAAAGTGTTGAGGCAGACCCTTAAAGGATATTAGGAGCAGTCAAGCGCTGTGTGCGTGTGTGTGTGTGTGTGTGTAGGTTTGCCCTTAACCCCCAATTGCTTAGTTGTATAACTGAATGAAACAAATGTAAGTCATCTGGATAAATGCTGTAAATGTATGTATGCAGGAGTGTAGTTGAAGTTCAAGTTGAAATGCTGTAAATATAACGTTGATTTTCTTTGCTTAATATTAGATATTAGTGTAAACTTAATGTTAGTTCATTTATCGTTTAGTGTTCTAGTTCTAGAACAGGGGTGTCCAATCTTTCATTCCAACCAAGCAGGAGACACACCTGAGTCCACCTGTTAAATTGGTTTCTCTTACTTATCAGTTAATGTGGCTTTCATTTAATTGAGATGAAAACCTGCATCCACACAGATCTGTAATCGAAATCAGACACTAATGTTGAGGTGAGGAAGTCTGGGGTTCAGTTGGTGTTCCAGTTCACCCTAAAGGGGTTAAGTCAAAATCAGAAGATGAGTTTTTCCACTCCAAAACATCCAGAACACAGCATGTCTTTATGCAGATCAGGGGATTTTGGTACAGGATCATTGACATGCTGAAACAGGGTTTGAGTCTCTTAGTTCCAGTGAAGGAAAAATGTCATGATATAACTGAAAAAAACATTTTAGACAACTGTGTGCTTCAGACTTTGTGGCTACAGTTTGGAACTCCAGAAATCGATGTAGTGTCTTATGCTAAGAAAATGACACATCAATGTGAACAGGACAGCATATCAGTCCCTCCCCTTTCTCTCTCTTTCTCTCTATCTATCTCTCTCTCTCTCTCTGGCTGTGAAACCCGAGCCAGTGGGCCAAATATAGCGGTGCCGGGTGAGCGGTCAGGGCTCAGGACAGGTGGGACGTCAGGCAGGCCACCGTCAGCCACTGCACAGCTCGCTATCCGACTTACCGTAAAACACTCCAGTCTACAGAGAGGAAAGAGAGATAGAAAAATATACAAGATATACGCACTGGTGGGACAATTCCCTTGTTTTACTTTACTAAAAGGCTTTAACTTCAGAAACACTGGACTCAGACAAAGTCGGATAGACGTTGGTGGAAAAATTATTTAAAGGTAAAAAAAGAAGCCTATTTTTTAGCTTATATATATCAAGATTTAATTTTGTTATTTTACACTAATTATATTTCTCTTTAATTGCAGTTACAGACTATGTTTGGCTGAGAGTTTAAAAGAAATGAATAATTGTGTGTTTTTATCTAGAATTATTTAAATATCAGAACTTTGTTGTTTTAAATGAAGCATAGAGCAGCACCAGGTGATTCCTATGTGTCGTCATTGAGCTTTTATTATGTTGTTTAGGTAGCATTAATTAATTTTTTTTGGATTGTTAAGTCATTCCACAGAAATACTATATATTCTATATTTCTCTTCAAATAATAAGGGTTGAAATGTGTGTGTGTGTGTGTGTGTGTGTTAACTGCAGAAGTATAAGGAGTGTTTAAAACTGTGTAACATACCCCTCAGGGATTAAAAATAACAGCTGGCCTCCAGGTCGCCATGACAGAGAGAATGTCACACCATCACATTTGCGTCCAACAAATACACACACACACAATAATACACACAATAACACATGGGCTCGTATTAATGAAATCTCTTTGAATGGGTTTGATCGGTGGAGATCAGCTGTAGGATCTGTTATCATACTATTAACATACAGAGAGAGAGAGTATGTGTGTGTGTTTGATTTAGGACACTTGCTTTGACAACTCCTCTATATATTTAGTATATAAAAGCCATTAAAGATGGAGTATCATATAAACACATATTTGAACTTTAAATGTGAAAAATTTGCAATAAACACACCTACATTTCATCATGAATAGTTATCATCAATTTTCTACAGTGAGATGTAGTAAATTGTAGTATAGTGTAGTATATTAGAGTATTTGCAGTAGTCATGAGTTTATCTTACTATAGTAGAGTTACTATAACAAGTAGGGAAAGTGGTAGTGCAGTGGTTGAGGTGTGGAACTGCTAATTGGAAGTTTGATTCCCTGTACAACCAAGTGACCATTGCTGGGCCTCTGAGCAAGGCTCTTAAGCGCCAATTGCTTAGTTGCATAAAAGAGATAAATGTAAGTTGCTCTGGATAACAGTGTCTGCCAAATGGTTTAAATGTACATATAGTAGAATTACTACAAGAAATTACCACATCATTACAATTTATTAATGAAAATTTTTGGAATATTTACTACAGTAAGATTTAAACCCAGAACCAATAATGTTCTATAGTAAATACTAAAGTATTTCTCCATATGGAGTCATTAGTAAAGGATTAATGGTTTCCTTTACATCACCTAAATTATGTGTTAAATTTCTGCATTCTCTAGTTCCTGGGTTAAACCCTAGCCTATAAATTTAAAGCTAGCAGCATCTCAGAAGACAGTTGAGTATCATATCGACTCATTTTTGAACTTTGAACAGATGGAATATGATTGCTTTGGGGTTTTTCTTTGGCTTCACCAATTTCCTCACCAAGTTCAATCATGCGCATTTTAGGCTGTTTGTCATTTAGTTGGCTATTTGTGTGTCATTGTGCCTTGTGACTGGTTTCCTATCCAGGGTGTCTCCCACCTGGGAGTTTCCTGTGCTTAACCTTGTAATCACCTGTGACCGTTTGTACAATAAATGCTACAGAAAATAAACAAATAGATGGATATATCCATAAATGACTAAATGTTAGACAGATATACTGTATATGTAATTTACAGTGGCTCAGTTTACTTCATGGAGTTAAAAGTGAAAATATATACAAATTTTTACATTTATTGGACTGAAGTTACCTTGCAATGTCTATCTATCTATCTATCTATCTATCTATCTATCTATCTATCTATCTATCTATCTATCTATCTATCTATCTATCTATCAGCTAGCTAACTAGATGATAATAATCCAAACCAGTAATTTGTCCTTGCAATGCATTTTTAGTTATTTTGATTCGATGATCATCAAATGTTAAAAAAGGAGCACTTTACTGCTTCAGACATTTTATTTTAATTGCATGGACAAAACAAAAGCAGGTGCACAAAAAAATGATAACACTAAACATATACATCTATAGAATTTCAATGCTTTGACCTTTGTAAAAAAAGAAGATATAAAAAAGTGTAGAAATTTAAAAAAATTATATAAAACTGTGTAGATTGATCTAAAAGGGTGTCACTTACAATAAGATTTCATTTGTAACATTAACCGGGGTAAATGGTGTAGTGTTGTTTATTACTAATTTGATAATTTTAACATTTTGTAATGGTTTTTTTGAAAAGAAATATTTCATTTTTATTTGATGTGATGATTTTAGTTAATGCATTATGATGAACGATCGAGATTCATTTGCACTGCAGAAATATCAATACAGTGACTTTCTGTTTCAGTGTAAATGCAGGCCTTTTATTTATTTGAATATTCATACATATAATTTATGCTTTTATATTTATATTATATAGCATGTTTTTATTTTTCGAATAAAGTTCAGCACTATCGGCTGTCATTTCATTCAAGTGTCATAGATCTGATTCGTCCCGACCAGTACTGCTATTATTATTTTCTAGGAAACAAAAATTAAAATGTAATAATAGCGCATGGGATAGTAAGAGAGAGAACGATCAGGCATAGTGACGCATGCCTGTTGATGCACTGTTGAACCCAAAGAGACGTTTAGTTAATACCCGTCAGCTGTGCCCAAAGAATGTCTGAGTCACTGTACAACAACTGTGAACCAAAGGTCTCAGAGTCTATTTACTGTTAGTTCATAGTCTTAGCATGAGTATGTTTGCTGGACACACTGAGACCAGATTATATAACAATATCACTTAATCTAATATCTAACGATGTGTGTCTGACTATTGTAGGATGCAGGATGGGAGCTGGAATGAAACACTCCCCCACTCAATGCTTCTGAAGGAAGCTTGTCCATCAGGGGGTGCATCTCAGGATGGGGATAGAGGCGTGTTTTTGGAGGCATCATCAGATGGCAAAATTTACCTGGCAGATCTTGAAGGAGGGGACGGGAACTTTCTGGAACTCTCTGCCTTCTTAAATCAGGATGAGATTAATCGCAGTCTGGACCTGGCTCGAGAGGCCATGAGTGATGCAGGGGATCCCTATGATGACTCGGATATGCCACTTTCTGCCTCTTTACCCAACGAATTGGAGCCAGAGCCTGACTCAACTGCAGAAGAGAATCAACCTGTTCAGTTGCAAACCAAAGGCACCACCCCACAGAATTCTATTGCATCATCAAATCAAGCTGAAACTACACCCGCCAAGGTTACATCCAGTCAGAGCGTCCAACTTAACAAACCCACTCAGGCCCGCACAGGCCCTGAACCTCCAGCCTACCACAAGCCCAGTGTACCTGTCTACAAACAGGACCGTCCCCGGTTAGTTCATGGAGGTCTGGAGGTCAATGAACGAGCGGCATCCACCACTGAGTTCTGCAGTCGGGCTGCCACTTTCATTGAGGAGCTCTCATCTATTTTTAAAGGGCCTAGCCGCTTCGATCATCAGGAAGATGATGACTCCTCTTCACCTGACAGTGGCTACCTATCTCCAAAGAGCCATAAACTGGCAATGCAACAGTCACGATCCTCTTCATCTTCATTTTTTTCTTCAGAGGTGCAGCAAGAAGGCAAGAAAGAGACAGGCCCGGAAATGGATAGGAATGAGCATTTGGTTGGTGAGATCAGTGTGGATGGGTCAATGATGCCTCCTCGATTTACCCAGAAGCTGAGAAGCCAAGAGGTAGCAGAGGGGAGTCCTATTACTCTAGAATGCAGGGTGACAGGGAACCCCCAGCCTTTGGTCAGGTGAGTACTGATCTACTCACAAACACGTTTAATGACAGTGGTGATTATTTGAACTTTGTAGCTCATGGAAAATTCTGCAGGTATAAGATGTAAATAAGCAATCCATCAATAGCCTGCTATTTATCAGTATACCTGATATGTTGTTGATTGTCGGCGAGATTGCAGATAGGCGAGAGGATGTGCTATGAACTGACTGTGTCACGGGCAGGACTATGATTTCCCCTGCCACTGCTGGAAGGTGCTGTCGTAAACATTTATTTTTAGATTGAATGTCGCAAGGCAGTTAAGCCCTCTGTTGGTCCCGTTCCAGACCTGTTCCACTTCAGGAAAGTCTGACAGACTAAACAATTATATTTTATCTACTCATGGCTGTTCCGTAATAGCTTAGAAAACACTAGTTGATGGTTCAAATCTTACTAAATGTAGAAACATCCCTTTGTTGCAAATAATCAAATGGGATGGGGTATGCACAACTTTTGTCTTTCCGTAATTAAAAGCAAAAAAGTTGAAGGTGAACCTCAGTCTACTTTGTTAATGGTTATGGATATTTGGGACTTTGCCCCGCCAGACCACCAGAGAGCAACAAGGCGTAGTCACTCCAGAATGTTCACTGGCACAAAACAGGGACAGTCTAAAAGTACTAGATTGTTTTCCAGCAGGTTGCCCCAATAGTGTGTGTTTGTTTATGCTTTTATTGATATGATTCTGCATGTGCCTCTGACAGCTCCTCCCTTATATTTTCAACTTTGTTGCCTCACACCAGTCCTCATTTTAATCCTCAGTTCAACAGATGGGCTTTGCAGAGTTTTGTTAAATATTCTCCACATGTCTGCATGTGGTTTCCTACAAGTTTTTTTGTTTCCTTTCACCAGTGGGCAGTGTTGGGCGGTACAGACGCTGAACTAGTTTAGCTACATTTCTCAGGTGTGCGGTTGTAGCACTGTAGCCTTCACACAAACTACATTTACTGGTCCTAAGACGCCACCACTCTTTCACAAAGCTGCGTGGCCAACACATGTGCCAATGCAAACGCAATAGTTGTTTTGCTTAAGAAACATACGTAGTTTAAATCTTAGTTCCCACATAAACATACTTAGCTGGAGGGTTTACTTTTTGCTTTCCACCTTGCGTTTCGAACACATCAACACATACAGCACTGTGATTGAGCCAGAGTCTGAAGTTGGTTTGATAAAACAATTTTTTGACAATTAAATGAAAAAAGAAAAAAAATAGCAAAAGTGTAGTAGGCTACTTTTGCCATGTTGCTGTAGGTTAGCTTGCTACATTTTCTAGGGGGGGAAATTGTTTCAGTTTAGTGAAGCTTTATTTATGGTATTTTTATTGTGGGATGGCATTGTATGTAATGTGTAAAATAACTTTATGCCCAGATTTTTCACCACAGCCTCCACAAAATGAGTAAAAGTTGTGCCTTTTAAAAAACAAGGTAATGTTTAGAAGATTAAAAAAAATGTTTATTTAGCCAAATTCTGCTGAAATATCTTTATAAATCTAATTCCAACTGGACAGATAAACTGCAGGTATTTACAGCTGTCCAACAGAATAGTACAATGGTCATTTGCCTAAATAAATGTGCTAATGTAACTGGATGAAAGGAAATGTAATAGTTGGTTAAGCAGCCAGGAATTGAATAAGAAAACACAGCTTAATGTTATTTTAGGATAAAAGCACGGAAAATGCCAAACTCTGGAATGTTGAATGTGCCAGTTAAATAATGTCACCGGTTTATTTAGGGACATGCCAGTGTATCTGAGTTGATTATATCAGTACATAACATTTCTGCCATGTAGACAAAGAACCTTATCAGTGTGAACTGCAGTAAAATTTTACTAAAAAAAATACAGCTTTTATTTACTGTATTTCATTTGGTAATTTATCTATTACTGTAAGATGGAGGGGAATAAACTATGGACACACACACCACATACACCCACACAGGGGGTAGTTTACTATAGACTGACATGCTTTTAGAAAACGAAGAACCGTAACCTGATCAGGATTGCTTAGTAGCAGAATATTAAAACATTTAATAATGGTTGAGTTTAATGGTATTAACTGTCCTGGGAACTACATGGGCTTCACATCTCTAGGAGCTGTAAACCTGGTTTACAGGACCACTGGAAGATTTTTACTGTAGTCGTCATCCTTTTATTTACAATGGCTATAAACATTTATGTTTCATCATTTGACATTCAAAGCGACTTACATTTATTGTCATTATGCAACTGAGCAATTGGGGGTTAAGGGCCTTGCTCGGTGGTAAGTTGGTGGTGCTGGGAATTAAACCCTGATCTTTCAATTCAATTTAATTTTATTTGTATAGCGCTTTTTACAATGGTCATTGTAGCGGGTAGCAGTCAAACATCCTAACCACTAAGCTACCACTTTCCCATGTATGGAACAAGTATGTGAACCCCTTGATACACTGTAAAATGACCCTAAAGAAATGCAAATGTGTCTTAACTAAAGCATTTTTTTCCTAAATGTTGTGAAGATCTGATCCAGAGCAACCCTAAGCACACGCTATAAGTCGTTGCTGCTAAAGAAGATTCAACTAGCTATTAACTCCAAGGCAGGACTAGACTGGGCCAAAAAATTTAGCCCTGGCATTTTGGTCTAGACCCTTCCACTACATATAACAACAAATACTACCCAAAGCCTATTTTTCTGCGGATTTCTTTCGTTTTTCCTTCATCTTTCTCTGATTATTTTGGCAGACGCTGCATGCTTACAGAGAGCCCAAAAGAGGAGATGTCTAAAGATGTGATTGGGTTAGTAAAATGTCAATTAAGAAAAGAATCAATGAGCTGCTGATTAAATCTCTCAAGGGCCTGTCTGTGTTTGAATAAAAATCCAATGGCAACATTATTTAAAAAAAACATTACACCGCTGCAAAGACCACCATTAACTAATTCAGCAGAAAAAAGAATAGTAGAGTTTTATCAGGATGATATTGGAACAATCAGACAAAAACAGTATAAGATGAATCAAATTAAATATTCATCAGCCCAGCTGGAAAATTGTAATGGCCAATCAGCCACTGCTCCAAAGTTTCATTTAGGTTTTTCTCCAGCACCGAATGTTTAACTGGTGTGTTGAATAAGGTTTCTATCAGCTGTAATTTAGTGGATAAACAGCTATATAAATAAAACAAAATCGAAATTACTCTGACATTTTGTAGATGGAATTGTTGTTATCATGCAGTGTCATGATGAGCAGAAATGTTGTGATGTGATGATCATAGCTGCAAAATTACCATTAAAAAACACTGTATTGGTGGAGAGCTAAGTTTTTTTCATTCTCTCTCTCTCTCTCTCTCTCTCTCTCTCCCTCCCTCTCTCTCTTTCTCTCTCTGTCTCGAGAACTTTCTGCATTTAAGGGTCAGTATAAATAGGTTGAACTAACCATGTCAGCCATGTGATGACTCGACACATTCCACTGCATGCTGTCCTCCTCTCCACACCGTCTTGGGTAATATGTAAGAAGAGGAGATGAAGGTAAAACTGAACTGTTATGTAAAAGCCATGATAGGACCAATTCGAATTTTTTTACTGAATTGAGCAGACTCGCTTGCTCAGGGGCATAGCAGTGGCAGTTTAGAGGTGTAGGGGATTGAAGATCTTCTGATCAACAATACAACACCTTAACCACTGAGCTACCACTTCCTGTTCTCAAGTATCATAAGTCGCACTCTATAATTAGTTTTTTATTACTTTAAGGCAGTGGTTTCCAAACTGGGGGACCTGTCCAAAGTGACCCCTGTCTGTCACCTAATGACAGTTGGGATTGACTGGAGCAGATCCCAGTGACCCGGATTAGGAATAAGTGGGTATCGACAATGTATAAAAAGATGGATTTATGGATAGGATGATTAATTGCACAATCTCAAAGCCCTTATGTCTAACCCTGTGGTCTGACGGTGGATGTGATTTTAGTGAGATGTGATCCTGGATTAAAAAATCCTTCGTTAACCCTGAATCAACATTTCAATAATAACCATCTGATATCATTAGTGTGTGTTGACCGAACCTGCCTCAGTCTATTTTCGCATCTTTTCCTCCTTTTAAATTAAAATGAAATATTATAAATGTATTTATTAAATAAAAAAACATGAACTACCTAAATAACATCTGTAATACATGACATGCTGTACTGAACAATTGTATCCAACATGTATGTGCAGTTTAGTTAATGTGTGAACATTTCCCTCACCTTCAGCACCAAAAATAGATGTGTGTGTGCAGTAAAATGTATTTAGGTGTGTGTGCAGGTATAAACAGTAAATTCATAGATTTCTTTTAGATTTATGGTTATAAAAATCTATCTTGTGATTGTTTAATGTTAAAAGTTAATGAAATAATGTTAAATTCTGTTTTATAGTAAGAATGTTGCTCTATTGCGGTTCTACAGGTTCACCATTTCACATCATTTTACATTCAATTGTTCGTTAGTGATTGTTTATGATTCACTGTCTAAATTCATTAATGTTTATTTCAGATCATTAGAATGAATACAGACTAAATTCACTAATGTTTTTCCTGTATTATCATCAATTATTTTAATATCGTTTGTCTCAAAAATGGATTGAGGCGGGTTTGGTTGAAACACACTGATCACATTGAATTTTTATGATTGGTTGATTGAAATGTTGAGCAAAATCACATCTAGGTCCTCTGACCCTAGGATATATAAAGAAAAGCGTTTGCCTGTGCGAATAATGTAAACCTGACAAACACATTGCTTCTATTCTATTCTACAGTATTTGTATGAGTTTACTTTTAAGTGGACTTTTATAGTGTTTTTGTAGAA
This sequence comes from Bagarius yarrelli, assembly GCA_005784505.1. NCBI lineage: Eukaryota > Metazoa > Chordata > Actinopteri > Siluriformes > Sisoridae > Bagarius > Bagarius yarrelli. Next base: position 1,281,913 of record VCAZ01000055.1, read on the forward strand.
TAAAACTCATCTTTTTAAGTTTTCTTACAGTATAGTTATCAGTCTAGTTGCAGTACAAATGTAGTTAGAAAGGTACTACTTTTAAAGTTACTACTGAAAAGAAGTGTAAAAAAAATACAATGTTTACAAATAGTTACTTACTACAGAAAGGATTTATACTTTAACTATTTAACTATAAAATTACTTTGCATGTAATTAGATTGCAGCAATCCCTTGATGTGATTATTGAGTGGGCAGTTACAGATCTCCAGATGGCGCTGTTGTTTCATGACGAGTTTTGTAATGGTGCTCTTTTCTCTGCTATAGTTCAGAATACCACACAACATAATCATTAATAATCTAATATCTTTCCAGACCAACGTTTTTTTGTGTTCATCTGGTTTGTGTCTTTAAAAAAAAATTTGTGATACCGAAATAGAGTTCTATTGTCTGCACACGCCGTGCTGAGCAAACCCGGGGTATTTTTACAGTCCTGAGGAAAAAAAGATTTTTTTTTTGGAAAAATATGCAAAAATAAAGCAAGATAAGCACAGCAAGGCTTCTGTTGTTGATTATATAATCTAATCTCATAAACATGCTGTTCTCTTCTTTTTTTTTTTAAATTCTCTGTCTCTACATGCAGTTTGAATAAGGAAGTAAGAGAAGACCACAGACCCTTAATTGTCACTTTTTATAAACAGAGAAGAGAATAAAACACTAACTCAAAGTTCATTTCTAATTAAAAGCTTATGGGTGTAACGATTTACCAGACTGAAGACATAAGTTAGTTCAACCCAGACAGGTAAGTTTATTGACAGCTTTAACCAATGGTAGATGACAGAAACTGGTTATTGGGACCAGGGGAGAATGCAGCTGAGAAGAAGAGGCTGCACAGAGCCAGAATCTGATGGACAACAACTGACAACTGACGGAACTTTAAATGGGGTTGTGAGTAAGAGACGGTTAGGACCTTGGAAAGCTTGGTACGCTGGAGGTTGGAGATTAACTATGGAAATCCCAGGGAGTGATTTTTATTGACCAGACAGTGACTGAGTAGGGAGAATGTGTGTTACATTTACATTTACAGCATTTAGCAGACGCTCTTGTCCAGAGCAAAAGTGCTTTGAGTCGCATCATTGAACAGCTCAATACTGTGTTAGTGGGGAACAAGCTGCAAGTGTCAGTGATTAGTACTCTGGGAATTGGGTGAGTTGTGTGGTGGAGGAATCTTGTGATTGGCCCACTTCTGAGGGCCGCAACTCCGGTTGTCGTAGTGGACGGCATTTGCCCTGTTGAGTTTTGTTTGTATACTTCTTTTTTGCGGTATCATTCATTTCAGGTGTTTCCCATTTACACCCTTTGCAGCCTTTGCTTTGTGTTGATTATGTTACTGGGTTGTTATCTCCGTGATCTTCCTCGTCCCAAGTATCTCCGTAGCTATGATAATTGTGTTTGCTAATGCTAATTGCTATTCTTATTCCGAGTGTTTTCCATCCTTTCCTTCTTTCGTGTTTTGTTTTCTTGAAGCGGTTTCCTTTTGTTTATTCTGTTCAATTAACCTGTTGCATCCAACCTCCTCCTTTTCTCCTCCGTGCTCAGCCTGTGACAGAATGCGAAGCCCAAACAAAATTCGGGAAATATTTTTTCCTCTTTTGTTCCTGTCGTCTGGAAATATGGATCATGACAAAGCTGTGCAGATGATGCTGCTGCTGCAGGGTGAGAAATCCAGATTTTCTGGATCTACCGAATCTCATTACCTTCCCTGACAGCTGTTTCTGCATTTATTTTTGTTGGACTGAATGCTGCCACAAAAGCTAAACTTTTAGGGAAGGGGCCCCCAGGGAGACTTTGTGGAATATGTGAAGTGTTTGCTGGCCTGCACCTGTTCTCTATTCACTCTGGGCCCTGTGAAGGAGAATCCGACCAGCACCACTTCAATCCTGGATTTGACTCAAGACTTCTGGCTCATCATGGGACGTTGATGTGCTCACTGACTCACTATGACCTATGGCTCCATCCAGGTCCTGTCTCCGCCGCCTGGCTTTTTCCAGAACCCATCCAACTGGTTCCATCCAGGTCCCCGACCCTGACCCCCTAGTTCCATCCATAACCTGATCCCTGGTTCTGTGCCAAAGCCGACATTGATCCAAACTTAGACCTGACCCCGACTGTGACCCTGGTTCCACCCAGACTCTTGAGCCTGTCCAAGAACTGAATTTGCCCCCTGACTCTGGACCAGGATGTCTCTGGGGTTTCCGTCTCCACCCAGGACGCCACTGGGGTCTCCGTCTTCGCAAAGTCTAAACTTTCGGGGAGGGGCCCCCAAGGAGACTTTGTGGAATATGTGGAGTGGGTACTGCCCTGCAACGTTTTTGTGTTCACTCTGGGCCCTGTGGAGGAGAATTAGACTATTCAAGTTCTGTCCCTAGGTTCGCAGGTTCTCCCTAAACCTGACTCCGTTCCCTGACCCTGTCCAAGACCTGACCCCATCGCCTGACTCTGCCCAAGACCTGAACCTACCTCCAGATTTCACCCAGGATGTTGCTGGGGTCTCCGTCTCCACTTAGGACACTGCTGGGGTCTATGTCTCTGCCCAGTCTCCATATATGCCCAGGATGCTGCTGGGATCTTTGTCTCTGTCTCGAATGTTGCTTGGGTCTCCGCCCAGTTTTTTTTTATTATTATAAGAAACAATGTGATTATTACAAGTATTTTTTTCTTTATTACAAGAAAGGTTTTTATTTATGTATTTATTATGAAAAAATAAATCATTATTATGAGAAAGTACTTAATTTTTACAAGAATGTTTTCCATTAATAGAAGAAAGTTATTCATTGTTAAGAGAAAGTTTCTCATTGTTACGCGAAACTAAGTAATTATTATGAAGTCCTTTATTTTTTTAAAGAAACAGACTGTCATACTAATCATTAAATTTTACAACATCATGTTCGAGTATGCTCAAGTATGGGCACCTAACAACTAAATCCTTATGCCTCAACCTTGGAGGTGAAGTAGAAGTAGCTAAAATTATTCAGAACATCTGCAACTTATAGTCGGGAAGGACAGAATTTTATAACAAATCAAAAGCCGCTATTTGTTACGTTACAGCACAGTAGAACTTGTTTCTAGGGATATAATCCGAAGCTCTCTCACTCTTTGAAACAAGATGCTGTGTGTTTGTTATTTGTGGGGCCCATAGAACACCATGATGGATGGCCATGTTCTAATCTTTAAACCACTAAAGCTCCATCATTTGCAGCTGTGGAGAGATTGTGTTATGGTAGTTATATGTTTGTTGTGAGGCCAAGGAAGTGCTTCTTGTGTTTTGAACGTATTGGTTATAGGGAAGTTACTATAGATTATTATGTGTGGTATGCACACTGGAATTCTGGGAAACTGTGTGTGTGTGTGTGTGTGTGTGAGAGAGCTTACTTTTAAGAAACATTATAGCAGTCTCATCAATGGCATGAAACATTTCATACACATGAAAACACACTCATTCTCAGACCAGGCTCTGATCCATCATCAGGGGCAATGAAGTGTTTCAGGTCTGTAATGGTGCTGGGTCTTATTCTAAATTAAATGCAGGGGAAACCATGCTTCACTTGCGCTATTGAGCTTTTTTTCCTTTCAATCCATACAAAACATACAGTTCTGTGTGTTTTATCCCTGTGCATTATTTGCACAATAAGAAAAGTTTGCGTAGATATTTATTTACATCTATTACTCTTTCAAAAGTATTCCAAATAATCAAGAAAGTACAGTATGTCTCTAAATGTGTATTGGTTCGAATTCCAGACAAGTTTGGGCTTTTTTGGGGGAAGTGGTAGCCCTTGGGTTAAGGTAATGGACTTTAAATGGAAGATCATGGGTTAAATTCCCAGCAGTTCCAAGCTGCCACTACTGGACCCCAGCGCAAGGGCTTTAACCCTTAACTACTCAGATGATTAAAAAATGAGATAAATGTAAGTAGCTTTGGATAAGGGGGACTATAAAATAGCAGAACTGTAAATGTTCAGTCCTCACTCGAAGTCGTATGTAGCCAGATAAGAAGGTCGGGTCTCTATTACAGCTTTTATTGCCCAAGAGAGCATGTGACTGAGCTGAGACACAACCAGTCACAGTTTGTTTAGTTTAGCTTGAAATATAAAGTAAAAACTTTTAGAGAAACAAATCCAGAAATCATTTGGGAAAGTCTTCCAAATTAGTAAGACTCATGTCAAGACTCAAAAAAAAAGAAACCAGTCTTTAGATGATCCTTATAACCAGTAGAGATCTTAAACACATGCCTTCTGTGGAATCAAACCAGTCAGAGTGATTTTTAAACCCTGGGGTTGGGTGCCATATGCATCAGGTGTTTAGCCAATAGTTTTATGTCTGTAGCGCCTAGGACTAGGTCACCCCCACTCCTGGGGCAAGCTCCAAACCCTGATAAATTAGAGATAGTAGATCATGAAGTTAAAATAAAACCTGTGCCAAAGTTTAATGTTTGGTTTTGGATGCTTCTAAGTGGTGACTTAATAATAATAAAAAAAATTCAGACAGCCATTTTTAATAAAACAATATAGTTTCAAAATATTTCGTTTTACTTTGCTGAACATAACAAAGAGTTTAAAGTGTTGACTTTGCCACTAAACCCTGCAGATCCCAATCTTATAAAAAACCCCCCACTATTTTAAAGTATGTTTTAAAATATATTTCACAATGTATTTACATACATATATTTTCTTTAAATAAATTGTTTTTGTATATTTTTGAACATATAATGTTCAAGACATGTTTGAACATGTTATGTCATTATATCAAACCAATATTGTTATAATATAATTAAATACATTCTGTGTGTTTTACCCTAATTACCTGACATGATTGATTGTGAATCTACAGTCTGGGCTATGAAGAAATCAGCCTCCATTTTACATGTGTATTTGTGTATTTATTCTTTGGACATGTACAGAGGTAAGATATATATTGGTAGAAGGATGTTAGAAATGAAGCTACCAGGCAAAAGGCAAAGAGGAAGACCAAAGAGGAGGTAAATGGATGTAATAAACGAGGACCTGAAGTTAGTGGGTGTGAATGAAGAGGATGTAGAGAATAGGGTTAGGTGGAGACAGATGATTCGCTGTGGCGACCAATAAAAGGAGGAGAAGAAGATTCCTTCAGACAGTAGGTGGTGCTGTTATTTTTGGTTCTGTACAGACAACTGGATGACATAAAAAACAGCAGAATAATAATTTTTTTCCCCAAAAATCATATAAAGATGTGTCACTCTGTAATGGTGTGTGTGTATTCACACTGTTTCTCAGTTCTCTCGAACATTTCCTTTGGGCTCCTTGCCTTTGAAAAAATAATTACTGTAATAATTTATTACTGTCAAAGCAATAAGCCTATAAATCTTAATCACTAAGTTGGCAACAGAACTGGGCAACTGTGCCACACACGCACACACACACACACACACACACACACACACACACCACTGCCTTGAACACTCTGGGCTTCTTAAATAACTTCTCTCATTAGTTTTACCACAGCACTTTGTTTTGTTTTGTTTTATATCAAATGGAATTGAATAACTAATTATTAAAATGACTATGCTATTAATTACTAATTTATAAGTAATTATTACAAACTATTGAATAGCTGAAAGGATCGGGATGCCTGTCCATCACATGTATACGTGTTTCTTGAACATTCTTTTGTAAATGTGGTCTCAGTCTTCCTTCTATAATAACCTCCACACGTTTATAAAGTCTTCCCACTAGATTGTGTCATGTGACTGTGTAAATTTGTGTTTATTCAGTTAATAACATTATTAGTGAGTTCAGACGCTAATATTGAGGTGAGGAGGTCTGGGGTTCAGTCGGGGTTTCGGTTCATCCTAAAGATGTTAAGTTTAAAGTTGAGTCAGAATCAGGACATAAGAGTTCTTCTACTCCAAAACATGGAGATCAGAGATCATGAAGATCATGGCGATCAGAGGTTTTGTGTACAGGGACATTGTCATACTGGAACTGGGATTGAGTCTCATAGTTCCAGTGAAGGAATAATGGCATATGACAACATACCATACAAAGATGTTCTAGACAACTGTGTGACTCTGACTTAAAGAAAGAGACACACTTATGGGTGTGCTGGTGAATTTATTTGGAAAGTAAAGGTGATCAGAAGACCCACTGGAATACAGATTGCTGAAAAAAAGTGAATCCTGTATCTGATAGAAGGGAGTCAGAACACACAGAGTCCTGCATTGAGAGCTGCAGAGCAATCTGAGTGACCACGTTGACTCTATAGAAAGTGCCTACAATACTCATATGAGCAGCAGAACTGGATCATAAAACAGTTAAAAAGAACCAACTGGTGTTCGCTTATACACCATATAAGGAAGCAATTTGAGCAATGTCCTGCTGGTAAACATTGTGTCCTTTCATTCATGTGGATGACATCACCTATCTAAGCATTGTTACAGAACAATTACACTCCTTTAATATAACAGTATTCCCGAATGCTCTGCCACACTGCAGAAAGTGTTTTGGAATGTTTAAAGTGGCCCCTTTAAACCCTGTAGATCCCAATCTGACCTGAGATGTTTGTGGGATGTCCCCTATGGGGAAAATCAATATATTTTCATGCATTTACATACTATAATTTTTTTTTATAGTCAAATACATTTTCAACAAGCACAATAGCATCCAGAGCACAGATATGTCCTTATGTCAAATATATATATTATCAAATAAAGAAAACATTATTATTGTAGGCTCACCGGCTGCAATGCCCTGCCGGGCCACTGGAGGGCAACATATAGACTTTTTTTTGGTCAATATTCCAGTTCATATGCTCATTGTTTTTGTTTTGTTACGTGATTCCCCTGTCCAAGTGTCATGATTCCATTGCTTTTCAAAAATATTTTTCAGTTTCGAGTACCATTTTATGCGGCAGCATGGTGTCTTAGTGGTTGGCAGTGTTGCCTCACAGCAAGAAGGCTTGGGTTCGATTACCGGGCAGGGGCCTTTCTGTGTGGAGTTTGCATGTTCTCCCCATGCTTGCATGGGTTTACTCTGGGCACTATGGTTTCCTTCCACAGTCCAAAAGCATGTTTGTTTGGTGATTCTAAATTGTCTAGGGTGTACCTCTCCTCCCTTTCACCCTTTCAGAGACAGCTGGGGTAGGCTCCAGCAGATCCCTGTGACCCTGATTTAAAGAATAAGTGGGTAAAGAAGATGAATGAATTAGTAGGTAGATGATGCCACATTGCCTTCTATGCACAAGAACATTTACATAATATAAGTCAGGTGGATTTAATATTATGGCAGTTTGGAGTGTATATAAAGTTCATGATAGTGAAATGGGGACAAGTAGGTGAGATAGTCAGGAGTTCACATGCAGCATATGAGCCACATTGATACTTTCGTCCAGGATATGCATCTGGTTGTCTGTAGTAAGATATATTGACAACCTAGTAAAAACACACACGCAAATAAGCACCAGACAGGTAGACAGCAGGAAGAAACATTTCCCATTACTGTAAAACTAATTGGAAACAAAGTGAAGCGGAAGAGCTGCTTCTCCTTTGAAGAAAACATGTGAATTCCCTGAGTGCATGGACACATCCTTTTGTGTGCCAGAGTATTATATGTTTCTTCATTAGTTTGCTTTTAATGGTTCCTTTTCATTTAATCGCCCATTTCCCCCAGGCAAACTCTTTGATGGGGTTGCCAGGTCTTAGCAGGGGATCCCCATCTTGCTTCTAAAAATGCCTCAGCTCATTACTTGCGGTAACGTGATGGGAAAGTCGGCCTAGATTTACCACAACACACACTTGTACATGTTCACTTGTTCATGACAATTTTTTCAAATGATTTTTGTATTGACTTGAATGGATAATTATTCAAATCTCACACCTCTTTTACTAAACCTATTCGAATACTCCTCAGAAAACGTTTCAGTTTATAATAGCAAACTATGAAGTCAATTACATCTGTGCTGCAACTCGACTGAAGGAAATCTTAAAGAGATCAGTATATTCTTTAAAAAAAGTCGACTTTAAAGCAAACTGCTGGAAATATTGTTAGTGTACTAGTTATAGTAACACTAGAACAGATCCGCGAAATGGGTGAAAATGACGTCATTTTTATTGCTCAGATAAGGAATGAAATCCAATAAATTAATCCAATAAAGTTCACTTGCTGGTTAATAAATCAATCAATCAGTCTGAGTTATCTGAGATTTAACTACTAAAATATCAGTTTCATCAGTGTATCTTTGATTTTCTATTTTTCTGATACACAAACTGCAGATTATATAAAAATTATAATATAAAAATATCAACTTATTGCTTATCCGTATCGGAATAAGCCATGAGAAAGACTTAATTGTCAGGTATCATATCGGTTAAAATTTTTCATATTGTGCATCATTAATATTGAGTATATCTTCGATCAGTCGATAAAAAGTAAACTATAAGAACACACAATATAAAGTACACATACACTCCACAGTGATGCTGTAATCTTTACAGACAAATAATTGCATTAAATAAAATGAGTACATCTGTATCACTGGTACATCTTATATGAAAAATCTATTTGTGTAAATTGTGAGAGCACGATCATGTGGTGCGACCGGTATGAAGCTGGACTGTAAGGGAAAAAAGGCTTGTGTAAACAAACAGCTCTGATTTTGAGTTGTTCCTGGGAGGTTACAGTAAATGATGTGTTAGAATAAAATTACAGACTCTTTTAAGGAATGTGTATGGAGCTGCAAAAGCATTCTAATCCCAGCACTATGACGCTTGTCGATCGGGTTAGTGACTTATTACTTTTTACTTATTTATTACTAACTATTTATTTACACTCGAGTTGTATTTAAAAGGAGAGATTAAAATAATAATCACAATCAGGTTTGTTGTTTTGTTACTTTTTACCAGACGCTCTTATCCAAAGCTACTTACTTTCATTTTTAATTTTCTATCTGAGCAGTTGAGGGTTAGAATCTAGAGGCTTTGCTCAGCAGCGGCAGCTTGGTGAGGAGGGGGGTTGAGGGGGTGAGAGCTGGGGTTTAAACTCACATTCTATTAACATCTTAGTGGTCCAACATCTTAAGCACTGAGCTACGTCTTGGTGTTAGAGGGCATCATCTGAACTAATGTTAAAGGGGTCTGATCTAGAAGCAGAAATACAGCAGATCTGATCAGGGTGTTAATTGCTAAGGGTGTTAAATAATTAACACCCTTAGCAATTAACAATTAGCACACACTGATAACATCAGATTGTTATGACTGGTTGATTAAAATGTTGATTCAGGATAAATAAAGGACGTTAATCACAGCCCACACTGCAACATCATGCCCACCCACCTAGAAGATGCTGAAATGAGGATTAAATAGAACATGAAGAAAATGCACACTGTGTGTGTCTGTATGGGAGACTTGATAAATTGCGTGTGCTGTTTGTCCATGTTTGTAGGCCTTAGTGAATCCTTCTAGTAAGAGTTTTTACCTTACCCTCCTCGCCCTTTTTTACCCCCTTCTCCCTCTCACCCCTTTAGCAGATTTACAACTCAAAGTATTAAAAAAAAACAGGAACAACACAATAAAATTTCAAGGAAATTTCAAATACGATTATTATTGGGTTTTTTTTTTTTTTTTTTCAGAATATTTTATGTAATTAAAATATTCAATTCAGTTTTATTTTTGTATAGCGCTTTTACAATGGTCATTGTCTTAAAGCAGCTTTACACATTTAAAGATAATTATAAAATGTGAATGAAACAGAAATCAGTTTGTCCCTGATGTCCCTGATGAGCCAGATGAATAAAAAGAAACCTTAAGAGGAACCAGACCTAACAGACAAGCCATCCTCATTTGGGTGATAAACAGACAGCAGGAATTATGCAGTCACACTGTGGGTGTAAACAACTGTAGTCCTCAGACAACAGCTGGAGCGTCTTCATGGTAAAGTGGAGGTGTCCTCAGTCACCATGGCAATGTGATGTGATCATCAACCAAAGGCGACTTATCAGGAAGGGTCAGACAGGTCCAGAGTGGATAGGGGGGGCTAGATTACTGGCAGCTCAGGAGGGGCATATGTAGCTCGACAGCGAAACAGAGAGGGTAAGAGAGAGAGAGAGAGATAGAGAGAGAAAGCAAGAGAGAGAGAAAAAAAAAGGAAAAAAGAAAAAAAGAAAGAAAAAAAAGAAAGAAAGAAAAAGAAAGAAGAAAGAAAGAAAGAACAGTAAATATCGCATAAATCGCAATAACCTGGGGTACTTACATCATTTTTGAAAAAAAAGCGCAGGTAAGTAGCAGTAATTGCAAGCATAACCACTCCTTCGAATCCTGTAATGTTTTTCACATTATTCTGTTATTCTTTTTTTCTCTCTTACACACATACATACACATTCTATTCTCCCAAACTGGCATGATGTCATAGTCAAACGAGTGTGGTTCTTTCTAAGGTTTTTGAGGAACTGCTGTGTTTTTGTTTGTTACCTGCTGTTGTTTGATGGCTCACGATAATGACATCATGTCAAAAGCGTGGGTTAATAACAGTTCCTGGGGATTTCTTTTTGGTAGCATGCGACCGTCAGAATAAACGAAGACTTTTCTCAGACATTTCAGTAGAAATGTTTATTTTTCACACTATATACTGTATACTTATAAGTCTTACCAGAAGATCCAGAGGTTTTGAAACCATTGCAAAGTGTCTAACCGACGTTATTATCTAAACGCGTGAGAATTAACTGCAACTTAAGGCAAAACAGATATTTAAAGGTTTGGAAAAAAGCATAAAGAGAAAATTCTAATAATTCTTAAATGAAAACTCTAACACAGTTTAGAAGCCAGATGTTAAAGACATGATCTTCTATTATAAATCTGCGTTTAAAAGTTCTTTAAATGGAAAAATCGAGCACGAAGTCATGCTGATGAACTAATTTGATGCGTTGATGCTACTGGAAATTTGATGCTTTGCTGCTTTGTTACTACTACTGCAACCTGGTAGTAGTGGCTCAAATGGTTAAGGTGCTGAGTTGTTAATCTGAAGACCAGAAACACCTGGTTTCAAGCCCCACCTCCAGCAAATCAACCACTGTTGGGTCCTTGAGACCAAGAACCCTAACCCCTCCCGCTCCACCCTTCCTGCTCCAGGCTCTGGTGTTGTATCATAGCTGATTATTATATACTTCTACTACTATTCTGACCTTATAATACTGTACTATTACTACTAATTTTACCAATACTGCTCTGACCCCAACTTACTAAGATGATTTTACTAATACTACCACTACTGGACTATACCCCTTGTGCAAAAGTAACTTTTACTTTTAGAGTATATTTAACAAATTTTTACTGTTGCTCAAGTACATTTTTAGTGAAAAAACTTCCCGGCGTCCCTCTGTTACTGACAAATGTAATTAAATAGAAGAGTTTTTAAATAACTAGTTTCTAGTTTGACTTTGGAGATGTTACGAATCTTTTGCTAGTGTGTGGGTGCGTGCATGCGTGTTATCGTCTATGTTTTTACTCCAATAAATAAAAAAAAAGTTTATAATGCGATCAATGGTGTGTGCAACATAATAGACTGACATACAAGAATTCTAGCTCTAACTTTAAAAAACTTGTAGTGGTGAGTGTCAAAATTACACCTATTTGAACCTTATTAATAATCATTTGGTATCTATGGCCACTTTAACCTTATTGTAAAACCACATTTCACACACTGTCACACAAATATTTTTCCTTATATGTGCGCTCATGCAAGCAACAACAAATATCCTGTAAACCTACAAACACACACATTCATGAACAAACACTTATTCTAAACATTTGCACAAATGACAGGTGATGTGATGTTAAATGTCCATCACAGGACTGAGATTGGCTTTACTTTACTTTAAAGTGTTTTATATAATCAGAACAGAGAGACTTTGGAGGACATTCCTCTCCTCCAAAGTCATTCTGTTCTGATTATATAAAACACTTTGAAGTAAAGTAAAGCCAATCTTGTCAAGTAGTTTGAAATACAGGATTTTTGCTTCGTATCAATCAGATCAGAAGAAACGAGTAAATAACTACTCGAGTAGTTTTTCATCTTATTTTTATATTTTTATAATTATTTTTATATGAATACTTTTTACTCTTACTCGAGTAAATATTTCTATAAGTACTTGTACTTTTACTTGAGTACAGATTTTGGCTACTACCACTACTACTGCTACTACCACCACTACTAATATCACTACTACTACTGCTACTATTGATATCACTACTTTTACTACTACCACCACTACTACTCCAACAAAAGCTGCTTCTATTTCCTCTCCTCTTTTTCCTCTTATTATAACAGTAACCATTTTCCTACTCAGAATTCTACTTCTATTACTATCAGTACCTACAATAATGCCAGATTTATATTATTTCCTAAAGCAGAATATTTTACCATGTTTTCACTCACACAGAACACATGATAACATCTGTAAACATGTTATGTATTGAATCATTTTAACCAAACCCTAAGATTTGCTGACACATGCATGATGTCATTGTTTTCCCTCACACAGTTGTAGACTTATCACTTGCCCCGGGTAAAATCTAGTCATTAACCTTTCCGATTTCATTCCACCTGTCCTACAGGTGCACAAGAGTTGTACAGACAGGCACAGCAGCTGTCTGTCACAAGGGCAGAGGGTGACAGCATACCAGTAGTAAGGGGTTACATCATAGTTTTCTTAGGTAAAGCTTGAAAGAGAGAGAGAGAGAGAGAGAGAGACAGAGAGAGAGAGACAGAGAGACAGAGAGGACGCACAAAAACATTGGAGTAAATACACACATGGTTTTGGGAATACACAATTACAAATGTAGCAAAACCATGCTAGATATTGCTAACCCCCGGTTCATTTAATCTGTATGGTACGCCATATGTAGTTATACACAAAAAAAACATAATTAAAAAACAGCTCCTGACAGTAAAGCAAATATGTTTATACATATCCTCTACAGCACAGTGCAATTTGTGAAAATGACAGTGATGATCATTTGTGTAAAGAGCACAAGAACCACAACACAGCATCCTTTTCCTTCATGTTGCACTATAAGATTTAATATAGGATTATAAAATAGTCAGGATGCTAAAGTCGATTTACAGTGGAGGAAGTTGGAAGATGGAGTCTTGTGGGACAGATGCTTCCAGACTTTATATTAAATATTAAATACATTTTAGACAATTGTATAGCAGCTGTTTGAAAAAGAACAACATATGGCTAAAGTTCCAATGACCAAAAAATGTTAGAGTCAATCTAAGCGGCCACTAGAGGGCCCCCAAAAGTAAATACTTTTTTGTGGTTGCTTATATACTCCGGAAATGTTGGGACGTTTATTTAAACTTAAATAAAATGAAAACTAAAAGACTGTCAAATCACATGGGCCAATCTTTTATTGATTTCTCACACACAGAGATTTCTCCAGTTTCTCTGAATCTTTTGATGATGTTATGTACTGTAGATGATGAGATTTGTAGTTTGATGTTGAGGAACGTTGTTTTTAAAAAATTCCACAATCTTTTTATTCACTCTTTCGCAGATTTCACAGCCTCTGCCCATCTTTAGAGATTCTGCCTCTCCAACACATCCTTTATATAGCTAATCATGTTACCCACCTGATGTCAATTAATTTAATTACTACATATTCTCACAGCTGAATCTTTCCTAAAATGTGCTTTTTTTACCCCTAAAATGAGCTCATTTAGTTTAAACATGTTATGTTATTAGTTTAAACATGTTATGCTATCTATGTTCTTGTGTCAATAAAATATTGTCTCATGTTATTTAAAAATCTTTTAGTTTTTATTTTATTTACATTTATAAAAATGTTTTAACTTTTCCGGAATTCTGGTTGTATATATATATATATATATATATATATATATATATATATATATATATATATATATATATATATACATAATATTGTGCTGTATTTTATCTGATATTGCATTTTTATATAATAATGCAATGTTAGATAAAATACAGCACAATATTATGTCTACAAGATGCAAAGAAGGGTAAGAACACTGGTATGATGTTGGTATGAAGCAACACAGCTACAACAGATAAAATAACTGATAATAATTGTGTTAGCTTTATACTGTGTAAATAATCAATCATTGACAATAATTACTTAAATTGGCGGCACCCCCAAATATAATTCTGCATCTAAATATGCAAGGGCAGAGACCCAGATACTTTTTTTGACTTTTGGATTATTATAGATGTTGAGGTGAAATAAAAAAAGTGTAAAGAACATATCTATATCTTATTCCTTTGTAAACTTCTCAGCAGGTTACACAGACAAATCAGAGATCGAAAATAGCTGCAGGTGACTTTCCGATATATAGACAAAAAATGGAAAAAACCATAGCAACAGTACAAACCCCAAACAAAAAAACAAGTTCCAACAAAATGATATAATAATAATTATAAAATAAACGTACAATGATGAAAACCTGAACATTTTTTTCTGTTTCTATTGACTAGATTCACCTTATAGCCTGTAATTATAACATGTGATAACTTGCAGGTGCGCGACGATTAGAAAGCACCGGTATTATCCGTTCTTACACAAATTTACTGTTTCCCATAGTGGAAAAGTACGAAAGACAGAAGGAAGGGAAGCGTTTCAGGATCCTGATGACAGGGAGACGTGAAGCTGTAGTTCTGCAGCTCACACACACATGTGAAATAGTAGTGAGGTGTGTTTGTTTGACAGCTATACTGCTGATGACGGGAGTGTGTGTGTGTGTTCCTAGGGTTTGGACTGTCTGTTAATATTGTTCCTAACGTATGTACCAACACTCGGAAATGTTAAACAATCCTTTACCGTTCTGATTCTCACATACACACACACTTAGACAGCATTTATATGCGTAAAAAGCATAGAGGTGCTAGCAGACAAAATGTGAAATGATGTCATTACACACACACTTGGTATGTATTTACAATTACAGCTGCTGAATTTTAGGTCTGGATGTGTCCAATGGGGTGACAGAAATTTAAGTTTAACTTTATGCAAATAAGGTGCGACTCGTTTGATACGATTGGATACAATTCGATACTATATGGTACTCGGAAGCTGAATTTAAAATACAAACACTAAAACTTTCTTTTTTTATTTTATTTCAGCAGCAAGAAAACGGATTTGTTGTCTAGCGGAATGGTAAACTCACCCAAACGCAGCCCACCCTTCAGGCTGAGCGTTGGCTGTCCAGCTAGTACCTCTTAATGTGGGGCCTGCATGTGCCCTATATTAGGCTGCCCTAACAGGGTCCTCTGTTTTTCTTGCAGTGGCCCCATATGGGCCCCTCATGTAGAAAAATAGTGATCATTTTCTATTTACGACTTTATCAATCATCCTCAAACAAAAGTCTTACAGTATATTAACACACTCAAGCTAATACTGCATTCTATAGTAACAGCTGACTCACAGGATCTTCTATAGCGGATGCTTTAAATATACCAAATATAGTAATCATTACAATTAAAATTGATAGGATGATGTTGACTGTTAGAGGATTTACATACATTTACATTTAATGAAAGGGATCAACAGTGTCTAAATCTTCAAAAGTCAATGGCTTCAACTAAAATCGCATACTACATTTGAGTAAGTACTAAATAAATACTATAAATAAAGAACTTCCTATATAGTATGATTACAGCTAATATGATGTTAAAATGGTAACATGACATACGTCGTCACAGCAGCACGAATTTAAAGTGTGATAGTGTTTCATTTGAATGATGTTTAACGAGTGAAATTTACCTATAAGGTAAAATTTTTTTTTCTTAAATTACTAAAAACTACTTAAAGCACTTGAAAAGTGCTGCGTCTCCACTTTCTGCCCCGTGGGATTATGGGATAGTAAAGTCTACCTTGTATGCATACTTCAAAATCCAGGTGGGAGCAGTAGATTATCAGGAACTTTTTGCACACTGTAATTCGCATACTACTGGCCTCACATACTCAGTTTCACACACTATATAGTATGCAAGTATGCGATTTCAGACGACTTTCTGTAGTCTTTCTTTTTTTTAATTTAGTAAGACTGTTTTTTGGACATGCTTTAAAATGTAATAGCTTTGAACCGTCAACTCTATTTCTCTATTCTCTACGTATATATATATTTCTATCTATATATACTTTCTTTACTTCTCTCTCCATTACTCTCTATTTCTCTTGCTGTCTTTGTCTCTCTATTTCTCTTTCTCTCACTCACTTTTTCTTTTTCTTTCTTTCTTTCTTTCTTTCTTTCTTTCTTTCTTTCTTTCTTTCTTTCTTTCTTTCTTCTTCTTTTACTCTCTCTCTTTCTCTCACTTTCAGCCATAAATGTCTCCCATCAATCCTAATAAATGTCTGTGGATGGAGAGGATAGCCCATTCCTGGGTCAGCATGACTCTGTTTTAAATTACATGGTTACTGACTTCTCTTTTCTTCCACAGTACATGGAAAACCAGCAGTAACTCTAGAAAAAGAGGTACTAAAAAAACCCATTTGGGAGCCAAATGAATAAAATTTAGGCATAATCGTTTTTCCAATTATAACTAAGTTTAATATTTTAAACTGAATGCTGAAATGGGTTTATTGTTTGGATTAATTCTTGCCACATGTTTAATGTGTAATATCACCATAGTAAATACCACAGAAGACACAGAGACACAGTAGGTAGTAAATAACATGTTTCAACATAAACATCTTTGTATATTCATTTTCTACTCTTACACTGAAGACCCATGCCATGAGCATGCAGAGTTTCAGAAAGCTCAGTTGGACTGCTCGGCTGTAATTACACACACACACACACACACACACACACACACACACACACACTAACACCGGATATGGACCGAGTGAACCGAATGTCCAGGTCCGAGAATGTAACACGACCGCTTATGGAACGAGAGCCTGATTGTGCAGTGTAGAACACTAAGGACACACAGACTGGGAAAAGACTTTCAGGCTGAGGTTAGAGTTCTCTTAACTCAGCTTTAACGAGGTACATCATAAAAACATGGATTCTGTAAAAGTCAGACAGAAGAAAATTGTGTTTGACAGATATTTCAAACTGAATGCTAACAGAGATACTCATCTTTAGGCCTAGGGGGTGCTCAGAGTGTGTAAGAGAGAGGAGAGAGAGAGAGAGAGAGAGAGAGAGAGAGAGAGAGAGAGAGGAGAGAGAGAGGGAGAGAGAGAGAGAGAGAGTAGATGATTTATGATTAAGCGAAAAAAGCAGCTGGAAGAGCTCCTCTGTCATCTTTAAAAGAGTAAATACAGATATAGAGTGCTGTGCTTACGTGGTGCATGTGTGTGTGTAAGAGAAAGAAAAAGAGAGAAAGTGAGAGAGAGAGAGAGAGAGAGAGAGAGAGAAAGAGAGCGAGATGAGGAGAGATAGAAATTTCTGGAAATGCAATTTTTTTATTTTAGCGAAAGTTTTAATTTTTTTAAAAGAAATTTTTTTAATCTGGTTTGTAAGGTTACGTTGTATAGTTTAGCGATTGACATGCCAATTATTGGAGTGGAAGATCCTCATCATGGGCCCCATTTATCGAAAGGATTTATTCACTACTTATTTAAAGGAGCATTTACACTCGAAATATAGTATTCATCTCCCCAGAATTGCAAAACTGCCACTGTTGAACCCTACAGCAGAGCCCTTTACCCTTTACCCTCTTTACTCCAGGGGGCAATGTATCATAGCTGACCATGTGCTTTGAACCCAACTTCCTTAACTGGAATATGCAAAAAAGAATTTCACTGTGCAATAATGAACATTATGTGTGACGAACAAATATTTACTTATACTATATAACTACTTAATAAATCTGTGAGATTCAGAAAAAATAAACATTTGTATTCTACTTTTGCTTCTAGATGTATAAGGAATTAATTACACCTAAGAAAACTAATGTAAACCCTGATTTTAGCTCTTATAAGTGGTAGCTCAGTGAGAAGATTCCATTCCCTGCACCAACTTGCTCGCTTTCTTTCTCTATTTGTCTTTTTCTCTTATTCTTTCTCTGTTTCTCTCTGTTTCTCACTCTCTTTCTCTATTTCTCTCTCTCTCTGACTTTACTTCTCTGACTCAGCTCTAAATCTTATAAAAACTGTGATGAGTGGTTGCTTAGTGAGAAGATTGACTTGACTTCAGCCTACATTTTACATTTTAGGTGGCTGGGGTTAGTGTGTGTGTATGTGCTTGCAGTTTGTGTGTGCATGTGTGTGTGTGGATACTTGTATCCGAATACTTGTGAATTTGTGACTTTCAGATTTAATTAATGTACATAATAGATATTCTGATCTGTATATAGTCGATCAACTAATACACCCACTACACTGTGTAGAAGGGCTGTGTAATAATATCGATACAGCTAACTATCACAATATTTTTTTCTCAATATAGTATCAATACTACATATACATATTTAAATTACGTTTTAAACTGATTTACGCTTGCGTTAATTTTTAGAAAAAAATCAACTTCCTTATGTTGTCGCTGACACATATGGCCATTGTCTCAGAAATAAAAATAAGGCCCCCCATATTTTCAACTATTTGTTGTAAAATTTTTAAAGTATTGCTATATGTATTTTTTTGTAATATTTTGTAATAACTGTAATATATTGTGATATCATGACCAATGTATCAGGATATGTATCGTATCGTCAACCCTTGCCAATACACAGCCCTACTGTATAGTAATAAAGGAGGGTATACATTATGAAATTCTTTAAATTCTGTCATAATTAAACAGAAATACAATATAATCAAAGGACTAACTTTTTTGGTTTAAACCTGGTTTATATTTTGGTTCAGTATTTAAAATAGTATTTCTGGGTTTGTGATCTCTTAAAACCTCATATATACTCTCTTACAAAAAAAACAGCCTTCTCAGCTGAGTTTCCTTCATCATGCAACACTTATTTGTTCTGACATGATGAATGATGTGTTTAATTTTGTGAGTGTGCACTTGTACGCTGTGTATTGCAGATTTGAATGTTTAGTTTTAGGTTTATTTACATCCCTGGAGTCTTTTTAGGGGTTGGGGTGGTTAGTGTTCCTGGAGGAGCCAGTGATTTGTATTTGTTTGTGTGGTTCCTTTTTGCTAAGTGAGATGTGGAGGTTGTCATAGCGATTTCCAAACGCATGATGAGAAAGCTCATGGGTTGAGGTGTTTTGTGGGTTTGACTGTATAAAATACACTGATTAGAAGCCAAAAGAGCGAGAATAGTAGAAACGAAAGAGAAAGGATCAAGCCTGTGAGCATACACTTTCTATTTTGGCCTTGCTAGTGATCGTTTTTGAGTCACGCTAGCTAAGAATTAAAAACAGGACGCATGGGATTTGTTTTTACATTTAAGCTGTAATTCAGCTCATATAAAAGCAAATAAAACTAATCAAACTATTTTTTTACTGTCATATTAAAGGACATGTTTTATTTTGTAAACCCATATAAAAGGTTACTATTGTATACTTTAGGATTTGCCACAGAGTACTGTACTGTAGTATTAACTGTAGTGAATTGATAAACTGGAGTAAATACTGTAGACTTTAAAAGTTACTAGAATAAACTAGAAGTCTGTGATAAACTGGGCCGTATTATAGTTTTTACTAAAGGATTTAGTGTGTTGTAGTATTTACACTTAGTTAATGTTTATGCCAAACTATAGAAAAAACTGTAGTGAACTGATCAACTGATTTTGAAGAGATGCTCAATAGGAAACAGAGTTATTAATGAGGAACGGTGTGTTTTAGCGTGAAAGACCAGATTCCCTTTTCTAACAGACAGCAAGGTCACATCATCGATTACACAAATGCAGTGAAGATTTTCAACAAAAATGAGCAGGAATAATAAATGGTTTGTTAACATGTTTGGGTTTTATTTATTTGAGGGATTTTGTGTGTGTTGAATTGATACACTTAGTAGTCATTAGTTTATTTCACTATAGTAAAGTTACTATAACAAGTGTTTACTGTGAAATATATTTACTACAAAAAGGTTTATAAACACAGGAGATATTACTACATAACCCTATTCCTTTATATGACTCTGGATTCACGAATCCTTCTCTTCATTTACTTGGATTATTTATTTTGTTGCTAACAACAACACAGATAAATACAAGCCAAAAATTACAAAATTTAATTGTTTTAAGTTGTTGTTAGCTAGTAACTGTAGGAACAAGAAGCTGACGGATTCCCCACATCATTATGCCACCATCACCACCAGGCTTAAGACAAATTTGACTCCAAATTTTGATCTGTATCTTGCAGTAAAAATCAAAATTCATTTAACCTTTTCCCGCATCACATCTTCTGTGTAGTTATTTTGCTGTTGTATCAGTCACCCCAAGGTTCAGTCTTTTGTATATTTCTCAAATGCGTTTTTGCTCATTATGGTTGTAATAGATGTTCCTACTGTGAAAGGACACAGATTCACTGATCACTGGATGTTTTTTTTCCTTCTTGCCCAATTATCATCCTGTATAAATTAAGGACTGTCATGTGGAGAAAATCCCACCTGAATGTCAGTTTCTGAAATACTCACACTAGCCTATTTCTCACCAACATCCATACAGTCACAGAGATCATTCATTCATTCGAATGTTTCATGTGATCATAAACCAAACCTCTTGACTTGTATCTGTATGATTGTATGCATTGTGCTGCTGAGACATAAATGTGTTTTTCCTTCACTGAAACCAAAAGACTCAAACCTCCAGTTCTAGTATGACAATGTCCCTGTGCACAAAACCCCTGATCTCTGTTGTAGTAGAAGAACTCTCATGTCCTGTAGTTCTGATTCTGATTATTATATTATCCTGACTCAAGTCGATGAGTAAACTTGGCAGTTTTTAAAGTTGTTTCATTGGTATGATCGCATGATTCTAACAACATTAACGCTACTCAGTGCTGTAACCCATCCGGAATTTACTGTTTGTCAGTGGCTGTAATTAAACGGGGGAGGAGGGGGTATGGGGTCTTGTCCATCTGTCTGACAGAGACCAGGTGCCGCTGCTCCTCTTTTAGACTGATACTGAGGTGTCTATTTTAACCCAGACCCAGGAGGATGGGGTAGTTTTGGAAGAATGGGAGAGGAATCTCTGGACCTAACTACAGCTAGTGTAAAAAGTGTGTTTGAGTTTACTTTATACACATATCTGGACATACAGTACAGTTAAAAGCTCGAAAGATATAAAATAAATAAAATAAAATAAATAAATAACTAAATGAATAAATGAACATACAAATACACATATATACTAGAGGTGTGATAAGACACTTATCCCTTAAGACAAGACGAGACACAAGACTGGGTTCACGAGACGAGACGAGATTTTTAGAATCTTTTAAAAAAATGCTCAATGATGAAATACAGGGAAAAATATCAGTCTTTTATTCAACAGAAAAACACAAAATGCATTTTAAAATCAACTTGTACTTTATGAAATTAAACTTCTATTTTAATAAATTATATGCAGTAATTAACAACATTTAAAAACACTGTGCAAAATGCTTTGCCACAAACTTTTTTTGCCACATCTGTTAATAATTTGTGCGGTGGCAGTTGTAGCAGCTTCTGCTCGGACATCAATACCTTGCCAGCTGTTGAACTCCGGATCGCACGGAATACATAAATAAAAATAAATAAATAAATAAAAATAAGGTTGCACTAAATTACATATTTTATTTTATCACAAGGATATGTAATAAGACAATGTGATGTGTGTGTGTGTGTGTTGTTTTTTTTAATCCAGACTTTTACATCGGCAGAAAGAAAAAAGCTACTGTGTCAGAAAACGAGGGTATTCCCTTCATCTGCTCTGTTAGATACAGTCTGGATGAATAGAGAATATTCTAGAATAACATCCAGACATTTCCAGTCACACGGATCTCCGTTACACCTGCTGTCTTACTGGGTGGAGAGAAAATGTGAACAATGTATGAGTCAATTTAATGTAGCTGTAAGTTCCGCACTAGATTTCTCAGGATTAATCTTACTACAGAAACACACACACTTCTATATATAAATAGGTAAGATGCAGTAAAATAAAGAAATATATATACAAACAAAAATTAAAAAAAATAAATAACCAAAAAAAACACAATTGGGTTATTTAGCTTTAGTTTTCCCAACAATTTGCAAATGTATATGCGTTTGTTATCCAAAACATTAGATATTCTACATTTCATTGCAAATCTTGCAAGTGAACATGTGAACACACTCTACATAATCAAAAGTATTAGGACAAACAGTTTCATGGTTTTGTGTATATCCTATCCCAGATTTAGTCTCACTCTTCCTTCAACAATAATATTAATAATAATAATAATATTTTTTGTTACAAAAATTACGTTTGTAGTTAAAACTTAAACACTCGCCAATTGTATTAAGTAGCAGCCATTTATTTCCGGTCTGATTTGATCAAAAGAAGATGAACTAATCAGGAACCCACCTAATCTGGCAACACTGGGCGGGAACCCATCCCATCTGACAACACTGTGGGGAAACCCACCCCCATCTGGCAACACACCCAATTTCGCGACACTGTAGGGAAACCCACCCAATCTGTCAACACTTGCACTCAGAAAGTGGATAAATCTTTATCGGATCTAGTTATCAGAGTTCATTTATTTTAATCCATATCGCCCAATAAATTATCTATCCAATAATATTGTGCATCCCTAATAATAAGAATAATACTATAATAATTTTATTCTAAATAAAACTAATTACTTTTTTTACTAATATATTTTATATACATTGTAGCAGCCTGTGACAGCCGCCTCTGAAAGGGCGAAAGGCAGGAGGGGTACACCCTGGACAGGTCACCAGTCCATCACAGGGCCACACACTCACTCCTGTGGACAATTTAGATTCACCAATTAACATTCATGTTATTAGACTGTGGGAGAAAACCGGAGGACCCGGAGTAAACCCACACAAGCACGGGGAGAACATGTAAACTCCACAAAGAAAGAACCCCCGCCCAGGAATCGAACCTGGGCCTTCTTGCTGTGAGGCAACAGTGCTAATCACTAAGCCACCATGCTGCCCGCTGTGTGATTAATCAATCAATCAAAGGAACAGTTCCGTTTTACCATCAGTGCGAATTTCAAGCCCCGCCTCCTCTTTGATTTTATTAGCTGTCTTTCTCCTACCAGACTACAACCGATTTAAGTGACACTTTAAAAGGTCTTATGTTACAATCTATGAAATATTGACTAAAAGAATAAACAGACAGGAATGCTTCCACATGCCTACAGGATGAGGGAAGTGTAACGGTCTGTACTGTCCAGAATTATCTGTCTGTTTATTTCCACTGCATGAGTTAATGTCTTTGATGCAGTGCAAACAGATACGATGCTCCAAGATGTCAGCTGAAGTGCTGCAGATGGTTATAACCTCATATGGAATTGTGTCTCTTTGCTGCTGTGTGAGATTTTAACGAAATAAATAAAATATATCTTCCATAGCCAAACCTGACTGACATGTGAGTGTAAAGTTGAGGTCCTTACAAAAACAGAAACAATCGTTCATTCACGAAAGTCATGTAAATCTTTACAGAATGGTGTGTCAAAAAACTAGAAAAAAAACCCTCTACAAGTAAGTCAAGTAAAAAACATGTCCTAAAATTTAAAATCATTAGTCACTGATTATTTCCCGGACACGACTTTTTAGACTTTTTTAGTTTTTTTGTGACATCCGAGACTGAGACTAGATGGGGAAAGAGAGAAAAGAAAGAAAAAAAAGAGTCCAAGAAAGTGTTGAACAGAAAAAAAGAGCAACAAATGGGAAACGACCAAAAGGTTTACACACTTTGTCCAAGCCACCCACAGTATAGTAGTAAAAAACTTTTTCTTTTTATTTTACTGTTTTTCTCTCTTTTTGTCTTCTCTCTTTCATTCTCTCGCTCCTTTTCTTCCTCTCTCTCTTTCTTTCTCTCTCTCTTGCTCTCTCTTTATCCTGTTCTCTCCTTTTTTCTCTCTCTTCCGTTTTCTCTCTCCTTTTTGTGCTCTCTCCTTCTTTCTATTCCTCTCTTTTTGTCTCTCCCTCTTTCTTTTTTCTTTCTTTCTCTCTGTCTCTCTTTCTCTTTCCCCCTCTCTCTATTTAAATTCAAGTACTCCCTCCCTTAAGGTTTCCTGCCCACACCACCACCACCACCACCTTGTGTGTGTGTGTTTCACTCACAGCAGCACTTAATCTGGCAGTAGGAGTGTCTTTATGCATGTGTATTTGAGTGTTACTGAGGGACAAGTCAGGAGTTCAGAGTGAGCGGTTCACGGATTTAGAGCCTGTCTGTAATCCACCACGTTTTGTTCGCTGACTCCTTGAAGTGTGTGTGTAGGTGTGCCTGAAGTCTACAGGTGAGGGCGGACATTTAAATTCATCTATCCTAAGTTTATATTAACTGCTACTGCCACTTTTTTAGACACAATTTTACTTTAAATGCATGAAATTAGACTGAGATTAGACTAGATTGGAAATGGTGCATGTTGTAGATTTTCTATATTTAGCGCATGTGTGTTTAGATCAAACTGTCTGATTTGACTGGAGTTTCACATCAGCCTTCTTGTACCTGGCTGTGAGATGTAGATGCTGCATGAGGAGGTCATGATTTTGAACGCTGTGATTAGACCAGGTCTGATTTCTCTACGCGGTGCACAAACTGGAATGGCAGAGGTGTGGTTGGTGTCAAATTCTGCTGCGGTATTGTAGCGATGATCTGTTCAGCTATCTGGCACGGGGACCTCTGCTGAGTGTTATCAGAATATTTTATCTGATTCGTTTTCTTATACTGGAGTTTGGGGAAATAGAATCATGATTCATTCGCACCGTGGGCCGATGGGGTTAAAGAACGACCGGAAGTAGAGTATAAAATTAAATCCGCACTCTAAAGAGAATTCCTAACAAAATGAGTATTCTAAAACAACAACAGTGGGCTTTCTGAAGCACTTCCTAATTCTGCAGTTGCCGGGCAGCTCGGATGTGTGGTTCTATTTGAGGCATCAGAGTGTGTGTGTGTGTGTGTGTGTGTGTGTGTGTGTCATATTTCTCTCTCTCTCTCTTCTGTCTGTCTGTCTCCACTGACTCTATTCTTATCCCATTTTCTTGACCCCCCCCATCTCCCCTTTGACCCCTGACTTATGCAGTCAGACTTAGAAACTTACAGCAGAGTGGAAATGATTTTTTTCTCTGATTTGTTCCAGATGAGCGAATTAATCCGTCTTGAGTGAAGTAAACATGTCCGCTTCCCTAACACACCGTCGGCAGGCAGTGATTTCATCTCTGTCCATGTGTTAGTCTTTCTCATTAGCTTAACGGATCTTATTTGGATAAACTCGTCAAAGACTAACTACATTTTGACCTCTCTGCTCCTCTGACTTTCTCTCTCTTTTTCTCTCTCTCTCTTACTCCCTGTCTCTCTTTCTCTCTCTCTCTCTCTCTCTCTCTCTCTCTTTCTCTTTCTCTGTCTCTCTCTCATTTGGCATCCTCCAGACTGCAGTTCTGTAGGTGATATGAAGCATATTTTTCGTGTACACACACACACACACACACACACACACACACACACACACACACACACAGACATGCTTATTATACACATATATTGATCTGTACACAACTGTACACAAACCCTAACCTCAGAAACCTAGGTTATGTGTGTTCAGGTTATGTGTGTTTCTATCTCTACTGATATTCACACTTCTTCTTCCTCCACAAGCATTACTTTTTAAACCAAGCACACTTTAAAAATTGAACAGGTTTCACATACGAACTTTAGACGGCTGCAGTCTATTGCGAGACTCGTCATCAGATTATACAAAACATGATGGAAACCAATTATTAAATCTGCATTTACATCATTAACATTTAATAGTACTGGAGGAACGACATCAATGTAATGAAGTAAAAGTAAATTTCTGCAATTAAAAATGAACTTAAGTGAAAGTAAAAGTAAGGACAGTTAAACCAACTCTTAAAAGGACATTTTTTAAATAAAAATCTACTCAAGTTAACAAAGTAAATATAGACTTCAGTAAAAAAGGTTGAGTGTCTTTGTCCTGAGTTAACCCTGCTTTGGTGGCCAGAAGTCACATTTTCACAAGTTATTTTGAAAGGGTCCGAGGAGGTCAGACATCAGAGGAAGACAAAAAAACCCTTCTTTCTCTGTATAAACATCAGACATTATGTTTTATCATCCACCATGACACAGATGGGACGAGTTAGTGTGTAAGATCAATAGTACACACACACACACAAACGAGAGACACAAACAATTTTTCTTTCATACAAGCACAATGGGATTATTACAATACAGAATCATGAAACAAAAAGGGAACATTTAGCACATCTGGTCATCGTCCTCCGAAACATGTGTATTACTGTGTTTGTCATGGCTCTTGAACGCATCCCTCTCTGATTCGGACTGTGGGTGGAAACCTTGCCGTGGCTAAGCAGAGCCAAACGTTTCAGGGCATTTGATCTTTCATCGGAGGATGCATATGAATTGAGTGCGTATTTATGGTTGGTAATTACGAGCTTTTCTTGCCTCTTTCCGTTCCAAGCCGCTCTCGGTTTCTGTGGTTTGCGCTCATGATGGGGAAAAGCACCAAATCTGGTGGTATAGTGTACGTGCAGAGATGCTGGTTGCAGCATAAGTGCAGGAATCTCGACGGATTTCAGGGAGGATATGGCTTTAAAGATGTATGTGCAGTAGAAACAGCGGTTACACCTGAGCTTAGGGTTAGAATCGACAGATGCGTGCACACACATACGGACAAGACCTAATGTCCATACATTAGGATGCAGGAACACCCTCACTCACCTCATATTTTCTGCTCTGCATGGAAATTCAAACTAGATGGCGATGTCATGGCCAAACCACACACGCTGACACTCTCTCTGTCTCTCTTTCTAATCCTCTGGTTTTCACTCTGTTGCTCATATCTTCAGAGCACAAAACGTTTTGAGTTATTGAAGTTCAAAGTCAGTGTTGCCTTCCTAAACACTTACTTAAACCCTCGTCCAGGGGCGCAGGAGACATTTTCAAAGTGTGTGTTTGTGTTGGGCCAAACTGTAAGCCCAAATAGTAGGAACAGATTTCCAGATATTAGACCACCACATAGCCACAGGCTTACCGTTGGACCAACATCATGTATCAAACTTGCCTACAGTCTGATCATCATTAATACAATAATATTTATTATTATTATTATTACAATATAAAGTAAGTGTAATAAGTAAATATAAATGGTCAGACAGCATGGTGGCTTAGTGATTAGCACTGTTGCCTCACAGTAAGAAGGTTCGTATCCCCTGCAGGGGTCTTCCTGTGTGGTGTTTACATGTTCTCCCTATGTCTGTGTGTGTTTACTCGGGTACTCTGGTCCAAAAACATGTATGATCGATTGGTGGGTCTAAATTGCCCATAGAAGTGAGTGTGAGTGTGTGAGTGTGTGTGGTAATTTGTCTGTATGTAGTCCTGAGATGAACTGGAGATCTGTCCAGGGTGACCCCTGCCTCTCATAAGGAATAAGCAGTAAAATTTAGGGACAAGCAAAATGCCTGCAGAAGTCCAAATCTGTCCCTTGTAGACTAGCATTTTATGTCTCAATTTTAAACTTGCTCAATTCTATATAGATAAATTTTTAATTCCGTTATTTCACACTGTTTGGGCTAATAGTTCAGGACTGTTTCAAAGCAGCTTTACAGAAATACATCGGAAACGACAATATTAAACATTCATTAGAACAGTGAATTTGATTGATATCTATAAATTTAGAGTCCCCAACTAAGCAAGCCAGAGGCGACAGCGGCAAGGAACCAAAACCAGTAGTCCGGATGGCCATTTAGAAGACAAGAGATCACTAAGAAACTGCCTTATTGTCTCCAAGTGATGGCGGCGACGGTGAGCTCGGAATAACAAAGAACAGAGATATGTTAGTGTAAATGCCATTCGACTGGTGTTAAACAAATATTATATTATGTGTTATTGGTGGTTGACCGGATTATTGCAGCCTAAGAATCCTATAACGGATTTGTATAATAAAAATGTGTGTATTATGTGTAGGCCAGGTTAAAGAAATGTGTCTTTAATCTAGTTTTAAACTGGCAGAGTGTGTCTGCCTCCCGAACAGTGGATAATCACATGGGATAATTGAATGTTATGAAGCTTTGAAAAAAAGAAAAGTTAGCACAGGTAACCATATGGTTATAATCCAGATCACAGTATATTAGTGTTCTCCAAAAAAAAACCAAACCACCTTACATGTCATTATTGTGTAGAAAAGAAAAAGAAATATGAGCACAAACGAGAACAAATAAAACAGCAAACATAGGAAACACTCTTTAGGAAGAACTTTGCTTTTGCATGCAGCTCTATATGAGAAATTGCAGCGCAGTCTGTCTAAACCTACTGAAGGGCTACAGATTCTCAAAATTCTTTTGGAATGTCCTATCCAGCCACTGGAGGTGTCTATCTCACAGGTTACATGCTGAACAGAACTCTTCAATTCCTCTTTTCTTTTCCGTTCTTGACCCTTATCGTTTCCAGGACATTTATTCATTGTTGGAATTTGCTGTCCTCTGCATATATATGCTTTCCATATATATCGTTGGTTAATCTACATTCTTTTTGTTAGTGAAAGTCAGGATTTACCTGCACAATTCACGCCAGACAAATGAAAATAATCATAAGATAAGATAACTCTTTATTTATCCTGAAAGAAATTCTTTTTCTAGTAGCTGCAAAAACAAGTACAAACAATAAAGAAGAAGCAAAAGAGAAAATAAAATAAAATGAATTTGCAAATAAATAAATAAAAAAAAAAAAAAAGGATGGATAATCTATCAATCCATCCATCCATCCATCCATCCATCCATCCACCCTGGATGGATTGCATTCACTAGTCCATCACAGGGCCACATGCAGACAAACAACCACACATACACACAAACACTCCTATGGGCAATTTAGAACGTTTTTGGACTGTAGGAGGACACCAGAGTAGCTGGAGTAAACCCACACGAACATAGGGAGAACGTGTAAACTTCACACAGAAAAAACCCCTGCAGGGGATACGAACCTGCAACCTTCTTGCTGTGAGGCAACAGTGCTAATCACTAAACCAGTTGTACATAATCCGTTGCACTTTGGGGTTTTTTTCTATATTATTTTGTTCATACAGGTAGTTATGCATTTTACGCCATTATTACTTAGTACCATTTTTATTTCAACTTGAATTTGCACCTTGAAATGTGTTATTTTCCTTCAATTTTCCGCAACTCGTAGCAATTCAAAAAAAGCTAATGATTTTTCGTCCTCTAATTCAATAATAATACTAATAATATTAATAATAATAATATTTTTATTACAAAAAACACATTATGATAACTTATAAGAACTTTATGTAGTTAAATCAGATTTTTACCAAATGTGTGATATCTACTGAGCTATATAAACCTACTGACATATAGTGTAATAGTATATTGTACAATACAAACACAGAGGAAATGGCTGGATCTACAATCTTATAATATTTAATTACGCCTGATTGAGTTTTATTTTTATTTTAGGAAACTGAAAAGAAAAAAAAGAATATTTTCAAGTTTAAAGATTGGAGAAATGTCATGTCGTGAGTGACATTAGTAGGATTATTACATGCAACCACATGACCACAAGGCAAATATTTTACCGCGTTACCACCTAGGAGCATGCTAATTGACACTAAAGCAAACATTTCATGATTTTAAGCAAACATTTCATGTGAGCTTATCGGTTGGGTCGGTTCACCGCCTCAAGTGACTGCTGAAAAACTACTGAGTAAAAACCAAACCAAAATATTGTAAGACGGGAATAAAACTTTAGACTTAAGATGTCAGATCTCTTTTATGTAAAGCAATTATTGGTAAAAATGATTACAATTCAGGATTAACCTGTATTATGTTTAACAGAATCATGGTTTAAACCTAATATGCATGTACTGTAGCAATCCTTCTCCTCTAGCAGGCTTCAACTCGTTTAAAGCTTCGAATGCTGCACAAAACAAATATGTTTCCATATAGGAATCTTTAATAATTGTAAATAAATTTTACCCAAAACCATATAAATAATGTAATCTTGAACCTTTATAAAAAGAACTGTGTATTTAGTAGAGCTGTGTATCGAAAAGAGCTTCACAATACGATACATATTATAATACGAGATATCACAATATATTACAATACAATACAGATTGCAATATTAATAAAAAAATATATGAAACTGTTAATTACATAGTTAAGAATATGTAAAGATGTCTTCTGTAAAGATGATGATGTGATCTTTGATTGGATCGTCTGTTGTTTAGATGTTTACCTTCACCCTCCTGCCGAGGAGCTGCACATCGCATTTCAGTGTAGAATTCCTGCAGATTTTCAGTTGTTTACAGTAAATACATACAGCGGTTTGTTCAGACGTGTTACCGTGGTTACATGCAATCTCCTAACTTTTGGATGGTGGATGTGGATTAGTGATGGCTTCTGACAGCATTTTAAGTCATTATATTGATTATTGTTTTGATGATGTCTGATTGTTAGAGTGTTTGGTGTGTGTGTAAAGCCCAAAAGTCCACTTTTTGGTGCTACGATCTTTTTTATGATTATTAATCCAGGGAAGAATAAAGGCGAACATTAACCCAGTCAGGACTACTGCCTTTATCATGCCCCCTTTAGTGAAACATACAGAGTGACAAAGTTAAGCTGAAAGATGAGCCAGTTGACAAGGAAGACAAATAAAATAAAATGAATAAAATAATAAGCTTACTCTGAGGACAACTTACCTGTAAAGAGGACCAAAGAGTCGTGAAAGGAACGTCCTCCGAACGCCTGATTTGATGTTAGCATGCGATTGTGCTCAGTTTGGCCACATTTACACTGCATGTATCACATGTCAATCGTGTAAGCAGGAATAAATCACATGGATTCCAATATTTTTAGATCGGTTTCAGTGCTCATTCGTATGTGGAAATATAGATAGATAGCTACAACTTTGATGTCATGTAAGGTACAAGTACATAACAACGAAATGCTGTTTATTTAAGAAAAATGCAAATAGTAGAAACTGTAGTGCAGATAAATATGTTTGTATGTACATTAATAAATAAGGTTCTGTCGGTATGTGAATAGAGGAGTAAGTGCAAGTATGTGCAGCATTTGGCAGACGCTCTTATTCAAAGTGACTTACAATCATCTCATTTACACAACTGAGCAATTGGGGGTTAAGGGCCTTGCTCAGGGGCCCAGCAGAGATAGTTTGGTGGAGCTGGGAATTGAACCCACAATCTTCGTGTTGAGTTCAGAAGATTTATGGGTCTGGGAAAACCTCCCTGAACCTGCTGGTTCTGGTGCGGATGGCCCTGTATCTCCTCCTGGATAAAAGGAGGTTGAACAATTTGTAACTCGGGTTGGAGGAGTTCTTGATGATTTTGTGTGGTCTGCGCAGATGTGGTTAGGAAACTCAATGGCAGGTAGTTGTGTGCCGATGAGGCATTGGACAGTTTTTACGACCTTTTGCAGTGATTTCTTTTCACTGTGGAGCTGCAATACCACACTGGATCATTTAGTCTTGGTCTGTTGCGTCCATGGAATAGATTTTACTTCCTGTTCCAGTCAGTACATCTACAGTGGGTTGTTTTGTTGTGTACAGTGTAAATGCAGATATTGGATTCGGGTCAGTTTTTAAAAAAAATCAGATGTATTCACAACATCGGAATTGGCAATCTAGTTCTACAGTGTAAATGCAGCCTTTGTTTTCCACTTTCAGTCTAATCAGCGAATATGATCGAAAACCACACAAAATTGTGGTCTGACTTCAGCAAACAAAATCTGCATTACCACTCACACACAAAATTTTACTGTACTAATAACTGGTGATTCTGGTTTGCATTAAACAAAACATGTCAGGAAGCAGGACAGGAGGATGGCATAAAGAAAATGTCTATGTCTGGGGGAAAAAAATTGGATGCTAACTAATTGAGGACTTTAATTTTTAACTCTCTGTAAATTATTAGAAGAAATATATATTTCAAAGGTTTTCTTTTTCTTTTAATTCTTTGTATCAATTTATTACACCATTTTCTAGATTGCTCATATTTATATTTTATTATATGCTCAGCTTTAGGGTTCTTCACCAAAAACTAAACAGATTTTCTACTAACTCCCAATTACAGCAGCTGCGCTGAGGCCCCTGTCTCCTGTCTACATGAAAAGAAGGTGCAGAGTTATTTTTGGAGAGGTGCTATGCGGTTGGTTTAAACATTTGGGGCCAAACATTGGTGCTGAGTCAGCCTTGAAACTTCCTCCATCTGTCCTGGTGCTGATGAGGAGCATTTCCACATTTCCACTAGAAGTCATGGATTCTTTAAACACTATTTTACCAGGACACACACGTTTACCTTTACATTAGCACTGCAAATTAAGTTACATGATTTAGGAATAGATTTAAATTGGTAGGTTAGTGGTTTAATTATTATTGGTTTAATTTCCAGCACCAATAATCTACCACTATTAGGGGCCTGAACAAGGCACTTAACCCACAACGACTTAGTTAGATAAAAAAAAGGAAGATACATGTGAGTCATTCTGACCAGTAATACAAAAAAAATGTACTTTGTTTATTACCTTCTCAAATCTGTTGGTTATTTACACACACTGC
Organism: Bagarius yarrelli; assembly: GCA_005784505.1. Lineage (NCBI taxonomy): Eukaryota > Metazoa > Chordata > Actinopteri > Siluriformes > Sisoridae > Bagarius > Bagarius yarrelli. The sequence continues at coordinate 1,314,643 of VCAZ01000055.1, forward strand.
TACCCAAATGCTCTACCTAATAAAGAACTGGGCCACTAAAACCAAGGGTTAAAATCTTTTTCGTTGTTTAGTTGGTTTTAATTTCATTTTGCTGACAAAGTGTACAGTCAGTATACATCATTCTCGTCCTGATGATGTCCTCAAAATTTCCTGGAAATTGTTGTAAGCTCTATTGAAAATCTCTTGAAATTATGGGGCATAACAAGAGGAAAATGTCAGCTAACCACATTAAACTTTCTGCGGATTGGAATCTGGCCTGCATTAATTTTTAGTTGTTGTTGTTTTTGCACATTGCTTGTGTTACTCTGCCAAAAAAGGGGAAAATAGCAAGAAGTTTATTTTAAATGCCAAAATTTTATTAAATTAAAAGTGTTAGTTTTTACCTTTGTTTTTCTGGCTACCATTTCTATCAATGGATTCCTGCAACAAATTAGTTGTATTTGTTATTTGTATTATAGTATTGTATTATTTATAATATAAAAAAAATCCCCAGGAAGTGGAATTGGCGCCTGTTTTGTTGTGTTTAAGTGTTTTTCTCATGTCTTACTTCCCAGTGGTGATTCAAATAAAGCTTATTTAAATGTAAAGAAATTCAAAGTATTTCTATTTTTACCTAATTTTTATGGACAATAAAAAAAAAGTTTTTTTAAAAACGTATACCAGTAAATTTCTATGTAAGGTTATCCCAACAGGGAAGGCTAGCAGTGTTCTAACTCACCTTCCAATCATAGCAATAAAATGATATCTTTTATTTTTACTAAAATTGAACCGATATTGTTTTTTTTAACCGATACTGATTAACTGCATGTTCATGTTAGCGATAAACAATATTTTTATAAATTTATAACACTGTCGATACTGTATTTTTACTCCCTAACAGCAAACACAACTATTTATAAATATAAATAGACTCTTGGTCTGAAATGTAAGAATTAAAAAATATATATTAACAAAAGACACTGTTATTAAAATGTCTTTGTTCAATAAAATCTTTAATGAGGTGATCAAAGGTTAAACAGTTAACTTATAAAATACAGTACATACATACATTTATATCAAATTGAATAAATATTGTAAACCGGGGGTGTCCAAAGTCCGGCCCATAGATAAATTTCAAATGGCCCACTGCTCGACTGTTAAGATGTTTTATATGTGACCCACCAAGAATAATATACCAATCACGCAGTTTCTCAATGACGGCACAGAATTCTAGGCCAAATGTAGCATTTATTGGCTATTTATATAAATCTTTGCTGCACCTAATTATATTATTTAGAATGTGTTTGTGCTCATTTTTCCAGACATCCGCACCACATCTCAACTTTTTAGAACGCTGCAAGTTCATTGTGGCTCATCTGGCACAAACCAACCAATCAGCATCCTCATCTTTTCCATCACATTGACACCTCAGCATAAAAATGAAGGAGCAGCTCATCTTGTGTGTTCTTTTCTTCGTAAATAAATCTTATAGCAAAGTTTTTTTGGGAGTGGAAATACATTGCTAAAATTTCCTTGTTGTAATGGAGAACACAACTGATAGTTGCTTAGCAACGTCACATGCCTCCGGAGCACAAGTAACCTAACCCTTTGGAAAGAAGCAAAAAGCTGTGCATTTAGTGTTTTTAGGCACGACATGTGAACTTTACCTAAGAGAGCAATGAAATTTAGTACAGATGTTGTTATGAGCAACTTTTGTTATTAAATAGAAATGCACAAAAGTTATATATATATATATATATATATATATATATATATATATATATATATATATATATATATATATATATATGGCCCAAAGGTTTGTCCATAACATTAATTTTGGCCCCCATTTAAAAAAGATTGGACACGTCTGTCCTAAACTGAATAAAAAAAATATAGATTTGTTACTTTAATGTGATTTAGTCTCCCACTCATACTGCATTTTGTGTTATTTATACTAGCAGTACTGTAACGGCAGTACTGTAACAAAAATCTGTCATTCTTTAGTTTAATACTGACCCATAAATCGATTTTCATTTCACCGGCAAGACAGAATGCCTGTGTAAAGTAGTAAAAGGGTTCATGTAAAAGTGTATAATGTTGAAGTGTGTGATGTAGAATTGTGTGTGACAACTGTTTGTAGGTATCAGTATAAGCTGTGAAATTGGCATGTTTGTGTAAGATAGAAGAGCCAAACCAAAAATGTTCTACAAGATGCTGTGGAACGTGTGAAAGCTTTCACTTCTGGATAAATAAGGAGCAGATCCATGACAAATTGTTTCACAGTTTTGTGAATGTTTTATGAATAGAAGAAAGCAAACATAGAAATGATAAAGCCAGAAGTTGATAATCTGTTCTAAATGCTAGCACATTGTTAAGCTTTGTTATCAAAGTCTTATTAAAGTACTGTATGTATTGGAATGTTCTCAGTATGTGTGTATATGTGCGTGTGTTAATAGTACAGGACCACTTTTCTCTGCGTAATTTTTAAATGCCTGGACCCTCGGGGTGTGTTAGAGAGGAAGCAGGTCTACACTTTTGACAGGTGTGTCCCCCAGGACTGCAATACATAAAATCAGAAAGGTCATCCCAGGTCAGGGGTTCATCTTCATGTGTGTGCCACTGTGTTTGTTTCGGTATGAAGTGTGAGTAAAGCACGTCGACTTTGACCTTTATAATTCTCAGACCTATGCGTCACACCGAAGCTTTCAGGCATGTGTGTGAGACACCTGGATGTTTTCCACTGCTATCCGCAGACATAAATGTAGTCGTAGATGTCACTGTCTGAATAGTGATGAAATGTGTCAGGTCTAGACACTGTTACCCATTTACGCTACTAAATCCTAAAAAATGTGTTGAAAATCAGCAAAAAGCAGCACAAGAGGTTAATCATGGCCATTAACTTTTAAGTAAAGGAAAACTGTCAGCACAGCTGCTGGTACGATAATGATATAAATGTAATTTGGTCTAAATGTCTAAATGAGTTTAAGTAGCAGGCAGCATTTTTGCCCCAATGGCGTCTAATCACAGTGTAGGAATAAGCAAAAGATTAGAAATGTGAAGGCTGTGTTTGTGTGTGTGGCTTGTGGGTGGTCTGTCTGTGCTTGTATTGTGGCCATGTCTCACAAAGTGCTCCTGCGTTTTTCTGAGTACGTAGCTTTCTCCAGGCCTTTAAGGTGAGGCGAGTGTCATACAGCTGGTTTCTGTCTCTCGATGTAGTTTAAAAGCTTTTGAGTCAACACTTTTATAAGATTCTGGAACGAAAGCATCAACGTGTTTATTTTACTATTGAAAAATCTGTTGCTTACATTTACTCTAAATATATATATGAAAAAGAGGAAAAAAGCGAACAATCAAAAATGTCGCTAGGCAAGGAAGCGGCAAACAGCAAGAGCTCAACAAATCCCAACTCGTCAAAACCAAGAACAAAGAGAGTCAAAACCAGAATAACGTAAGCAATGAACAAAAGCCTGCTACATCAGGCAAGTAAACACTAAGCTTTAACTAACAGTGAATAAGAGTTTTGTTTGGGCTTATATATTTTTCTGATGGAGCCAGGTGTGTGTGTTTTGATGACTGTGAACGTCAACGAGACAGGAAGTGGCGTTGGACTGCTGAATGGAAGCTCGGGGTTCAAATACCAGCACCAGTTGCTCAGTTGTATAGAAGAGATAAATGTAAGTCGCTATGGATAAGGACATCTGCCAAATGTCGCAAATCTAAATGTAGTAAGTGCTGTAAGTTGTAGTCTTTGGTGGCCGTGTGTGTAAGCCTTAAGAGTGTTCTGGCCATTTAGAACACTGAATCAACCCTAAAAGTAATCAAGTAGGTCTTACGTGGCTTAGTTTCCTGCAGCACATGGTGCCCCTGGTGTCCTTGCTGGCCAACCAGATACGATCACCTAGTTCACAGTGACGAATCCCTTTTATGTTGTTTGGTAAAATCTTTGTTCCCATTGTTCGAGGTGAGGAATGTGCTATCAGACTTTTATAAGTGTGTGTGGGGTGTTAGCATTCCACAGGAATGGGAACGGTCAGTACCCAAGCACACACTGATATAGTGTTAGTTAGGATACCTGATCATACTCAGCCTAGAGGAAGACCTAAGCTCAGTTGTGGGTCTTAGCACAGAGAGGAATGTATTGATTGGTCTGCTCAACCTGCTGCCTGTATACTAGTGCGTGATAGCCTGAGGTTTGGCTGACTGTGACTTTAAGCTTCTCTATAAACTAGACCATACGCAAGTAAATGGGGTGCCCCATCACTTGCAATGTTCTGGGGAATACCCACATATACGTAAACATGAGTTTACAATGTGTTGGATAGTAAAAAGAAAAAGCGCCATGGCTTTATAAACCATATTAGCCATGTTGAGCTACCAGTAATTGTTCTGCAGGAGTTGGGGCTTAATATGGACGGCACCGTAATGGCGGGTTTAGGCTTTGTATGTGCCAACTTAATCAGTGGTGGATACAAACTCTGTTGGCACTTTTTGTTCAATCTCCTTGCCAATATACCATGTGATAGTTCCCACGCAAACATGATTGACTTGGCTGTATTGTGTTACTCTCGGTTCTTGGGGTTACCCATTCAGAGAACCTTTGAGGACTATTTGTTTTGATAGAGTTTATAATGGGTTGCACTAACATAATTAAAACGTTGAAAAGTTTTAATTAAATTCATTAATTAAATAGGATACCTCAGGGTTACACACACCGTTGCAGGTGCTTGAGCCAAGGTTCAGTGTGCCCTTACGGCGTTATTCAACTGTTTATTATATTTGTTCTTTGTAATCTGACATTTCAATGTTTCATTTAGAAAAGAAAAAGCATAGATACTCCAATTCTGGTTAAAATGTAAAGATGTAAACGTGTATTTACAGAGCAGATGAAAAGAGTGTAGATTAAGAATCAATTTTTGAATCGGATCACAAAGTGCTCCTGCGTTTTTCTGACTACGTAGCTTTCTCCAGGCCTTTAAGGTGAGGCGAGTGTCATACAGCTGGTTTCTGTCTCTCGATGTAGTTTAAAAGCTTTTTAGTCAACACTTTTATAAGATTCTGGAACAAAAGCATCAACATGTTCATTTCACCTTTGAAAAATCTTTTTGCTTACATTTACTCTGTATATATGTATATATATATATATATATATATATATATGTTATAAAAAAGAGGAAAGAACGAACAATCAAAAATGTTGCTAGGCTAGGAAGCGGCAAAGAGCTCAACAAATCCCAACCCGTCAAAACCAAGAACAAAGAGAGTCAAAACCAGAATAACGTAAGCAATGAACAAAAGCCTGCTACATCAGGCAAGTAAACACTAAGCTTTAACTAACAGTGAATAAGAGTTTTGTTTGGGCTTATATATTTTTCTGATGGAGCCAGGTGTGTGTGTTTTGATGGCTGTGAACGTCAGCAGGACGGGAAGTGATAGTGCAGTGGTTAAGATGGAATATGAGGGTTCAAATTTCAGCACCAGTTGCTCAGTTGTATAAAAGAGATAAAGTGCCTTAAAATGAATTCATACATTAAAAGTCATTGTAGGTCCTACATGGCCTAGTTTCCTGCAACACATGGTGTTCCTGATATCCTTGGTGGCCAACCAGATACGATCACCTAGTTTACAGTGACAAATCCCCTCTATGTTGTTTGGTTCAATCTTTGGTCCCATTGTTCAAGGTGCGGAATGTGCTTCCAGACTTGCCTGTGTCCATTTATTTTATGAGTGGGGGAGCGTGTGGGGTTATCATTTCACAGGAACGGGAATGGTCAGTACCCAAGCTCATGCTGATATAGTGTGATTATAGATTAGTTTTGCCGCCTTACAACCACAAACTTAAATGTTTTTATTGAGATTTTATGTGATAGACCAACACAAAGTACCAAATAATTATTAACTGGAACAAAAATGTCATATGGTATTTAAACTTTTAAGCAAATAAAAATCTGAAAAGTGTAGTGTGCATTTATATTCAGCCCCCTTGTACTCTAATACCTCTAAATAAAATCCAGTGCAATCAATTGCCCTCAGAAGTCACCTAGTTAGTCAATAGACTCCACATTTGTGAAATTTAGTTACAGTATAAATACACCTGTTTCGTGAAGGCCTTAGTGGAGAACACTAGTGAACAAACAGCATCTTGAAGACCAAGGAACTCACCAGAAAGGTCAGGGATGAAGATTAGGTCAGATTATAAAAAAAAGTCAAGCTTTGAACATCTCAAGGAGCACTGTTCAATCCATCATCCAAAAATAGAAAAAGTATGCCACAACTGCAAACCTTCCAAGACATGGCCGTCCACCTAAACTGACAGACCGAGCAAGGAGAGCACTGGTCAGAGAAGCAGCAAGAGGCCCATGGTCCATCTGGAGGGGCTGCAGAAATCCACAGCTCAGGGGGAAAATCTGTCCACAGGACAACTATAAGTCGTGTACTTCACAAATCTAGCCTTTATATAAGAGTGGCAAGAAGAAAGCCGTTGTTGAAAGAAAGACATAAGAAGTCCCGTTTGCAGTTTGCAACAGGCCATGTAGGGGACACAGCAAACATGTGGAAGAAGGAGCTCCGGCCAGATGAGACCAAAGTTGAACTTTTTTTGGGCCTAAATGCAAAATGTTATTGTTGCGGAGATGTTACACCACTCATCACCCTGAACACACCATCCCCACTGTAAAACATGGAGGTGGCAGCATAATTCTGTGGGGATGCTTTTATCAGCAGGGACAGGGAAGCTGGTCATAGTTAATAGGAAGATATATGGAGCTAAATACAGGGCAATTGTAAAAGAAAACCTGTGAAAAGAAGACTTGAGACTGGGACAGAGATTTACCTTCCAACAGGACAATGACCCTAAACATACAGCCTGATCTACAATGGAATGGTTTGGATCAAAGAATATCCATGTGTTAGAATGGCCCAGTCAAAGTCCAGACCTAATTCCCATTCAGGATCTGTGTTTACAGATGCTCTTTATCCAGTCTGGCTGAGCTTCAGCTATTTTGCATAGAATAATAGGCAAAAGTTTCAGTCTCTAAATGTGCAAAGCTGGTAGAAATGTACCTCAAAAGACTTTCAGCTGTAATTGCAGAGAAAGGTGGTTCTGCAAAGTATTGCTGCAGGAGGGCTGAATACAGTTGCACACCACACTTTTCAGATTTTTAAAAAAATCATTTTCGTTCTACTTCACAACTATGTACTACTTTGTGTTCGTCGATTACATAAAATCTCAATAAAAGCATTTAAGTTTGTGATTGTAAGGTGACAAAATGTAAAAACGTTCAACAGGTATAAATGCTTTTCACAGCGCTGTAAATGTAAGTCGCTATGGATAAGGACATCTGCCAAATGTCGCAAATCTAAATGTAGTGAGTGCTGTAATTCGTAATTTTTGGTGTCCGTGTGTGTAAGGCTTAAGAGTGTTCTGGCCATTCAGAACATTGCTTCAACCTTAAAAGTTATTGTAGGTCCTACATGGCCTAGTTTCCTGCAGCACATGGTGTTCCTGATGTCCTTGGTGGCCAACCAGATACGATCACCTAGTTCACAGTGACGAATCCCCTCTATGTTGTTTGGTTCAATCTTTGTTCCCATTGCTCGAGGTGAGGGATGTGCTTCCAGACTTTTATTTTATGAGTGTGTGTGGTGTTAGCATTCCACAGGAATGGGAACGGTCAGTACCCAAGCACACACTGATATAGTGTTAGTTAGGATACCTGATCATACTCAGCCTAGAGGAAGACCTAAGCTCAGTTGTGGGTCTTAGCACAGAGAGGAATGTATTGATTGGTCTGCTCAACCTGCTGCCTGTATACTAGTGCGTGATAGCCTGAGGTTTGGCTGACTGTGACTTTAAGCTTCTTCATAAACTAGACCATACGCAAGTAAATGGGGTGCCCCATCACTTGCAATGTTCTGGGGAATACCCACATATACGTAAACATGAGTTTACAATGTGTTGGATAGTAAAAAGAAAAAGCGCCATGGCTTTATAAACCATATTAGCCATGTTGAGCTACCAGTAATTGTTCTGCAGGAGTTGGGGCTTAATATGGACGGCACCGTAATGGCGGGTTTAGGCTTTGTATGTGCCAACTTAATCAGTGGTGGATACAAACTCTGTTGGCACTTTTTGTTCAATCTCCTTGCCAATATACCATGTGATAGTTCCCACGCAAACATGATTGACTTGGCTGTATTGTGTTACTCTCGGTTCTTGGGGTTACCCATTCAGAGAACCTTTGAAGACTATTTGTTTTGATAAAATTTATATAATGACTTGCACTAACATAATTAAAAACGTTGAAACATTTTAATTAGTTAAATTAATTTAATAGGATACCTCAGGGTTACACACACCGTTGCAGGTGTTTGAGCCAAGGTTCAGTGTGCCCTTACAGTGTTATTCAACTGTTTATTATATTTGTTCTTTGTAATCTGACGATTTGATGTTTAATTTAGGGCTTGTTTATCCTGAAAACAACTTGATGATAACATAAAATGTATTAACGAAATCATCTTTTTTAAGATGCATGATACTGTCATACAGAACTTCCAACTATAAACAAAAAGCATAGAAACTCCAGTTCGGGTTTAAATGTAAAGATGTAAACGTATTTACAGAGCAGAAGAAAAGAGTGTAGATTAAGAATCAATTTTGGAATCGGATGGTGACTCCCATAATAGTGACTCTCTCAAATCCTGAGCAAATGTATTAGGAGCTGCACTTTAACATGGGGAGGGTGTTCTGTCAAGGCGATGATAAAAGTGGCACAGGACTACAGACGCCATCAGCCACTGCACATTACATGTTACACATTTTAAACTGTAATGGACTATATAAACTTCTGTGTGGACAAGAGTCATTATATATTCTAATTACAAACCATTTATGACTAAAGACCTTAAACATCGTATAAACAATTCATTGGTTAACACAGTTGGGTTATTAAATACTACTATGTAAGTTCTTTTTTTCTTCTGCTCTCTCTCCCTATTTTGTATGTGTTATTGTGTTGTGTCACTGTGTAATTTTATGTGATGCGGTATATGCATTTCTGAGCCTAAGACAAATTTAGACAAAGGGGATACGAACCTGCAACCTTCGTGCTGTAAGCCAACCATGCTAAACACTAAGCCAACATGCTGCTGTAGTAGACACAGTAAACTCTAATTTAATCAAGAATGATAGACGATATATTATGGTTTATTACATTTATATGTATGAACTGTATGTCACTGGAAACTGGTAGCTCAGTCATTAGGGTATTGGACCGGTGTTTGGAAGAACGACTAAGCTGCCACTGCTGGTTGCTCAGTTATATAAATATTATAAAAAGAAATGATGTAAGTCGCTTTGGAAAAGGGCGTCTGCTGAATACCAGAAATGATATATCAAAAATAAATTTGGTGATCAAACTAAGTCTTTGAAGCGTCCATGAGGCTGGGATTCACTTAAGCAGGATCTATACTTTATTTAAACCGTAATCCTAACATTTTTTTCTCACTCTGATCTAATAAATATTTACTCAGATTTATGAGCATCTTGTCTCCGGTACTTTTTCTTAGCCAGTGTCATATCCTCTGTTACTCTACTTTATTAGCTTATGTATGAGTGTTTGCTAAAAGATTTCCACCCACAGCAGCTCAATGGTTCTGCTTTTAACCCAGCTTAAAGAATTCCACAGCTGTAACCCTTCTCCTTAAAGTAAACAGATTTTTTTTTATCAGTCACAACCACTTGAACTCGTCCCATCAATAATCACTAAGCAGAACTTTGAAGGACTAAATATTTGGTTTGGTGGATGTGAAGGAAAAGGAAGTAATAGTACACTGTCATAAAGATCAAAGATTTGACCTCTCTGTGACTTACGATCACAGCTAACCTTCCGTCGTTGCTCTCTTATTGGCCAGGTGGTTCTGTGAGGGACGGGAGCTGCACCACTGTCCTGATATTCAGATTTGGCAGGATGGTGACCTGCACACGCTGGTGATTGCCGAGGCTTTCGAGGACGACACGGGCCGGTACACCTGCGTGGCCTCCAACGCTTTAGGAGCAGACAACACCTCTGCTGAGGTCTACATCGAGGGTGGGGCTCTTGTGTAGATGCACACTTTGATACACACATTTTTATAGTTAAATACAGAAATATTATTAGTATTTTTCTCTCTCTCTCTCTCTCTCTCTCTCTCTCTCTTTTTACTTTTTTGCTCTCGTTCTTACTTGTTTATCTATTATTCTCAGGAGCCTCATCTTCAGATTCAGAGGGCGAAGGATCCACGTCCAAATCTAAGTCAGGAGCCATGCCGCAGTATGTGTTTCAGTTTAACCACTTTGAGCTTTGGCATCCCTGACAGGCTTATTGCTCTCAAACTAATCTTATAACTGCTCATAACAGCTTAAAAATAAGCAACATACTTACAGTTTTATTAATTTTATCTTTCCCCAAATGACTGACTTTTTCTCTTTTCCTCTTTTCGCTGGTGTTGCTCAAGCCTTCATCATTACTTTCTCTCCTTTCTCACGCCCTTCACTCTTTTTTTTATTTTCTTTGGTTCGTAAACGTTAGCACTAGCGGTTTTCGAGCAGTTTCTGGGGTGGATTTATTGATGGGAATATGTCAATATTTCCAGAATATTCTCAAGTGTTTCTGGAGTGTGTGCAGGAGAGTAAGAGTGTAAGAGTTTCATTAGCCCACACAACTAGTACAGCACGTTGTTTAAACCTGCTTGAACCTGCTGATAAATTATTTTTATGATGATCGCTCTTTTCTTGTCGGCTTTTTCCTGATGTCAGGTAACAAAATGTATAATTATGCACACCCCAGCTCCACCCAGCTTCACCCATCCCAAAGAAAAATAACTAGTTTCCAGCTCACATTCCTTTTTTGCACCCAAGGGAAAGTTAGATCGATTAGCTAGAATTAGCAAAGCGTTTAGGTTAGACTATGCTACACCAAGGGTACCACCCTTAGTGGTTTTGCAATGTTGAAGCTAAAAGTGTGCCAATTCTGAGGCACAACTGGAACGGTCTTATATCGATACTGATATGCAAAATGGCTGTTATTTATTTATTGTTTTAGAAACAATGATAAAAGTACTGAACTAAACAAAGATCTTTATTTAAAAATGTCATCTTAATCCAGGCCCGGTTCTTGCCAACTATAGAAGGGTGGGAGGCAGATATTCCAGGTGGGCAATTTTTGGCAGTAGGGTTAGGGAGATAGACACTCTGTAAAATTTAACGAATTTAATGATGGAATAGCAAAAATATTTTTGTACAAACATTCTTGCTTGGGCTTGCTTAAAACACATTATATTAAGTCAACAAATAAGTTTTTAAAATGTTAAAACAAAGGGTTATTATTAACATCGGTTCTGAGCATTGAAAATAAACCTTCAAGTATTTCCAAAAGTTTTTTTTCAAATTAAGCCCACACTCCTGCCCATGCCTAGAGCCGGCCCTGTCTCAATCTCTTCTTGCAAAAAAAGTATTTTTTCACTTATTATAAATACAGGTGTCTGAAACTAAAGTAAATAAAATAAAAAAGGTAAAATAAATAGCACTGTTAAGCTTAAAAAAGGGTTAAATAGTTATCTTATAAAGACCATACACATTTAAAAAATACTCTAAACAATCGAAATTTAATAAAAAGCTTTTCTACTTTAGTGTGGGTTTTGTCTCCCTTATAGTGTTTTACTTACTGATATATTAAATTAAGTATATCAATTAAAGTGCAACAAGTTGCTGCACTGCTCCGATAGTATTATTAAAGCCGATATCTGATAATAAAAAAAAAATCTTAAATATCAGGAAAAATTTCATTTATCAATTATCAGTCGATCTTTAGGTGCAAGGCACTGTTTTTCAGATTTATAAGAGCTGAAAGATGACAAAGATGAGAGAAACTGTTGTAAAAATAGATCAAAACAACATTTTAAAGAGGAATTTAAAATTTGGCATTTGTGGTTTAGCAGCTGGAGTAACAGGAGGAAAACAGAGTCATTCAGACTGCACTGGCTACATGGCATGCTTGTACCTGCACCCCTTGAGATAATTAAAACTATAAGAGTCTTAAAACCAGTAAAAATTAAACTGCTAATTTGATGCTTTCTTCATGACCGTTTCCCATAAATTAATAGAAAACGGAGAAATAGGGCTGATACAGTGCCAAAAGTTTCTGCATCCTTATGGATGTCCTCTGTGTTTGTCTCAGATCTTCAAAGTAAAATAAATATGACAGAATGAACACAAAACAGAATTGTTCAAATGATAATTTTTTTATTCAATGAAAAATGTTATTTAACACCGAGTATCCCTGTGTGAAAAACTAATTGCGCCCTTAGTTGTACTGGGAATCAGCATGATTTAATTGGGTTATATTAAAAGTGGCGCGGCAAAGCTTAGTTATTGCCAGCCGGGTTAGATTAAAGCATATATTTTTAGCTGCATGATGTATACCAGGGGTTTTTAACATTTTAGGACATGTCCCCCACCACACAGGTTGTCTATTTTCACTTGCAACCTCCCTCCCCTACTGTTAGCCCAAATAAATGGGATGGGGAGTCAGTGGGAAGTGCTAGCTCAGTGCTTAAGGTGTTGGACTGTTACCAGAAAGACAGGGGTTCAATTCCCAGCACCACCAAGTCACCACTGCTGGGCCCCTGAGCAAGGTACTTAAATCCCATTTGCTCAGTTGTATAAAAAAAACCCATAAATGTAAATCGCTCTGGATTAGGGCATCTGCCAAATGCTGTAAATGTAATGCATAAAAATATCAATTGCATAATATTTGCAGTGTAAATTGTGTGTAGCATTAATTATGTTTAAATAAACATATAACCAGTTTACCTAATTCAGTGTGATGACTGAGCCTGTTTCTGAAAGCACAACATGCCATTCTGTTGTTCGTTGCTAAGACATCCCTCTTCTTTTTTGTCAGACGGTTCACTTGTTAAACTTTTACTGGTATTAATTTTAAAAAGCCACCATTTTATTTCTACTCACATTATATCGAACTTAATCGCACCAAATCTCTTGCCTGATAATTAGCTGTGGGACTAATTAGATTGCCCCTAGTAAATGCCTAAAAAACTGCAAGCTCGTTTTTATTATAACTCAAGTTTACACTTCTAAGTTAACAGCTTCTTGAGCCCTCTAAACAGTTGCTGGTGCCCCCTTCTCAGAGAATACACTCCACAGGTTATAATGTAGACTACAGTAGTACACTTGCTCCAGTCCAAAGAAATTCTGGATGAAAGGCAACATGGAACGGTTGTAATATCGGAACATTGGCCTCATCAAAATTTGAGTCGACAACTCCGAAAAAGCTAAGCATTCATGATTCTACCATAAAAAGAAACTAAAACACTAGTACCAGTGGAAAACTTGCGAGATGAAAACCACAAATGGAATATAGGTCCATTTTACATCCTTCAAAAAACACTGTGATGACCTTCTGGGAAAATGTCCCATGGACTGATGAGTCAGATGTGGAATTTTTTTTTGGGAAAACTTGTTACATCTGGGGGGAAAAAAAAGCTAAAACAGCATTCCAGAATAAGAACATCATAACTCTAGTCAGACATGGCGGTGGTCGCAGAAGTGAGTTGTAAAATACAAGCGTGTAAGTGCACTTCCTAATGGATTTAAATTCGAGTTACGTTGTCCTGAGTGTGTGGCGGGAACCTTATCAGACAGTTTACGTATAAAGAGGAGTGGCAGAATGAAGGCAATAATGAAGGACTGATTTGTTGGTAATGTTTGGTTGCATTTACTAAATTTACCGGTTATTAGGTTGAGGGGCAATTACTTCTTTCACAGGGGTGATTTATTAGTATCATAATGTAAATATATACTCCATAAAGTGCTATATCCTTTTAACCGTGTGTTGCTATCTAGAAGATGCCACTGTAATGATTAAATAATACTTTTATATTTAAAGTACCATACTACCGCCATTGTTATTTATTGTCATTATTTTTGTTATTATTATTATTTACCATTATCATTGCAAGAATACTGTAGATATAGATTTTCTGTAAATCTACAATTATTAACGCATTTACTGCCTGCACTTTATTTATACAGATAAAGGTTTTAATTCTCTATTTTTAATTTCATTTCTTAATTTTATACATTTACTTATTTGCTTTATAAAAAAATGTTTTTCCTGACATGCTGCTTAATATGCCTGTAAATTGACAAATAAAGTTCTATGAATTGAATTGAATTGAATTAAACTGAATCGAACCTTGGCTGACTAAATTAATATGCAGTTGTTTCTATAAAAGTGGACAATATGCAGGTGTGTGTAAAAGATAGACAGACAGACAGACAGACAGAAAGAAAAATAGATAAATAGATAGATAGATAGATAGATAGATAGATAGATAGATAGATAGATAGATAGATAGATAAATAGATAGATAGACAGACAGACAGATGAACAGATAGATAGATATAAAATATTAGGGATTTTTAAAAGTGAAAACAACATAAAGATCCAGTAAAAATTGTGATGTTTGTGTTGCTCTGTGCTCTGTGTAAATATAATTTCTGTATGACCCTGATCACTTTAATCATTTTTATAGTCACAATCACTGAATTTGCGTACTTCCTGTTTAAGTTGCTGTTTGAGGTAGGGTTTCAGCTGAGCCTTATCTCGGATCTAATATACCAACATGACATCAGGAAGTTTATAAATCAGCAGGATCTATAACAGTCTGAGGGACATGTTTTAATGTTGGACAGGAAAGTATTTATTAGAGAATAAATTTTTGTCCACACCAAAAGCATTGAAGCTCTACAACGACAATATTTAAAATAAAAAATATTTTAAATATTTTAGTCTAGCAAAACGAATCTGGAGCTGAGCCGAACCCGACTCAACTGAATTGAACGTAATAAGCTGTGTAACTTCTTTGTGGATCCGTGTCCGGCTGTTAGGGATTAATAGTCCGAGACCAACCTCAGTCTTTCAACCGTCTTTGTTTTTTAAGCTCACTTGGCCTTGATGGAGCATAAACCTCTTTGCTTCCCGGATGAAAAAATACCATAGTATTCTTTAAAATTTGCTCCAGTAAGATGTACTAAATTGCAGTCTAGTGTAGTATATTAGAGTATTTATATCTTACTGCAGCACACTATACTATTAACTCTAGTGAATACAATATAGTGATAAACTGTAGTAAATACTGTAGTGAACTTTACTAAAAGTCTGTGGTAAACTGGATCATATTATAATTTTTAAAGGATTTAGTGTGTTGTAGTATTTACACCCGGTTAATGTTTACACCATACTATAGAAAGAACTGTAGTGAACTGATCACCGATATTGTAAAGAGTTGTTCTCTGGGAAACAGAGTTATTAATGAGTATTAGTGTGTTTTAGTGTTCTTTAGTCAATGCAGTAAAGATTTTCAACAAAAAGTAGCAATAAAATAAAGAGTTGGTTAACATATTTGAGTTTTATTGTGCGTGTGTGTGTGTGTGTGTGTGTGTGTGTGCTATTCCTTAGTAACTTTGATGTGTTTTTAGGGCTCAGAAGAAAACAGCGTCAGTGTCCTTGACCATTCGTACGTCTTCACCGAAAAGCCCTGATAAACCATCCCTCCGTTCCACACTACTCCAGCCATTGTCTCAGAGAGTAAGACACGCACGCACACACACACACACACACACACACACACACACACACACACAAAGACACATACACGCACACACACATACAAATCTGGAAAGTTCATTAAGAATCACAAAAACAGATTTACAGAAATCTGATCCACTTTGAAACAAGATGAATATGTAAAATAATTACTTTTTTTAATGGACAGAATAAATTACTTTCTTTTCCCCTCTTAATCTCTTTTTCCCACTCTTTTATTCTCCTTCTCTCTCTCTCTCTTTCTCATTCTCTCTCTCTCTCTCTCTCTTTATCTCTCTTTTCCCCCTTCATTCTTTTTTTTCTTTCTGTCATCCTCCCTCTGTCTTTTTTTCCCTTCCCTTCCTCTTTCTCCTTACTCACCACCCCTTTATTACTCTCTCTCCTCTCTCTCTCTCTCTCTCTCTCTCTCTCTCTCTCTCTCTCTCTCTTTTAGGTTCAGAGTCCTGTATCCTCACAGTACTCTGCTGATGGAAATCTCTCTGCTGCCCCCACCTTTACTAAGGTAAATATACACACAACAATCTAAAACAGGAAGTAATACATTCTTAAAATAAATTTCTTCCTTTTTTTCTTTTATCTCCTCCACCCCACTATCTCTCCTTCTATTCTCTGTTTGTTCCTCACTTGGTTTTAGTTTGATTTATGACAGAATCTTTTGGTGTACATTCAAAACACACACACACACACACACACACACATACACACACTTAGAGAGCTTTGATTTGCTAACATTAAGCATATGGCTTTGGGTCTTGAGTTTTATTCAACACGTGACATTTTTATTGATACTTTGTCATGACAGGATTTAGAAGAACAACATGATGTTTCGTTTAAAAAACAATTAATATTTTTTTAAATTATTATTATTATTCCTCTGGTAACTGGAGAAACAGTAACTTAGATCTTCACTACATGTGCCTTTAACATAGCTTCTATCTGTTAAATAAAACACCCACAGCTTCTATAAATAAACAAAAACAAGAACACAAGAAAGTATAAACACACACATGCACACATGCATACACGTCTGATCATGTGCGTTTGGCTTTGTAGGATTTTGTGTGGTTTTTTTTACATTTAGGTTTGCATTAGTGTGTGTGGGTGAATATTTATGTTTTTGTGTGTGTTTTTTCTGTTTGTGTGTATTTGTTTAGGTTTGTGTTTGAATTTGTCTGTATGTGTTTGTCTGAGACGGGGAGACGCCTACAAGCAGTGTGTGTGTGTGTGTGTGTGTGTTTCTCTGTGTAGTTGTTGCAGGAGGCTCAGGCTTGTGAGGGGCAGCTGGTGGTTCTGGAGTGCAGGGTAAAGGGAAGTCCGCCACTCCGAGTTCAGTGGTTCCGTGAAGGTCACGAGATCCAAGACTCTCCAGATTTCCGCATCCTTCAAAAAAGTAGGAGTAGAACAGAACATCTACATCAGATTTCCCACACTGATCACATTCACCACACTGACCAACTGATCACACTGATCACTCTGGCACTGATTATACACTGACCAACTGATCACACTGATCACTCTGGCACTGATTATACACTGACCAACTGATCACACTGATCACTCTGGCACTGATTATACACTGACCAACTGATCACACTGATCACTCTGGCACTGACCACATTGACCACACTAATCACACTGACAATACTAATCACAGTGATCACACTGACCGCACTAATCACACTGACCACATTGATGACACTAATCACACTGATCACCCTGGCACTGATTATACACTGATCACCCTGACCACACTGACACACACTGATTACACTGACCACATTGATGACATTGAACACACTAATCACTCTGACCAGACTGATCACTTTGACTACAACTGATCACACTGTTCACACTGACCACATTGACCACACTAATCACACTGACCACACTAATCACAATGACAACATAAATTACACTGACCACATTGACCACACTAATCACACTGACAATACTAATCACAGTGATCACACTGACCGCACTAATCACACTGACCACATTGACCACACTGATCACACTGACCACATTGACCACACAAATCACACTGACAACACTAATCACACTGACCACTCTGACTGGTCACTCTGACCACACTGATCACTCTAACCAATTACACTGTTCACACTGACCACATTAACCACACCAATCACACTGACCACACTAATCACAATGACAACATAAATTACACTGAACACATTGACCACACTAATCACACTGACAACACTATTAACCACACTAATCACACTGACAACACTATTAACCACACTAATCACACTGACAACACTATTAACCACACTAATCACACTGACAAAACTATTGACCACACTAATCACACTGACCACACTAATCACACTGACCACACTGATCACATTGACCACACTAATCACAATGGTCACATTGACCACACTGATCACACTGACAACACTGACCACACTGAACAGATTGACCACACTAATCAAACTGACCACATTCACAACACTGATCAAACTAATCACACTGATCACACTCACCACACTGATCACAATGATCACACTTACCACACTGATCACAATCTATCACACTATCACAATTGATCACACTATCACATTGACAACACTGATCAAACTGACCACACTGATCAGACTTATCACACTGATGGTCACTTTAGTCTAAAGTTTTTATTAGTATCAATTTCAAAATGATATGATGTGATTAACTGACAAAACGAGATTAAATGATGACGAGATTAAAGGATGACGAGATTAAACGCAACCCGTATCAAAATATTCTAGTTATAGTTGACTATATTCAGTGAACCGAAAGTCAGTTGAAGTATAAATCCTAAATCTTCTTTTTGGAATAAGTAACTAAGATCAATGTTCTCGTGGTTTAAGTAAAATCCATTAATCGTCTTTATGAATCATGTAACTATTTATAATAGTAAACTTTAAAACTTTAAAAGTCGATTACATTTGTATGGTATCCGTGATTTTGCCCAGTAGGCTGTGATCCTGGATTAATATCCTTTGATGATTTTAAATCAACATTTTAATCAACCAATCAATATCATAAGTGTTTGTCAATCAAACCCGCCTCAATCTATTTTTAGAACCTTCCCGTTTTTGTCCACACTGAAAATTTTAACTGATTAAATGCTAAAAAATATCTGCTTGTTCGAGACTAAAATTAATTGATTTTGGACTAAATTTACTGCTAATGACGATTCCTGGATTAACATTAAATCAATTAATTTAGACAAATGCTATTAAAATAATTGATGACAAACCAGGAACAACATTAGTGAATTTAAACTGAATTGACTGTCCTTATTCAAAGCAACTTTAAATCTTTCTCTCTCTCTCTCTCTCCCTCTCTTTTTGTTGTCTTTTGTTTTCCAGAACCGAGATCTACAGCCGAGCCTGGTGAGTGTCGCTCCTGTCCTGACATGCAGAACATCACAAACACACGACACACACATATATCAGTCACCTGTCTGTCATGATTTTAATCCAGGTGTAAACGCACAGCACTCTGCACACTAACACATGCCCCGGGCCTACGAGTTATGCAACATGATATCATCACTGCAAAGCCATTTTTGAGTCAGAGTTCAGACGCAGAAAGGAGACGTAGATGGAAATTACAAATTAAAAAAAAAATGAACAGGAAGACAGTCCATAAAAGAGTATTGGATGTGAGGCAGCTTTTTGTGCGTCAAAATGTGGGTGTTACATAGTGTTTGTAGTTTGTGTACAGGATCAGGCTCGACTTTAATGTGAATCAGACAGATTTCTGAAAAAATTGTGTCTGTGTGTGTCCACACCTGTCTGATTGGCCTGTCATTTACCTGGATTTAAAACACATCTGGCTAGTCATCTATCTATTTATCAATTTCCTGACAACACAGGGTCACAGAAAACACACACACTTACATTTCTGGCATTTGGCACACTCCCTTATCCCTTATAATTTTTTCTCCAACTGAAAAGTTGAGGGTTATCGCCTGATAATTGATCTGTCTTATGAACATCATACATCCCTAATAATTTTATTTTACATCATCTATTCATCATTTCAACTGATTAGTTTATAAAACTCTGTTAAACCAACAATAAATTTGTCAGTAATTTGTATTTGTGCTAATCAAGGCTCCCGTTACGCTCGGAATGACGTTATTTTCATTTTCATCAAGTCGTTTAGTTCTTCTGTCTTTTAAATAGCTTCCTCTTATTTGATAGTAGATTTTTCTTATTGAAACAACAGCGTGTTTCGTCAGTGTGTGTGAAACGGACAGATTTCTGACATTCATCTGGATTTAAAACTTGTCTGGTTTATTCATCGCCGTCCAGTCACACATTTATACATCTATCCAATTCCTGTAGTGTTTATTCTACAAATGTCAAAGGGTCAGGGTTTAAGTGTAAACACTGTATATGTTATAATATTATAGTGTGTGTGTGTGTGTGTGTGTGTGTGTGTGTGTATAAATAGTGCTGTATATGCTATATTGTAAATACTACTTTAACAGTCGAGAAGAGCTCTCATGAGATGAATCTCTAATCAGACGAAGCATCGTTATTGTTTTTGAAACTAATTTGTGCTCAGTGTGTAAAGAGTGCTTCTGATGATTTCTCCCACAGAAGAGATCTGTACTCTAGTGATCGCAGAAGTTTTCCCTGAAGACGGAGGTCTGTACTGCTGCTCCGCTACAAACCAGTTTGGCTCCATCAGCTGCAGCGCTCAGCTCACCATCATCCCAGGTGTGTTTTAATTACAGATCTTAAAAAAAACACACTTAGATTACTTAAATCTACTTAGGTGTAAATAATAAATCATATAAAATAACAATAAACCACATTCAAAATTGTTAAAACTATTTCCTTTTTTAGGTTTAAGCTTTAGATTTATGTTTATTTTATTGGCAGATCATTTTAATACATTCTTAAAAAAAAATTAAAAAGAGTCTTTAAAATAATAAAAGAAATTTTTTTAACTATAAGCTTAGATATCGCCTATTATATATTTGTAAACTGTTAATAACAAATACAAAATTTTAAAAATATTGTGTCTAATATATATTTTTCACTTAACCTGGTAAAATATCATTTAACCGATTAGTATTGAAAGATACTTATACATTTTTGGTTCAGTCATTTGTAAAACTGAATATGTAAATAAAAACTAGTCATTTGTACACATATTTAAATGGTTTTTAAAGACACGCTAAATAAGATCCCACACGCCGAGGTGATCTTTAAAGATTCATAATATGAACTAGATCATATCATGGAGGTATTATTGCTGTTCTATTAGTCAGAACTAATAAATGAAGTGTGTTAGTACTTACTTAGCCTTTCATGGCTCGACTGTTATGACTCAATTATTCACTGTAAATGATTCATGTGCCACTTTACAACAAGTGTTGCTTAATGTTGATGGTGAAAAAAGCAAAAGTACTTATGAAATCAAAAAAACTTCTACTTCTACTTCTGGCAAAAGAGATTTCCATATTTTTCTGGAAAAATACAACTTGCAATTGGCTACTTTTTGTTTGCTTTTAAAGCTTGTTTTAATAAGTTTCAATTTTTTTTAAGACGTACAATAGCAATATTAAAAATCAATAAAAAACAAAAGATGGGTTAATTATTATTTTATATTAAACAATATTTTTTTGTAATGACTTCACCAGTTTGACTAACTTTTTAGGTATTTGTAGGGGAACCCACTCATTGTTTTTATTCTAAAAGTCTGAGGTAAACGTTTCGCAGTATGTTTTTAACGAGTATGTCATTTCATTTTTCCTGCGTTGCGTCAGCGCTCCATGTGTTTTGCGAGTGTGCCGAGTGAAGGTGTGTACCTGTAAAGGGAATCTGATCCAAGTGCATCTTACACATGGCAAGGGAAAAATGTTTAAGGCTGGATCAGCAAATCTATTTATAGATGAATGCAATCAGAGTAGAGGGCTGACCCAAATAAACAAGCATTACATGGATTCATAAAAAACATTGTGGATACGTTTTCTTAGGGGTAATTAATCAGCTAAGTGAAGATATATGATTAAAATACCCCCCATACCTCAAGGCTCCTGTGTCAATTCACTATAACATACATTCACTGCTGAGCTTCATTTTATTTGGTACCTAATGCTGATACGTGCAATTATCCAATCAGCCAATCACATGGATTGGTATATTAGGTAGGTTAAATTCCCAGCACCATGGGATTAATGTGAACATTAGCTAAACAGGAAGATTTAATGCATTGTGCTGCTGCCACATGATTGGCTGATTAAATAATTAGACAAACGATTGGGTGGCCGTTAAGTGTATGTAACTATGTTTGTAGCCGTTGTTATCTAGGTCTAGGATCTGTGATGTTAATGTTTAGTACACATTCAGCGATTAATACTATTATAGTCCTTTTTTTATATAAAATTGCACATTTAAATGTTTTTACATCTCACATTAGTAAACAACTACCATAATATCAACAATAGACTTTCAACAACTTTGTCCATCTCTAATTTAGTGTCTGAGGAGTCACCCAGAAATGGCGTACCCCGAGAGGACAACGTCTTCAAAGAGAGTCGCTCATTTCCTCCCCCTCCCCCAGCCACTGAAATCAGCCTTCTAGAAGTCCCTCCCAAAACTCCGCCCAGTGCTGAGGCCTTCCAGATAAATGAGCTAGACATTTGGCCTAGTGTCCAGGCTGCTGCAGATGTTGAGCACCAATCCAACGGTGCTTTCTTCAGCCCCCAATCAGTGAGTATGAAGGAGGTTTCATCCCCTACTGGAGAAGCTGCACTGCCTCCATCACCGTCGCTGGGTAAAGAAGGACCGCCGCTACCCATCAAACCTAAACCCAGACTGTGAGTAACACATTGTTCATTTGCATGCTATAAACATAATATAAACTCAGAGGCTGAATTATACACAAGGACATGTGAGGCAACAATCGTACGAGGCTGTCACTAAGTCGCACTATTGGGTTTGCATACGGGGCAGCTGTAAGTGCTAGGATAGATTATATTGCACATGTGTATGTCATGTCCTGGTTAAATTTTGACATAAATAAGGAGTTTTATTTAAGTTATATTGTTGTAGGGTACAAAGAAGAAAAAGAATAGCTTGGAAGCGTCTACATTGAAACAGTCTGAGAAAAATTGCTAGTAATTTACTAATTCTTATTCTTCAACCAATTTACTGTAGTTAAAAGTAGACTAACAAAATCTTTTTTTTGCTTTTTCTAATGAATTTATTTATTAGTACATATAATCTGTGCATCTACATAAGGGGAGGCAAAAAGTTTTGAGACACTCAGATAGCTGGCAGTTGGCAGTGGTGGCTCAAATGGTTAAGGTGCTGATTGGAAGACCAGGATGACCTGGGTTCAAACGCCGCCACCAGTTTGCCTTGAGCAAGATCCTTTAACCCTTTCTGCTCCAGGGGCCCTGTATCATAGCTGACTCTGTGCTCTGACCCCAACTTTCTAAGATAGGATATATAGTAACTCTGCGGGCAGCCATGTGCTGCCACCTGTTGGCGTGTCTCAAAACTTCTTGATACCCCTACAAATGTACAAAGAAAAGTGTAAAAAGGTTAAATTCTTGAACAATTAGCATCATTTTAGCATTAATTTATCATATTTATTATAACCTGAATGTCAAACATTTGTGCAGATAAAAAAAGATGTTAATTTTTAACATTTTGTTTAATTGTTTTTATTTTATATTAAATTATTTTACTGTTTTAATTCCTATATATCAAGTATTATTTTTCAGTAAGTAATATTAAAAAATCACAAAATAAATATGTCATACAGTTATATTTTATTAAGAAAACCACCAAAGAATGAATTTGTTTTAAAATAATTAAATGCATGTAAAAGGTTGAAGGCAGATTACTGAACACTGCAACAAAAATAAGAAACATAAGAGTGAAGTACAGAAAAGAGCTAAGATAGAAAAGCTTTATTAGATGGATGTTAAATATATTTTGATAATCATCTATGTTCCATTTCATGATTATTATTGATTCTATCCAGGTCTGAGGCGTGTAATCACGAGCTTAACTCATGGAAATATTCTCTAAAGACTTGTATCTTGAATAATTTAGTTTTTGTTTCGTTGCAGCGTAAAAGGTCATTTCCTGATTTCCTGATATATATATATATATATATCTATCTATATATATATATATATATATATATATATATATATATATATATATATATATATATAGATAGATATATATATATTCAAATGTAAATAGAAGAAGCGAAATTGAGAGAAGCCTGTGTCATTTTCGGTCAAAAAAAAACTTGCTGGTTGAATAAAAGTAACTAGGGGTATGAATAATTTCGGGCTTGACTGTATATATTGTAGAATAAAAAAGTCGAACCATTAGCTTTTCTTCTAGTTTTCTTCTTCAAACCTTTAGCTTTTCTAATGTATACAAAATAATTTTTGCTGGACTGTGTTAAGTATTGTGACCGTTATCAGTGTGTGTGTAATAAGAACAAGAGAGATTTGTGTGTGTTATGAATAGGGCCGCTTTGTTCCTCACCTTTCTGTTTTTAAAACTGGGGGATGTCATTTCAGAGCCATGAGGGAATGTATTTATATATGTGTGTGTGTGTGTGTGTGTGTGTGGTCATATTTAAGCACTGGATTCTCAAACACACTCAGCACACTGACTTTATACTGTACACCAGAGGTTGTCAGCTGAACCCCTCTGACCAAATAATATTTTAACAGCACATTTGCATGTTTATTATTTATCCTTTTTTTTTTTTGTTATTACACATTTGAACATACCAAATTTAAACATGTTTTCTTAACAAATGTCTTCTTAAAAAAGCTGGTTTCATAAATTAATTTTCCAGTTTCTCCAGACAGATAACACCCCGTCTGTGCATATAAATCCGAGTTTGATGTATACCTCAGTTTGAGAAACCCTGCTGTACACTATATACATCAGTATTCACCCAGCTAACAAATTCATGTAATGGGAAAGTTTTTCAAACTTTCGGTTTAGATTTTGGGAATGTGATCTGAAATGTTCTAATAACGTAGGTAGAACGTTTTTTTTTTTTTTTTAATAGTTATATCATTTTGTTGTTCTAAGATCATTTTCCAGAAAACATTCATCAACTACAAGGACATTCCGGGAACATTGTTGTAGAAACATATATTAATTATCGATAACAGTATTAGAACATTTAGTGAATATTATATTAAGAATGTTTTGACTCTAACATTTAAACAACATTAGTGAAAATTGTGAGAGCGCTTCCTGTTAGCTGGGCTGTACCTGGAATTGTGCAAGGAGGAAATTAAAAGAATGTAGTTAATAACATTGGCGCCTGTTGGCCCCGCCCCGCTCTGCTAACATCGCTGATGAACCCAATTAGTCAAGAATTTATAAGGTTCTAATGAAGTGTAGACTTTACAAGAATACTGTTTTAGGCAATGTTCTGAACATATGACCTCTACAAAAACTAGCATTATTCAGACTGTTAGCTTGGATTTACGTTCACACTTTCACAAAACATCTAGTGCAGCTTAAGACTCGAGTCTTCGCTGATGAATTGTAGCATGGCTTCTGTTTGGATTAGACTGAACATCCCGACTGCTTCTGTCATCTCACTTCCTCTTAACTTCTCACTTAATTCTGTGCTTCCAGATTGAATGATGTAGCCCATGATGACTCGAAAGTAAGGTAGTATAAACAGGAATTCAGATCACCCTGGTTGAACAATATGTGTGTGTATGAGTGTGTGTGTTTGTGTACCTGAACCTGCGTGATAGGCATGTGTTAGGTGATGTGAATGTAAGAGACTCATTGTTTTTATCAGGACACACAGCCAGCTTGAACAGATCAGTGGTTGGCAGCGTTGTGTCTTTGCTTTGCTTGAATGGCAAGATTGCCGTGAAAAAAAAAAATAAAGCTGCTTCCTCCACCGATTTTCCACAATAACATTACCATCAGGCTTCCAGACACAACAGGATGTCCTACCGGGAGTCTAACGCCTTTGCAACTACCCTATCTTGCTGTCTCTGCCCTATAATCTCGCTGTAAAAACAAAAATCCTGTAACCGCATAATTACTAAGGGCTCTTCGCTGCATGCCGTGTCCATGGGATTGGCTTTTCAGCCCTGCTCTGTGTGGCCTCACGTCTCCATTAATCTGGCAACCTTCTCGGTGGAACTTTGACCTCTGGCCTGTAGACAGAGAGTTTTCATGCTTCTTTCTGGATATTACCTGCAGCTCGAGCCTCATGGGACTGTAAATAACATTTCCTGTAAAGGTTACCTAAAATACCAGGTTTGGTTCGCCGACTTTAATCATGATCTAAATTAGAAGATGAAGGCAAAGTATGAGGCTTTTCGTTTACTTCCTTAGTTGCTGTGCTTTAAAAAAGAACCCTAAAAAAAAAACCTATAAGATCACTCGCATTCGGGTGGTAAACGAGGCTGGCAGTGGTAGGCAACCCATGTTCCTTGAGTTCCCTCCCATATTCAGCTTGTTTCCCAGTTCTTCCTGGTCCACTGTTGATTCTGGTAGCTCAGTGGTGAAGGTGTTAAACTGTTGATTAAAACATTGTGGGTTTAATTCCCGGCAGCACTATTTGCATATATAGCATTTAGGTCAGTGATTTTTAAACTTTTTTTCTGCCCCACTTTTATCGAGCCCCACCCCCACACATCAGTACTCTGAGTCATCTTGAAGTAATAGAATGTGATGTAATTTATATTTCGTATTTTATTCTTTATTTATATATGTGCTAAGTAGCTGTATAATAAGCAAGATAATTTTACAGTGCGGTCTTGTATCTCTCCGAAGACGTTTCTTTTTACATAAAAATATAGCGATGCACTGAAGTAAAAAATTCTGGGCCGAACCTAAAAGTGAGAATGCTTTGTAATAATTATTTGTTATTTTAAAAAATAATATTGTAGGAACTAATACTATTATAATAATACTAATATAGTAAGTTAACATAAAAGGTACACAATTAACGCTACACAAGTAAAGAGTTCCTATTTGGCAGTAGCAACTCAACGTAACACACATTTATAGAGTTGAATATTGTAGGAGTGTCACACCGAGCTGTGATGACAGCTAAAAGAGGAATAGCCAAACCCGCGCGCTAAACACTGCTGGCAGGTGCGGCACTATATGGCATGTATTTTTGGCTCATATTTTTTGACGGTTTTGAAACTTCAGGTTCAACTTTAAATTTGACTTCAACTAGTCTATCCGCCCCCTAGGAGTTGCGACCCCCTCAGTTTGGGAACCACTAATTTAAGCAAACACCCTGTTCCAGAGCAACTTAAATTTATCTCATTTCTAAAATCTAATTAAGCAGTTCAGGGTTAAGGGCCATGCTCAGGGGCCCAACAGTGGCAGCCTGGTGGTGAGGATTGAACTTCTGGTCCAAAGTCCAACACCTGGGCTACTACTGGGCTATCACTTTAGTTAATTATCAATGCCAAGCCAAGCTGCCACTAGTGGGCAATCGCTCAACTGTATCTTTTAGGGTCTGATTGACTAGACACACCTGATCAAGTAGTGGGTATGGGAGTTTGGGAAAGAAACCAAGGAGGAGAAAGTCAAGCAACATGTTTGCCCACCTCTGTTGTCAACATAAGGTTTGTCTTTGATGCTCTTCGGTCCATCTAGCTGGTCTGTAAACTGACCACTGTGGCTGAAATACACAATACGCTTATACATTGCCAACATCCTCAAGTTTTTTTTTTGACCCCCTGTTTTATGTCTCACCTGGACATGTGCTATCCAGGTGCTATGGATATGTTTTTTGGTATCACTGCTGCCGGAGTTTGGCTTAACCTCTTAGAATGGAGTATTACTTTTCTATACTTAATGCTGAAATGCTGTAACATCAAGATTCGACTCAGATCTTTCCTGCTGGTTGTTAGTTTTAGGTGTTTGATTCATTGATTCGGATGATTGATTCCTGTCTTTGGTTGGATGGTGGTTAACTACCACCCAACATCATCCAGCATAGGAAAGAGGCAGGAATATAAAGAGATACAGGAGGAGGATAAATAAAAGTGTATAGCAGGCCTAGAGTTAAGCTTTTGAAGAAATTGTTGAAGCTGCATAAATACCTTAATATTTGAGTGGGGTTGAGACTGTCGCTAGGAAAGGTTTATCACTGTGTGTGTATGTGTGTGTGATTTATGAGCTGAATAAACTAAAAACCTAGCGGGATTTTACTGGAACGTGCACCACCACAATACCGTATTTCACCGATAACACCTGGAGCTTGTAAAAATGTTTGTGTGTGTGTGTGGATTGGGGGTGTCCATTTGCAGATGTGTGACTCGAGGCTATATATGCTCTTTCATTTGTTAAATAGTGTGCGTGAGTCTGCATGTGTGTGATGAATGAAGTGTAAGCTGTGGCTGGTGTCTGATATCTGTGCTCTAGGTTGATAAATGTGTTTGCTGGCTCGGTGAGACTTTTCACAGGACCCCTTTAAATTGGAATCTGATTATAACATATCGGTTGTGTGTGCGTACGGGTAGGTACGAATCCCGCAAAGTAGGCCAAGAAAAAAAACATTTAAACAATGCTGACGTGAATTTTATTACTAATAAACGACAAAAATGAAATGGGAAAATTTTATTTTACAAAAACTACAACAAATTCTTTATTTTATGAAATGTAATTATCAGTTTTTGTCATGTAAAAAGGAAATCATAAAGATGCCTCCTTAGTTTGAGGTTTATTAATTAGTTACTACTTATTGAATAAAGCTGCTCAACCTTGCACATTATCCAAAAAGTCATCCATTTATGTAGGCATACAACTAAATTGTAGATACAAATTTAACGAAATGAAATGAAAATGAAAGATTAAAGTCCTGAATGTGCAGGGCTGTGATATGAAACATGCTGAATCCTGCTAAGGTAAGGAAAAAAACTACAAGCACACAAGTAGTACCTAGGGTCAGGGGTCGATGTGTGTCCTGTGCTTAGGGCTAGAGATAAATTATGACTAGGCAAGGAGGAGGATCTGGGCCACACACATGAACACATACTTAAACATTTAGCATCGTGGGCTAGTGGTAGCTAATAGTTAATTAGTTTGACTGTTATTTAAAAGGTTTTAATCCCAGGGACCGACAGTAGTGTTACAGTACAGCTGGCTACTTAATCGAATAGAGTTTGTTGTGATATCCACTAAATCCAATGCATTGATCAATAAATAAATTGTAATGGCTACTGAATTAAATGAATGATTACTATTTCATTGGAATAGCTTCTAAATTTAATGCAATGTTTTTAGAATTTGTTATCATGGCTACTGAATCAAATGCAATAGATACTGAATTGATTGAAATGGCTTCTGGAGCGTTCTCAGAGATTACTGAATCATTCGTAATAGTTACTAAATCAGCTGTAATGGTTACTGTATGGATTGTGATGTTTATTGAATCATTTGTAATGGTTACTGAATCAAATGCAGTGATTACTGAATCAGTTATAATAGTTACTGGATTAAATGCAGTGGTTACTGAATCAGTTATAATAGCTACTGAATTAAATCAGTGGTCCCTGAATTAGTTATAATGGCTACTAAATCTAATGCAGTGGTCACTGAATCTGTTTTTAATGGCTACTGAATCAAATGCAGTACTGAATCAGTTCTAATAGCTACTAAAGTAAATACAGTGGTCACTGAATCAGTTGTAATGGCTACTGAATAGAATGCAGTGGTTACTAAATTGGTTGAAATGGCTCTTAAAGTGTCTGTAGAAATGATCAAATCAGTTGTAATTATTACTGGATCACTTGTTATGTTTACAGAATTGTTTGTAATAGTTACTGAATCAAATGCAATGTTTAGTGAATTAGTTATAATGACTACCGAATTCAATGCAGTGGTCACTGAATCAGTTATAATACTTACTAAATCAAATGCATTGATCAGTAAATCATTTATAATGGCTTCTGAATAGAATGCAATGGTCACTGAATCAGTTGTAATGGCTACTGAATCTAATCAGTCGTCCCTGAATTAGTTATAATAGCTACTTAATCAAATGCAGTGATCACTAAATCAGCTGTAATGGCTACTTAATTGAATACAGTGGTCACTAATTCAGTTTTAATGGCTACTGAAATAAATACAGTGGTCACTAAATCAGTTTTAATGGCTACTGAAACAAATGCAGTGGTTATTGAAATGATCGAATCAATTGTAATGGCTACTGAATCAAATGCAGTGGTCACCTACAGTAATTAGTTATAATGGCTACTTAATTGAATGCAGTGGTCACTGAATCAATGTTTGCAGATATTGCTAAATCAGTTATGATGTCTTACTGAATTGTTTAATAGCTACTGAATTGAATCAGTGGTGCCTGAAGTAGTTATAATGGCTACTGAATCAAATGCAGGGGTCAATAAATCAGTTGTAATACTCCATTGTGATACAGGCATATGTAAGCCTTTTGACTTGGTCTAATTCTTGCAGTTTATCACAGAAAGATGTTTTTAGTCATTGTACTCATTAAAACTGGACTTTGAAGCCAGAGGCCACACGTTCACAAATCCAGTCAAGCTTTTAATTCTACTTGAAGACATTGCATGCGGACATTCTTGGCAGTAACTGCGGGACTGGCTGGCTGCATTGCTCTCATTCCACTTAGATTTAAAAGAGCAAAGTTTTCACAAAATCCTTCCCACCACTGTGGGACTGTTGCTACAGAGACCAAAGACAACTGCAGCAAACTGTGGCTTGCCTGCTCACAAACGTTTCTCCTTTTCCTCTGTCATCTCAAATTTATTTTTTTGTCCAGCTCTAAAATTCGACCCATGTCCTTGAAGACGCATTTAACCGGCTTACCTCCTACCTCACTGCAAATGCAGGCATAACTGAAGCTGTACTAAAGGAATAGTGGCTTGACTTTTATGGTTAATTTAGATTTCAACTAATAAAAACTTGAGCTTACAATGCGGTCGCTGTGCTTCTGGTGCTCAAGTGAGGTCATATATTGGTCATGCTTCTATCTCCGTACACTGTCTCTGTTTTGTTAGACACGTGGCAAAGATGCGGTGAAATTTTAAGGTGGTTCCACTTTATCCACCCAGCTGCAGTTTTTTGACTTTGCGACGTTGTGCCAAGTGACAGTTTATGATTAAGGGCTTTGTTGCCAAGCTTCACATTTAACAAATGTAACTTTGAGGGCCAGTTGTAGCTGAAATGCTCAAGGGTCTAGATTGATGATAGGAGGATCAGAGTTTAAGCCCCACCACTGCCAAGCTGACCCATGCCTTTGGTCATGGCACTTAATAACTCTCTCAGCTCCAGGGTGCTGTACCTTCTGCCCCAACGTACAAGAATGAAATATGCCAAGAGATAAATTTTACCCTGTATATGTGACAATTACAGTCTGCGTCTTCTCTTTTGATGGTGAAGTGAAGATAGTAATTATATAATTGCACGCTGATAGTTCAGACATTGTGAACATAAGGTTGTTAGTTTATTGCTGGGCCCCTGAGCGAGATTCTAAAGTTTGGAATGCAGTAATGGCCCATTATTCTTCCCAGTTTGTTCACCTGCCAGTTCTCACCCACCAGAGCTCTCCTTCTCTTGGGATATTCTTGATAGGGAAAAGTGCTATCACAGGGTAAAAAAAACACACCCATAAGAAAGTGCTATCCGCCTTCTTCTACATACAAGTGCTTACAAATACCTACCGCTGGTTTGTGATTGACAGCAAAGGAAAATGAAAGAGTTTATCAGTTTATGGTTTTAGCATCGTTAGGCTATTAAAATGTATTTTAGTACTGTTTAAGCAAACATTACAAATATTTACAGCGTAGATATACATTAGTAAGATAAATTTGTGGTGTGTTATAGGCCAGACGTACCTATTCATCCACCCACCCATCCATCTGTCCATCCATCCATCCATCCATCCATCCATCCACCTATCTATTCATCCAATCATGCATCTATCCAGCCATCCATCCATTTTTGCAGGGCTTATTTCACAAAGCGTCATGGGAAACAAATCTATTTTAGAGGGCCTTAGTTTAAGGAGACCTTGTACAGGCTACCAACCCATCACACACCTACATACTACAGAGATGCCTACATCAGTCTACCAGAGGTGGATAATATTGTAATATTTACTTTGTTACATTTACTTAACCTTTATTTAACTCTTACTTAATTAGTTAATTGTTTATGATGAAAATGTACTTTTGCTTTGCTACATTTGATTGCGTTTATAATTAATATGTAGTTTTGATAATTAGTTTCCATAAGGTTCTGTATAATGAGATGATGAGTCTAGCGAAAGACTGCAGCCATCTTTTAAGGGTGATCAGTTAAAAAAAAATAACGACTGAAGTGGGAGAAGAAATGAGAATATCAGTAGAGACAGAAACACACATGACCTCACATTCAATCAATTTATACACTCCAAGGAGAGAAACCAACAGTTCCATAATGTGACGTCTTTAATGTGACCAAAACAAGTGATGATATCAGTGTACAGAAATTCCAGCTCCAACCTAAGAAAACATCTTACTGTAAGTTACATGATAATGAATATTTGAGCGGGATTCTGTAACGATGGACACTTTAATCTTAATGTTAGTTACTATAAAATCTCACACATTCACTTCTTTTCCCTCTTTTTTCAAGTGTATTTAATATAGTATTTTATGTTGATTGTTAGTATTTTTTCTGGATTTAGGATTTTCCGTTCATTTAATCAGATCCAAAGTAACTAACAACTCACGACTGAAGGGATCTTATAATTCCAGTCTTTCTAACTCTCTTAAACCAATAACTGTATTTATTAATACTTTTACTGTTACTTGAGTCTTGAGTATTTACAAGTAGTTGTACATCCGCTTAAGTGAAAGTTTGGCTTCTTCACCCACCTCTGAAGCCAACAACACGTATCATTGGACTAAGGAATGAAACTAGAGTTCTGTATCTGGGGGAAACTCCTGAAGCACTGGGATAACATCCAAACTCCACACATATGTAGAAAGCAGACAGAAATAATCGAACCCCTAACCGTGAAGGGATGGGACAATCATGCTATCCTCTGTTCTGGTCCTCTGTTTGCTTGAATCAAATTAATGAAAGTTGCTTCATGAATCATATAAATGCTTTCCAAACTAAACATCAATCTGCTTTTGGGAAAATGTGTTGAGCATCACTTCTGGTCAGCGTACAGAAAATGTGCAAGCATTTAGCATTAAGTCAGTGTTACCTTTAATAGCAGGAAAGCTGTACTCCTCATGCTTGATGCAAAGCCCCAGACACATACCTCACATGTGACTCAGCACTGTTCACCTCAGCAGCAGGGTTTACTTTATGAGGTGTAGCCTGTAAAGCGGTTAATGGTGTATTAACAATCACTTTCTTGTAGAGCTGTTGCGTGTGGTTGAAGGCTGGGAATCAGCTGAGGAAACAGTGTGAGCTAGCAGGTGATATGCATAAAAGCTTTTAACTGAGGCACGTACACAATAAAATAATGAGAGTTATACAAGACTCAATTAGTCCTTCGTATTTATCGCAAAGTTGCTTAGCAGATAGTAAGTGTTTGAGCCAAGAAAATGATCTTTTAATAAATTGAGATTTTGTAGTAGGAACTAATTTTTTAATCAAATACTGAATCGAATGCTGTAGATACTGAATCGAATGCAGTACACTAGGTACTACCGTACATTGAATGCAGTGAACACTGAATCGAAGGCAGTATATACTGAATTTAAACGCAGTTGATACTGAATCAAATGTTGTTGGAGTTTAATGCAGCAGGTATTTAATTAAATGCAATAGGTACTGAATCGAATTTAGTGGGTAGCTAATCAAATAAAGTAGGGAACCCAATGCGGAAAAATCCTAAATTTAATGCATCTGATTCTAAATCAAATGATGTAGATTCTAAATCGAAAGCTGTAGTTATTTATTTGAGTGTAGCGGATACTAAAACGAATACGGTAAGTACTGAATTAAATGCAGTGGGTACCCAGTGGAAAGCAGAAAGTACAGGTACTGAATTAAATGCTTTAGATATTGAGCCAAATGCAGCAGGTACTTAATTAAATGCAATAGGTACTGAATTGAATTCTGTGTGGTACTCTTCTAAATTGAACTGAATTCAGTGGGTACTGCAATGAATGCTGCAAGTACTTAATCGAATCAAATGCTTTAGTTTCTAAATTGAGGGTGATAAAAATTTAAAATTGAATGTAGTAAATACAAAATCGAATATGGTCGGTACCAAATCAAATGCTGTAGGTAAATCCAATTCACTGTGTACTGAATCGAATGCAGTAGCTACTGAATCAAATGCTGTGGGTTTTGAACTAAAATTAAATTAAATACAGTAGGTACTGTATCAAATACATAGTCGTCTTTCCATACTACCATACCGTACTAGATCCTAAATCTAAGGTATGTATCTAATTGAATGCAGCAGTCCTGCATATTCTCTGTGGTTGATAAATCCAAATTGTTTTATGTCGCCTCTCGCTGACATTGTGTCTGTGAACAAAATGAAAATGATTGATGTGCAGCGCCCAACACCCGGCGCGATATAAAGCAGGCACAGCCCAGCGTATATCAGGCGATCAATGCCAATGCCCGTTTTAGATTGTGGATTAAACCAGTAATATTACTTGTTTTTTAAACAAGCACCATGCATCAATGGTTTTGTTTTGAAGGAGAATAAAACCAGTCAAGACAAGTCCAACAAAAAAGGACTTGGACTCAAGCACTAGATTTACAGCATTTGGCAGACGTCCTTATCCAGAGCAATTTAAATTGATCTCTTTTATACACCTGAGCAATTAGGTTGAGGGCCTTGATCAGGGGGGCAACAGTGGTAACTTGGTAGTGCTGGGAAACAAACTCTGATCTTCTAATAAGCAGTTCAACACCTTAACCACTGAGCTACCACTTCCCACACTACAGCACTTTGTGTATGTGACAGCTGAATACAGTAAGTGTGACGTACAAACCCTGTATCACATAATCCGCTTTTAGATAACACTGTGTACATAGGTTGTGGTTGAACCTCTAATTGCACAGGTGTTTCATAAATCATCTGTGCAAATGTCAAGGTTGTTAGTGATCCAGCAGTGCCAGGATGGCAGAGTCGCCCCAAGCCTACAGGGGCCCTAAGCAGAAATGATCAAATTTATAAAATTCATCCCGCATGGTGCCGCTAGTATGATCAATTATTGTCAATCCTTGATTATTGGCACACAATAAATCGAACACACTTAGTATTAATTTTATTTGTTTAAATTCTGTTACTTATATCATACCAATGATTTTACCCTTTTCTGGTTTTTAATTATAACAGTAACAAACCAACAATAGTGCCTAGGTGTTTATTCAAAGTGTTGCAGTACTAAGGGGCATAATCATTAAATAAACTAATAACCTCTTTATCTTGCCCATTTTTTTCTTTTCTCTGTACCAGAATAATATGACCTTTTTCTGACATTAATGAGAGTCTTAATGAGAGCTGCAGTGTCGCTTCAGTAACATTAATCATGTACACTCTGGCTGTGCATGCATCTTACATCTAACATTGGTGGCCCTAAGCAGCCACTTAGTTCACTCATGGCTTGGGCCGGCTCTGCATAAAGGCATTGCATTTAACATTTTAAACTGTTAAACGGTGATCAGTTATGAATATTTATTTTCCCCTTCTATGGTAGTTGTTATTGTCAGCTCCACTCTTATATCAAGGCTTTCTATTATATGTTGGTGTGTGTCTGTTTGGTCACCAGAAACAGTATGAGTGAGGTCAGACACTAATGTTAAGGTAAGGGGGTCTCAGTTTGGGTTCCAGTTTATCCTAAAGGTCTTCAGTTTAAAGGGGTTAAGTCAGAATCAGTACTATGTACAGGACATAAGAGTTCTTCTACTCCAAAACATCCAGAACACAGCATGTCTTCATTGAGTTCAGGGGTTTCGTGCGCCGGTTCAGTGGTGGCTCCAATGGTTAAGGTGAGTTGTTGATCTGAGGACCAGAAAGACCTGGGTTCAAGTCCTACTACCGCCAGCCTGAGTTGTTGATCTGAAGACCAGGAAAACCTGGGTTCAAGCCCTACCACTGTCAGCCTGCCACTGTTGTGTCCTAGATAGAGACCCTTAACTCTTCCTGCTCCAGGTGCACTGTATCATATCTGACCCTGCACTCAGACCCAGACTTACTAGGATAGGATATGCAAACAAAGAATTTCACTGTGCTATAAAAAGTATATGTGACAAATCTAACAAGGATGTAACACTACAACATACAAAGACAACTGTGTATCTTGTTGAAATGAGGTCACAGTCTGCTAGTGTGGTTCAATTTTAATAAGGCAAAGATAGCTAGAGAAGTTGAGGAAGAACAATCTCACTCATATAAGTGTGGATGTTGACGCTCCAGAAGATACACGTCCACAGTATCTGTTCAGCAACTCCTTAAGATTATTGCAGTGAATTTGTTCTAAAGTAAATTTAAGTAGAAACGATGTGGCAAAAGCGTAAATTTGCAGAGAGAAAAAAAATGAGACAGGACACAGCAGTGATCCTGACACAATGGAAACAGTAAGACCTTTTTGATCCTGTGTTTGGGACTGTAAGAGCCACATGGTATGCGGGTCTGAGGTTACACACACAGCTCAGGGAATCACATTGTTTCCAGGTGAAGTCAATCGTTGACTTTAGTGAAGGCACTTGGCAGGTTCATTGTGTGTCATAAGGTCATGCAAAACTCATGGAAAAAGATCCATCAATACTTAAGTCTTAAACTGATGACTGATATGCAGAACTGATATTTATTATAGTTTTACTTCTCAACCAATGATAACAACAGTATTAAACCCAACATGTGTTTTTATTTACAACACTGGTGTTGGACAGCTATTTGAAAGATCAGGGTTTGCTTCCCAGCGCCAATAATTTACCACTGCTGGGCTCCTGAGCAAGGCCCTTAACCCCCTATTGCTTAGTTTCAAAAAAGAGATTAATGTTAGTAGCTCCGGAAAAGGACGTCTGCCACATACGGTAAATGTAAGCGTAACACAGGACCATACCAATAGGATGAACGAGGAAAAAAAATATTCTAAACACTCATTGCATTAGTGTGCTTTAGTCCAACAGTGTATTATATACATATATGTAGATTAATAACGCAAAACAAGTTAGTTCTAGTGCGAGTGCTGTCGTTGACACGTCTCCTCATGCTGCAGCGCTGTAAGGGTGGTCCTATGCAATCATGCAATTCTTAAAATGTCCACAAGCGGATGCCATATATCCGAAAATATGTTATTTAAAAAGCGATATCCAATAATGACAAAAAGCTCAAATATCGTGAGAAAAAATTGATTATCGGTTATATTAAAATAAAGAAGTAGTAACATAGATATTAAAAAATAATTGGAAAATAGAATAGAATATTCTATATATAGAATAGAATATACACACACACACACACACACACACACACACACACACACACACACACACACACACACACACAGTCATTACTAGAATCTAAAGGTCATGTAAAGTTAAAAAAAACCCCTTTTTTTAAAGATGCAGAGTTAATGAAATATTAAATTAATTGAAAATTATACCGTCGTAACTTAATGAAATTGAAATGCGACACATCCCTAAGACCCCCAGTGATTAAATCATTTTTAATGTTTGTTAAGCATTTTAATTACAAAGACCGGTGGCTTTTATTATGGAATCAGGACTTTTACAGTGACACGCCCTTAAATCCAAAGGCGGCACGCAGCGCCGCTCTGAGTCAGTCACGCGCACAGCGGCCAGAGGGAGCGCGAGACCGGCTTCGGTCTCAGTGAGCACCGCTAACCTGCACACACTCTCACACACACACAGAGACACAGACACAGACACACACACACACACACACAGAGACACAGACACACACACACACACACACGTATATATAAGTGTACACACACACACATACACACCCGCTTCGCTCACTGATACTGCTGAGAAACTCCGGGAGTGAAGCGCACGCGCCGGGGAAAACTGAAGGTATAAACTTTATTTTTCTCTGCGGATCGAAGAAAAAATCTCCAGCTGTTATAACTGATCATTTACCTCGCTTTAGTACAGGATCTGCTATCATCCAGCGGGGAAATCGCTTTTATTCGGACTTAAACTGTACAACTGCCTGTTTGTGTTGATCAAGGAGTG
>VCAZ01000055.1:1357500-1360000 GCA_005784505.1 Bagarius yarrelli
AAGACAGAGAACAGATTTTTTTTTTTTTCTCCTGCTGTCAACCTGTCCTTTTTGGGATGTGGGATTATTTATATGACTCTTGCTTTACTGTATCTGTTGCCATTTTTTCCCATGTGTGGGTCGTCATTAATTTTTGAATTGTGTTCATACCCCTGAATCCGCCGTTTTGCTGTTGTTGCCGTAGTCTTTGTCATCTATATAAAAAAGCAAAACATTTGCACGTATATGATAGTATATGATGTTGTATGCAGTCCGGACACAGAAAAATGCTTCGGTTAAATCTGAGTCATTCGGGTCAAAGCCCTGGGAACTGGTGGGAAGAGTAAAACTCTCAAGAGCGAGGGTTTACTCACAGCTCTGTCTGCCTCAAAGCAGCATCAGAGGTCAGGGCCAATGATGTCATAAAGCTGTGTCTGGGACTGAACAGTGTGATTTGCAATCAGGAAAGACGACACAACTGTGAAACACACACACGTGTGAAACACACACACGGCTTAGTCTGCGTGCCAGACTTATTACAGCTTAAACACATCCCTGTACCTGTTGTTTGTTGGAACATGACGGTCCCAGATCTGTTTTTGTTAGCAGCCGACTGTAAATCCTGGGAATAAAATAAATCCTTTATGCTTTCCATTACCGCTGTTATCGGTTACACAGATTCATCTAGACTTTTATTATTATTATTATTATTTTTTTAATTTTATTTCATTCAGTCTCTCTTTAAAGTGCACCTGTTTGTAGCACGAATGTCAGACTTGATCATTATTACCAACAGATGCGCTTACAGGTGCACACACACACACACATAGATACACACACACACACACACACACACGCACACACTTTGTAGCCTGTTTTTGTTTACATAGGGACTCCGGTCATAATCAGCTGTTTACACTCAACAACTTCCTGTCTTGCAGTAGCTATTTCCTGCTCTGCTGCTACACACACAAAACACACCCAGTGATTTGTGTAGTCATTTGTCTCCCTTCCTCCAGTACAGTTCTGTTGCTAACACACCAGCTTCCTGAACTGTCTGCTCAGCATTGCTTCTCCAATGAGCGGAGAGAAGAAACGATCCAGCAGAGCAGCAGGAAGGCTGAGGAACCGACAGAATGTGAAGGACAGGACCAAAAAAAGTAGAATGGCATGTGCTTATGTGTCAAATGCTTTTAGTTGGACTGAAGTGCCAATTTGGCAACGTCGCTAAATCGGCATGGTAACAAGGAGGCCTGTTCCGTCTCCCTCTCTGACCTCGACAAGCCACAAACAAGAAAAAAAAAATAAGAGAGCGAGAGAGAAAGACTTACCGACAGAAAAGCAAAAGAGGGAGGGCAGTGAACAACAAAGAGAAAAAAGAGAGCGAGACAGAAATTGAGAGAGAGAGAGAGAGAGAGAGAGAGAGAGAGAGAGAGAGAGAGAGAGAGACAGAAATTGAGAGAGAGAGAGAGAGAGAAATTGAGAGGGAGAGAAAGAAACTGAGAGAGAGAGAGAGAAATTGAGGGAAAGAGAAAGAGAGAGGGAGACTTTTTTAGACTAAAAAGGAGAAAAAGATAAAGGTTAAAAAAAAGAAAATAAGAAAAATGCACTGATGGAAACTTTCCAAAGGAGAGAGAAAAAAAGTGTGTGGTACAGACAGACACAAAAATAAGGTGAAAAAGCTTCATGCAAATTGAACTGAATTGAGCTGAGATAAAGACAAAAGACGAAAGAAAGAGTGAAATAAAAACTAAATAGAAAGAGAGAGAGAGAGAGAGAAACAGATGTGAGGAAGGAGATGGGGGAATAGCGAGTGGGAATGAGACATCAGATTGTGATTGTGCCCTAATCATTTCCTGTAATCAATCGTTTTCAGTTCTCTATGAATCATAACTGTTTGATGGACTAAAAAAATCTCTTCACCTTTTAAGGCACATAAATAACTTCTGATTTTTACAACCTAAAAATGTCGAGTGGTATTTTTAGAAAGTTGGCTTTATATTATGAGGGGTTTTATAGCCTCACATATTTTAGACGATTTTTAGAGCGTGTGAGTGAGAGTGTGTGTATGTGTGAGTGAGAGTGTGTGTATTGTGTGTGTGGTGTGTGATGTGTGTGTGTAGTGTGTGTATGTGTGAGTGTGTGTGTGAGTATGTGTGGAGTGTGTGTGTGTGTGTGTGAGTGTGTGTGAGTGTGTGTGAGTGTGAGTGTGTGTGTGTGTGTGAGAGTGTGTGTGAGAGTGTGTGTGTGAGTGTGTGTGGAGAGTGTGTGTGTGTGAGAGTGAGAGTGAGTGTGAGTGGAGAGTGGAGTGTGAGGTGAGGAGAGTGAGTGTGTGAGTGTGAGTTGTGAGTGTGAGTGAGAGTGAGAGTGTGTGTGTGTGAGTGTGAGAGTGAGTGAGAGTGTGAGTGTGAGTGGAGTGTGTGTGAGTGTGAGAGTGTGTGTGTGTGTGAGTGAGAGTGTGTGTGAGTGAGAGTGTGTGTGTGAGTGAGAGTGTGTGTGAGTGAGAGTGTGTGTGAGTGAG
>VCAZ01000055.1:1365000-1453326 GCA_005784505.1 Bagarius yarrelli
ATCAGATGTTCTGGTTTTACTCAGAATCTTGCTGTAGTGATGGATTGATTGACAGACGAGGTCAGACAGGAATCTCTTTGGACAATGATGTTTGCAGATGACCGTGTGATCTGTAGTAAGAGTACGGAGCCGGTGGAGGTAAACCTGGAGAGGTGGAGGTAGGAACAGCCGAAAGAAAAAAAAGTCAGAATCTTGGTGTCAGTGTTCTGTATGAGCTGCAGCTGTCCAAGGGTCTTTTTGGGAAGGACAATCAGGGGAATTGTACAATAGTCCAGTCTGCTGCTGATTAATACATGAAAAAGAGTCTTCAGATCCGGACTGGAAACAAAGCCCCAAATTCTAGCAATTTTAGGCTGGTTTGTCCTTTTAGGTTTGTGTATGTGGTATTGCCTCGTTCGTTCCGACCGCAGACCTTCAGCAGGGTTTATTCTGAATACTGAGACATTTTGTGTGTGTGTGTGTGTGTGTGTGTGTGTGTTGTTACTCCTGCTGCAGCAGCTGGCTTATCTTCTTGTTGAAAGCTCTATCTTTTGGCCATGTCCGAACCTCCTGGCAGAGGCAGCCAGGTTGATGGCTGAAATCTGGTAGCTGCTGGAGTGGAATTATTTTTAATACTATTCCTTTAAAAAAAACTATCATTACTGCTTGATTATTTTATACATTTATTTATCTGAAGAACCCCATGAATAAGGGTGTGTATATGTGTGCAAGATGATGTGTGCATTGGCGCTCAGAACAGAACCAAAAAAGGAATGAAAGCGAAGTGCCTCGGAGGGCCGAGTCCGAGTGCGTTTCAGCCACTGCCAAACTCTTCCTGTAAAAGTGCACTTTCAGGGGGTTAAACACTCCGGACACGACAGGAGAAAGGAGGGAAATGGACGAAGGGGCTGAAAGGAAAGAGGCACAAGGAAAGATGACCCCATTTTGCGCTGTTTTGTTTGGAAATAATGGTGGTAGTGACTCTCAGGGCTGATCTGGGATCAGGAATTTTCCTATAGTCAAAGGAGCACACGAGCTCGACACTTTAGGTTTGATTTGTCCTTTTCTCTTAAGTTCTTTTTCTCTTTTTTCTGGCTGTTTAAGGTCTTATCAGGTCTGTCGGACTCATTTCAGCTGGGAAAAGAGAAAGCAGGGAAAGGTTTCCCCCTCCATGTTAAAAAAGTACAAATGAATAGAGAGCAGAAACCAGAGCGCCTAGCTGCTCCACATCTGGAAACGGTTAAGCTGAAATGTACTTGGAGGCGCGTGACGGAGCGAGCAGCCTTTATGCCTCATGTTAAACCAGTCTGAAAAAGACTGCGTCTGCTTTCAGTCATTGTGAGGTGTGTTTGCTTTGTTTCTTGCGGAATAAT
The DNA here is from genome assembly GCA_005784505.1 of Bagarius yarrelli. Classification (NCBI taxonomy): domain Eukaryota; kingdom Metazoa; phylum Chordata; class Actinopteri; order Siluriformes; family Sisoridae; genus Bagarius; species Bagarius yarrelli. The sequence goes on from VCAZ01000055.1 coordinate 1,366,353, forward strand.
AGCACGCAGGTTCTTCTGCGTGTTACACCTGAGTAGGTTTACAATGCCACGGAGGAACTGCTTGTTCCAGAAAGCTTTTTTATTTACTGGTTCAGCCATTCTAGACCTGCTCTTTGATGGCTAGTTTGACCTGTTAGCCGACAGACATTTCACGGCTGTTGCAATCAGTTTTTTCTTCTAACAAAAGTCTAAAGATTTTAGGCAGTGTGGCGTCTCCTACCACGACCGTCAAATCAAGAACCAATAGAAGCGCCAAACCTGATGACGCAATTAGCTCAGGACTTTTAACTACTTTTGGAAAAATTTGGAAAAGTTCCCGGTTGACAGAAGAGAAACTTATTAGGTTTTGGAGGGAAAGTAAAGTGTTTGTATGACGTGCCGTCACTAAACGTGTCAGGGATTGATGACGTAAAACTCCAGACAAGAATTTTGGTTTTGATTTTTTTTTGTTTGCTAAGTCACGTGCCGCTACACCCACCTGACCTGGTACAAACCCGTCCCTGACATGTTTGATCTGATAAACTTATACCCTTCCCTGGGCTTTGACCTCCTAATAAGGAAATGGAAACAAACACAACACAAATGAAATAGTTACACACACACACACACATATATATAATACACACACAGACATGCACACACTTAAGACCTTCCTAATCTTTCCAGTGCAGAAGAACATCATTTAGAAATCAACATGTCTGTACATTGTCAGATAATTGACTTTATGCAAAGGAAGTCTGTTCAGGGCTGGATGAGGAGGCAGGCCCGGGATTTTGGGTCTATTGTCCTTAATAACACACGTCCTTAACGCTCTACAGTCACACCCACAATGATTGATGTGTAGTGTTTGGCAGTGTAGAAAGCCTTTTCACCTCAGTGGCTGTGTGTGTGTGTGTGTGTGTGTGTGTGTGTGTGTGTGTGTGTGTGTGTGTGTGTGTGTGTGTGTGTGTGTGTGTGTGTGTGGTGTGTGTGTGCGTGCGCATTCGTGCCATTGGCTTAAATAGGCAATTTATTATAACCCTTAACCTCTGGTATTAAATTGGGTCTAATATTATATATGATTATAATATATGACCCGTATTATAAAATCGCAGCAGTTCATATAATTACACACCAATAAATGTTGGTGTGTCGGCTTAATAACCATAACTAACCCGACACTAACTGACGTCTTAGTAAAGTGGATTTAGCACCATGTATCTTTAAGGCCGCATTTACACTGCAAGTTTCCCAATTCACAGGTATAGGTAAGATTTGACCATCGACGTGTAAAAAAAGCACAGGGTTTCCGATATTTTAAGTTCGGTTTCAGGTCTCGTACATACTGTTGTGTTAATAAATGGAATATGAATCGGATACGTTTATTAGTGTCTGTCATGTAAACACACATCAGATTTTTATCTGTCAATGTAAGTCGGATGTCATTAAATATGCGACGGCGGTGCATGATGTCAACACTGGTGAACAGCAACATATAATAACTTTGCACAACTGTGTATTTTGATATTTTTATTTTTTTGTTCACTTAAAAAATAAACACACTTTTAAAAAAAAAGATATTTCTTCTTCTTCTTCTTCTCTTTTCGGCTGTTCCCTTTTAGGGGTCGCCACAGCGAATCATCTGTCTCCACCTAACCCTATTCTCTACATCCTCTTCACTCACACCCACTAACTTCATGTCCTCGTTTATCGCATCCCTTTACCTCCTCTTTGGTCTTCCTCTTTGCCTTCTGCCTGGTAGCTTCATTTCTAACATCCTCCTACCAATATCTCTCCTCTGTACGTGTCCAAACCACCTTAATCTGGCTTCCCTGACTTTCTCCCCAAAACATCTAACATGAGCCGTTCCCCTAATGGACTCGTTAATAATCCTGTCCAACCTCGTGCCTCCCAAAGAAAACCTCAACATCTTCAGCTCTGCTACTTCAAGCTCTATAACTTTAAAATGTGGCGTAAGCAAAATACTAAACAAATGTTGTTGGTTTTTTTTCTTTCTTTTCTGGTTGGTATGTCCCCATGTGTAAATGCTGATATCAGTCACCAAAGAAAAATACAGTAAATTAAAGTTTTGTGCGTTTTTTTATTTTGGACTATTTGATAATGTTTATTCTGACAAAGCAAATTAAATGGGACATCGGCTTATACTGTATCTGTCAAACCACAGACCTGTGTGTCAATCGGATGTTAGTATTTTCATTATAGATTAAGTAAGGGTATTATTAAAAAAAAATAAAATAAAATTTGGTAAGTGACTAATCTAAATGATGTGAGGCTCATCTGCCTGTTTGTCTGAGTGGCGACTGATCCGTAAATTTCTTTTTTGCAGGAATGCAGAACAACTGAAGCAGCTCAACAATCAAATTATCCTAGAGCAACAGGAAGCAGCTAAGTGGCAGCAATTTCAGCAGCAGCCGCCTGAACCCAAAGCCCCGCCCCCACCTCAAGAAATCCCACCTCCATCTCCGCCTCTTCCCCCACCTCCCTCCTTAAAGGAGCTGGAGTGCAGCACCATGCAGACAAGCACGTTCAACTACGCCCGGCCCAAGCAATTCATCGCCGCCCAATCTCCCACTAGCCCCAGCGTCAGCTCGGTGAGCTACTCCACCCAGTCCTCCACCTCCTCCAGCTCCAGCCTGGCATCTCCGCTCTCGCCCTCCGCCGCCCACAAGCCTTTTGGCCGTGTCACCCTGCCGCCTTTCCAGCCATTGCCAAAAGGGGTCAGCGTAGAGTCCCCAGGCTCTCCTTCCTTTCCTCCTCCTCCTCCACCCTTTCTTAGCTCTAGCACAGTCACGTCTCCCTGTGGCCCACCACAGGACTTTCCCCCTCCACCACCTCCACCTCCTCCTCCCTTCACCACAAGCCCCACCTGCTCCGACAGCTCCTCCCCTTTCACATCCAAGCCCCAATCTCCTGCTGGGTATCTGGTGTCTGTGCTGCCGGGCACACCCCCTGCACCACCTGTCAATGCACTTGGGCTGCCCAAAGGAAACGGCACAGTGTGAGTACCCATAATCCTCTGCTTAATAAACATTGGTAAAAGGATTTTTTTTAACAATTACATTAACAGATTCAACAAAAACCCTTGCATCCATGCGCAGCCGCGATGATATGATATGCATAAATCTTTTTAAAAGATTTGAAAAAAAAAGGAAAATATACAGACAATGATGCAACTAATTTATCTTGCATCTAATTATCTTGACGTAGTTTAACTAGCATTATACCAGAGAATGTGGTGTAGTGCAGTGATTAATGTGTCGGACTGCTAATTGGAAGATTGGGGTTCGATTCCCAGCACCGCAAAACAGTCTGGATAAGGACGTCTGCCAAATGCTGTAAAGTGGCTTAGTTTGACACATTTTGTATCAGGGGGTCCTTGACCTAAAAAAACATTAAAGACCCCTTGGATAGTGGAAGTGTTGAAATTTTGGTTTATAGTTTTGATTTTTTTAAATTGTTGCTATTGGTCTAGCTATTAACGAGCAGCTGATGTTTTCTACTTTTCATTGTTTTAAATGTTATTTTGTTAATGTAATTGGTTCCTGGCCCACTGAGTGCACTTCTTTCTAATGTTCTAACATTGGAGTGACCTGCAGTAGAACCCTGCACGTAGAGCCAACGGTGTAATTTGGAGTCTAGCCACAGACTCCTGCAGCTGCACTGTGGCTCCTGGTGTTTACATTCTTATAAAGCATGTTTATAGAGATGGAAGGACCTTTTTCGAGACCAGAGGGAGTGTGGGGTGTGTGCTGTGTGTGTCAGAGTGTGTGTGTCCTCACTTAAAACAAAAAGGTTTATCAAAACGTGTGTTTATGCCTTAGAATTATATAAATGAGAACAGCGGTATTAAGGACTTGTATAAGAAGTCATGAGGGGGTCTAACCACACACACACACACACACACACACACACACACACTGTTCCCCTTTTTCACGCACTTTGACTGATTCCAGAGCTTGTCCCAAGATCGCTGGCGATCATACACCCTGGATGAGATGCCACAACATCACAAGACACACAGGTTTTAAAGCCAGCCATCTTGTTTAATCAGTGTACACACACACACACACACACACACACAGGCAGAACATGGAGAGAAACTCTGAGTTAGTAAACAGAGCTCGGGATTAAAGCACCAAGCAGCAGGGCAACAGAACTAACAACTGCACCACCGCCTTGTGCACACTATTAAACTACACCAACAAACCCCATCAAAGGAGCAGTAAAACCTGGTAACCTTTTTCTTATCTTCTTTTTAGAACTTAGGGCTCAGACTAATGCGAGATCTTAAGCAAAGGGCCGACTCGCTTTATTCGTGCTGAAGAAGTATGTGCAAAAAATCATACATTTTACAGAAAAAGTAATCCTTCTTTTTCAGTGTTCCTCCAACCGCCATTTATCATCAAACCATGGCTTTTATGTGCCGTCCTAATCTCTCACCCGTTTCAGTTTTTCCACACTCCCTTGGTCTGATCTTTGATGCGAGTGGTGATGCCTTTTAGAAGACTTGTAGTGCACACATGTTCTCCATAAAGATTTATTTCTCTGATAAATGTCTTCTTTATAGAGATGTTCTTCTGTCTATACGTATGTTTCAGCTTTGAATAAAAAAGCAATGACTGTGTGGGTTTTGTATTAGTCCTGTTTAGAGAACACCATTTTTAGTGGTGTTGGAGGCTGTGCTGGTGAACTCTTCTACTAGAATTGCTAGTCTTCCACTTCCAGGTGTCTTTGGTTTGCATTGCTTTTCAACAGGTGCACAAAGTTGTTGTTGGTGGTTGTTAATTTTTTTTCCTCTTTTTAAATCATTGCTCTGTTCCGTGTTGTCAAACAGTGGATTCCCTCGTAAGACCACCCGCACGCCACGGATCGTGAGTGACTCTGAGATCCAGGACTCCAAAGATGCCGTCATTCAAGACCTGGAGAGGAAGCTGCGCTTTAAAGAGGAACGCGTCAGCAACGGCCAGCAGGTGTGTTTCTGTGGGTGTGGTTACAAATGTGTCTTTAAAGGGCCAGATATGCATTACGTGCAAAGCATTACATTCCACTTTAAATTTCATACATACAGTCCCTCACCTTAACCATTGTGCTATCATATTTTTTTTATTTATTTGAGATGTTGAAGGTTGAGGGTCTTGCTCGGGAGCCCAACAGCTTGGTGATGCTGAGAATTAAACCCACGTAGTCTGTACGAATGTATTAAGCTCATGGGGGGAAGTGGTAACGCAGTGATGTTGGGCTGCTAATTAGAAAAGGTTCAATTCATTCCCAGGGTCAATTCCCAGCATCACCAAGTTACCACTGCTGGCCCCTAAGCAAGGCCCCTAACCCTCGTATGCTCAGTTGTATAAAGAGATCATTTTATCATGGAGTCTCTAATAATGGATCATGTGTAGTTTATTTAAAATGTTTTGAAAACCGTCTAAAAAATGCTGCTTTTTTTTTTCATTTTTAGTGCACTTAAATAAATGCGTTTCAAAAAATGGAGCTTTTATTCTTTTTCTGGTTGAAGGTCAGTAATTACAACCTTCAGACTCACACAGCGTTAGTTAGGAGTCGAGCCTGGCAGTCTGTGCACTGCGTTGCAACCCATAATTATTTAAATAAAAGTGAATCTCAGATTTTATTTTTAGTGCTCACTCTAACGTGCACGTCCTTATCCAGAGCCAATTACATTTAACTCTTTTATACAACTGAGCAAGTGGGGGTTAAGGGCCTTGCTCAGGGGCCCAGAAGCGGCAACCTGGTGGTGCTGGTGACTCGAAATCACAATATTCTGGTTATCCGTCAAACACCTTAATAACTGCAGTACCACCTCCCCTGTCTTCTGGATCTAAAATCGTAACAGTTCCTAGTAAAAACCCAACCCAGTAGCTCCCTTCCCAGCACTGACTCGGCATGCTTGCTAATGGTCCGTATGATTCTGCGGTAAACTCCCCTGAAGTGGTGTGAGAATGACACACACTAACCTGAGAGCCCTGACCCATTAATCCTGCTTGCTTTCAGAGGTTAACCTATGAAGAGAAGATGGCTCGCAGGCTTCTGGGGGCCGACAACGCAGCCACAGTGTTTAACACCCAGCCAACCGAGGAGGAGCCTGCTAAACAGGTACATGCACACATGATAACGCAGAACGTGTATGTGCTGCACAGTAGCACTGACGTACGGTATTCAGAGCCAGATGTGGGAACAGATGTGAGTGTCTGCTTAAATTGGCTTATTGTGTTCCTATTAATAAAAGTGCAGCCTGTCATTTTAAGCAGTTATGAATCTTGATCTATAATAAAACATAAAAATAGACAGCGAAACATCAGTATTTGAACGAATTCCCATAAGTTATTTATCTATAAATCTGTGACCTGTAAAGAAAAGACCTTTAATCTGAACTCGATTTGCACATGGTCACTTGTCAGGTAATGTATGTGGCTTTTTTGTGGCATATATTTAAAAGAAAGATTTGAGGCTGATTGTAAGGTAAGTTTATGCCTGTAAATACACACCAGCATGTTTTACTCCTTAAGAGCAGGATGTGAAGTCTTCAGATAGCGACTGCCTGTTTCTGATCTTTCTACAGGAAAGCAGTCCAGCCGATTCAGACTATGTCCCCCAAAAGGTTATCCAAAGCCTGCGCCACTCTCCTTTCTGTCTTTACGTCTCACACTCTGCACTGGTCACTCCTGTGCTTTGGTTATGACAGAATGCCGGCTATGCTCACAGCACTTTTTTGCCTCACCAATCAAACTTGATGATATGATCTGTCTGTAATTTTTCCTTTATTTATTATAACCTCCTGAATTTATTCTGTTGGTGTAGGTGTTGATGAGGCTTAATAAACGAGGTTTATTAACTTCCACAGCAATGTTGGAATGATTCTGTTTAAGGTTACCATACACACAGTACATTTTTATAGTTAGCATGTCTGTAAGCGAGAGTCACTGAGTTGTTCACCAAGTCGTTCACCGAGTCATTGAGTAATTCACCGAGTCATTGAGTAATTCATTGAGTAATTCACTGAGTCATTGAGTCGTTCATAGAATCATTTAGTCAGCGCGTCATGGTCCGAGTCAGCGCGTCATTTCCAGTCATTTACTGAGTCGTTCACTGAGTCATTCTTAGTCATTGGGTGAGCCAGTGAGTCATTCACTGAGTCTGTGAGTAACTTAGTGAGTCATTTGGCGAGTCATTCATTAAGTCATTTATTGAGTCAGTGTCTTTTTTTCTGTAAGTTATTTGGTGAGGCATTTATTAAATCATGTTGTAAGTCAATAAGTGAGTCATGTAGTGAGTCATTCTGTCATGTTAGTGTCAGAATGTGCCTGTGTGAGAGAGAAAGAGAGAAAGTGAAAGAGTAAGAGATAGAGAGGGAAGAGGTAACTAATAAGACAACATACGTGAGAAAGGGTCAGTTGTGTGTGAGTGATCACATGAGAAAGAGTAGTTGTGTGTAATTTGCCACTAGGTGTGTGTGTGTAAGAGAAAGAAAAGGTAACTGCCAGTAATGATGTGCATGTCCTCGACTGCTGCTGTGCCCCAAGACTGTCATTATTATTTTGATGCTGTTTTAAACACACAAGATGATCATTACCTTTTCCACTTTATAACAAACCAAAGCGTATAAATTATTGAATTTGTGTCTGTGTGTTGATCTGTGTGTGCATTATAATCCACGTCTTCACATAGTTTCCTGCAGTCACGCTTTTCCACTTTATTTCCTTCATGTTTTTTGTTGGCCAGTTCGTAGCAGGTTTTACAGACCTTTTTAACCCCAGGGTTAATTTGTCTGTTATTTTGGGTCACAGGAGTACAAGGTGTCAAGCTTCGAGCAGCGTCTGATCAGTGAGATCGAGTTCCGGCTTGAACGATCCCCGGTGGAGGAGAGTGACGACGATGTCCAGCATGATGAAGACCTACTGCAAGACTGCGTGGCACCTTACTTTGACCACAAACTCAAACACTTTAAGGTGTTCGAGGGGATGCCAGTCACATTCAGCTGTAAGGTCATCGGAGACCCTAAGCCAAAGGTCAGAGGTCACCAGAGCTGTAAAAAATCACAGGTGTTGGGAACACAAACTCTGTCATGGAAGTGTGTACAATATTTTTGGATTTACAGGACAGATAAATAAGTGAGTGGGTGGGTGGCTAAGTGAGTGAGTAGGTAAGTGAGTTGGGTGAGTAGGTAGGTGGGTATGAGTGGGTGGGGGGATATGTAAGTAAGTAAGCCTTAAAAAAGTATTCATACCCCTTAAACAACCCCAAACTTAAAAGGTTTTTATTGAGATTTTATGTAATAGACCAACACAAAGTAGCGCATAATTGTAAAGTGGAACAAAAACGATACAATGGTTTTAAAATTTTTAAGCAAATAAAAATCGGAAAGGTATGGCATGCATTTATATTCAGCCCCCCTGCATCAGTATTTTGTAGAGCCACCTTTCAGTGCAATTACAGCTGAAAGTCTTTTGGGGTTTGTCTCTTCCAGCTTTGCACATCTAGAGACTGAAATTATTGCCTATCATTCTTTGCAAAATAGCTGAAGCTCAGCCAGATTGGATCAGGGGGGGTCTGTGAACAGCAATGTTCAAGACTTGCCACAGATTCTCAATTGGAATTAGGTCTGGACTTTGACTGGGGCAATCACATGAATTTTCTTTGACCCAAACTATTTCTTTGTAGCTCTGGCTGTATGTCATTGTCTTGTTTAAAGGTGAATCTCCATCCTAGTCTCAATTCTTTTGCAGCCTCCAACATGTTTTTCCTCAGGATTGCCCTGTATTTAGCTCCATCCATCTTCCCATCAACTCTGACCAGCTTCCCTGTTCCTGCTTAAAAAAAGCATCACCACAGAATGATGCTGCCACCACCATATTTCACAGTGGGGGTGGTGTTTAAGGTGATGAGTAGTGTAACTTTTTTAGGCCAAAAGGTTTAACTTTGGTCTCATCTGACCAGAGCTCCTTCTTCCAAATGTTTGCTGTGTCCCCTACATGGCTTGTGGCACTCTTACATAAAGTCCAGATTTGTGGAGTACACGCCTTATAGTTGTCCTGTGGACAGATTCTCCTTGCTCGGTCTGTCAGTTTAGGTGGACGCCCATGTCTTGGTAGGTTTGCAGTTGTGGCATACTCTTTCTGTTTTTGGATGATGGCTTGAACAGTGCTGTTTGAGATGTTCAAAGCTTGGGATATTTATTTATATTCTAAAACTGATTCAAACTTATCCACAACTTTATCCCTGCCCTGTCTGGTGAGTTCCTTGGTCTTTACGATGCTGTTTGTTCACTAGTGTTCTCTAACAAACCACTGAGGCTTTCACAAAACAGGTGTATTTATACTGAGACTAAATTACACACAGGGTAAACTCTATTAACTAATTAGGTGACTTCCTAAGGCATTTGATTGCACTGGATTTCATTTAGGGGTATCACAGTACAGGGGGCTAAATCCAAATGCACTAAGTAATTATGTAAGTAATTAGATAAGTAAGTGGGTGGGTGGGCTTAAGAAAAAAGGAAGGAAGGAAGGACGGATGGATGGACGGGAATTGGATGTTCAGCTGCCACTAAGAAACAATATGTATAAGTGGGATTTTGACCATATATGTATGCAGTGCTTCTTCTTTTACACGTAAATGCTTTCTCTCTCTGTTGCAAATATACACACACACAATTTACATCCCATCTATTTTAGCTTTGTACAAAAGAATAACGTTGTTTACATTTTTGAGTGGCTTTGTGTCCGTCCGTGTAGGTTTACTGGTTCAAAGATGGAAAACAGATCTCCAAACGGAGCGAGCACTACCGCATCAGTCGAGACCCGGACGGAACCTGCTCCCTGCACACGGCTGCGGCTTCTCTGGATGATGATGGCAACTACACCATCATGGCTGGCAATCCTGGGGTATGGTACACCTGCATGCCTTGGTTTTAATCAGGATTAGGATTAAATCATTTTCCCAGACTTGTTTTATTTTGTGAGAAAAAAATGACATCCAGAGCGAACTACATTTATCACATTTACACATGAGGGTTTAGGGTCCTGCTCAAGGGCATTGGAAACTTGGTGGTCCTGGGAATTAAACTCAAAACCTTCCGATTAACTTCTGGTCTTCCACCTCCCCCTATTTTTTTTTTTTTTGTAGAAATGTGTGCAACACGCATCCATACACACATTCTTCACATGCTTCTCATACTTTAATGCTATACACATTAACCCATGAGCCTCATCCAGAGTGACCTACATGTATCTTGTTTTTTTTTTTATCCAACTTAGCAGTTAAAAGTTAAGGTCCTTATTTAGAGGCGTTTGGCAGCATTGTGATGCAGGAATTAAACCTATGACCTTCAATAATTACTGAATAATTCAGAGGAAAATAAAATTAGAGCAGTTTTACCTGCCTATATATAAATATTTACACCTCTTTTATATCCAATAAAATTTGGACCAAAAATGGTTTTGTAATTATTCTTTTCCTTGTCTTGCTTCCCTCAGGGCAGGGTGAGCTGCACTGGCAGGATGATGGTGCAGGCGGTGAACCAGAGGGGGCGGAGTCAGCGCAACACACCTGGCCACATCCGCAGGTAAACAAGCGCCGCTTTGTATTAGTCTTATTCGTCTTCGTCATCTGACTCGGCAGCCTTTTGATTCGCTGTGCTATAATTTATAACAGTTGAGATCATCACTGTGATTCTTTGAGGGTGCTTAGAGTTTAACAACACCTGCATGTTTGAACTCTTTTCAACAGATGGCCTTTAAAAAACTAAGGATTTTAGAGGATTTTAGTCTGAGTATGAACACGTAGTTCGGTATGTTAGGGTCAGCATAGTTTCTTGATATTATTTACAGACCAAATCCATTTTTTTTTGTCCTCTCATGTTTGTACCCAAGTGTTGGTACAGGGGAAAATGTGATTACAGTCGAACATCGGAATACAAATTCCTTCCCTTTTAAATTTTTTACCTCATGAAATGGAATTTTGAAAACAATTTGAATTGGCACACGAAGCATTTTCCGCGTACGAACTGACCGAACCGAACTGAACTGCGGGCTGAGTTGCAACTTGTTTGCATAAGTGAAAAGCCAACCAAGTTTACGCATTTCTTTTTCAGTCAGCAGAATTCGCCTGTGAGCAAAAAGCTACATGATTTTTCTTTTTTTGTGTGTTTTTTTTGTTGACAGATTAGTAGTGTGGGTCTGTTTCTTACATAATTTACTTCAATTACATGTCATTTCTAAATATTTTAATTGGTTATATTGGTAATATGTTTGGTTAGCTGGAACAGATTATCTGCATTTACATTATTTCTTCTGAAAATATTTGTATCACAATGCAAATTTTTGCCTTAAGGACTGGCCTCCAGAATTATATTCATATGCCTAGGTTGCACTTTATAACAAACTTTTTACAAAATGTTGCTTGGTTAATATTATATTGTACGTTTGGTTTAATGAAAATTGTAACTTTGTTAATTCTGCCACTGTGAAGGTCTTGAACTCCCTTAATTTAATTATTAGCCATTGTGTGCTGGGAATTTCTGCTAGAATTTTTTGAATACTTCCCGCACATTGTTTTTTGTATTGAGTCATGAACCTTTTGTTGTGTTTCGCTTGTTTAAACCAATAGCGAAACATTTTCACTAGTGAAACATTACAGGAAAAGCAACAGTGTAGTGTTTTTTTCTTTTTCAGGAATTCCAATATTAATATATAAATATTTTTACTTGTACAGCATTGTTCCGCTAGCAGTTGCTCCTTTCTTGTTTAAAAGGTGTATCACTCACAGCATCTGCTTCTCTTCATCTTTCTTTCTTTTCCTTCATCAGACCCCGCTCCAGATCCAGAGACGGTGGCGACGAGAACGAGAACATTCAGGAGCGTCACTTCCGCCCCCATTTCCTGCAGGCCCCAGGTGATCTAATTGTACAGGAGGGAAGACTCTGCCGCATGGACTGTAAGGTGAGTTTATAATCTCATACACACACATATATGTTCTGCAGGTCCTGTGCTGCTCAGTACCTCTGTTATAAATACCCTTTTCAGTCCAGCAGCATAAACAACAACGAAAGCATTCACTTTTATTGTAAAAACTAAAGAAGTTTTTTACAAGGCTGTCGTGTGAGTAGTAGGAATTTCTACATTTCTACCCCATAAGTTTCGGTGATAGAAACGGTTGTAGTGTGTGTGCCTCCAGTATCTGTAAAATGTTTCCTCCCTGTGCATTCCACACTGGAGAGGCGATAAAATATTAAGGTTAGATAATTCAGCGCCACTTGATTGACAAATGGCTTCTAGCGAAAGAGGAAAATGCTGGAAAGATTCTCTCGTACTCTTACTTGATCATTTTGTTGATTGGTTAATCAGAATATTTATTTCATTACAGTTTTGTCTATTAGCTGTCCTTTTTAGCTGCTTTGTCTGTTTTTTGTTGACAATGTTACTGTCTGTCTGTCTCTCTCTGTGTCTCTCTCTCTCCGTCTATTTTACCTTGTGCTGCAAACTATTTATCGTTAATATACTGAAGCCACATTATGTTCCACATGCTATAAAAAGCCTGTAATCATCCAACTATCAAACTTATGCTCAGCGACTGCTGGTATTTATTTCTTAGTGATTTATTTCCAGCTGCTCCACAGCTCTGAATTTTCCAAGCCAAAAATGTCCCTCAGCGCAGAGAGTGCAAAGATGGCTAAATCCTGACATGGACTCAAAGCATTTGTTTTTTTGCTCCTCAAAGCCTGAAAGCACACACACACACACACACAAGATCTGCAGAAAATATCAACAGGATGTGAAGAATTGCTTCACTCAGAGTTACATAAAAAAAAAAAAAAAATTAAATGTTTAATCTGTTGGTAAATACTTTCAACATTCTTATATTTTGCATGTAGACGAGTAGATGGATGAAGACCGACATTAGATGTATAGAGGAATAAATGGGTAGTTCTAGGAATAGGTTCATAGATATACACACATGTACACAAAAGATATATAACTAATTAGAATGCATTATAATAAAATGATATTTTAAGCTTTTTGATTTATTAACTGTTTGAATAAGATTAATGTCAGGAGTGCAAATCTGTTTTACATTTCAGACCAACATTTAATATTTTAGAATCTATCTATCTATCTATCTATCTATCTATCTATCTATCTATCTATCTATCTATCTATCTATCTATCTATCTATCTATCTATCTATCTATCTATCTATCTATCTATCTATCTATCTATCTATCTATCTATCTATCTATCTCAATAGATGTATGAATGTATAGATAAATAGATGGATGGACATGCTAGTGAAAATGGGCCAGCAACAGTAATCAGAATAAAAATTATTTGGTTGTTTTAGACAGACAGACAGACACACACACACACACACACACACACACACACAACCCTAGGACCTTTTCTTAGTTTTATCACTTGTTTAAGTGCTGTGTGTAATTTGGAATGTGCTTCCCCTCTACCTCTCTACCTTACTGCCATTTACACACACACACACACACACACACAGACGGGGAGAGAGACCAACAAAACAACAAAAAAGAAAGCGAATGAGGGTGGGACATGGATTATGTTTCTAAAGAGAAAGCAGCGATTGTTAACAATAGACCTTAAGTTTTTAACATAATCTTATTTCCCATGGTTAACCACTAAACACCAACCATCACTCACAACAGAAAACACACACACACACCTGCTTTCAAGTAGCTAAAACATTCTTTGGTCCAACAGTGTGGGAAATGGGCATGTGTTAGATATTGCTAGAATGTATTTATCAGAACTTCTGACTCCAGCAGTATCTGATCCTCAATAGGTAAGTGGGTTGCCTACACCTGATCTAATCTGGCAGCTGAATGGCCAAACCATCCGTCCAGATTCCTCCCATAAAATGCTGGTGCGAGAGAACGGAGTGCATTCACTGGTTATCGAACCGGTCACCAGCAGAGATGCTGGAGTTTACACATGTATTGCCAGCAACCGGGCCGGACAGAACTCCTTTAACCTGGAGCTGATTGTAGCAGGTAAATTTTTTTCACTCTTCAATGATGATAATTTTAAAAAAAAAACAGATATGAATGACCTTTTATACCCAACATGCCATCTGTTGTCTTACATTTTTATTTGTTCCAGCTAAAGAGATGCACAAAGCTCCTTCCTTCATTGAGAAGCTCCAGAACACCAGCGTTGCCGAGGGTTACCCTGTGCGCTTGGAATGCCGTGTGTCAGGAGTCCCGTTCCCTCAAATTTTCTGGAAGAAAGAGAACGAGTCAATCACTCACAACACAGACAGAATAAGGTATTAAACCATCATATCACGCAGCATCAGGCGACTAAACTGAAACATTTTTACCAGAGTGCAAAAACGAGGATTAGAAACGAGCTCACCAGAGGGACGGACTGGTTGCTGTAGTTTTTCGAAATTCTAATTTAATTTAGAGAGAAAAAAAACTGTAGCTATACGAGTCCTCTTTCTTGCTGAGGTGTCCCTGTGGTATTCATGTCTGTCTGGACGTACGTTTCTTTCAGCAAACAGGCCACGCTGATGCACACCATCAGCTCCTTAAATGGCGACTCTGAGCAGCAAGAGTTGACAAGTTGTCTAAAATGTTCCCACGTGTATACACAAACAGTGACAGGCCTTGTAAAGGGGAACAAACACACCGCACAGTGCAAGGACTTCCAAAAACGCCGTCTACACCACCGCACAGACAGAGTTACAGCCGCTGAAAAGAATTAGTCTAACCAAAGAGGTTTTTTAATTGGCCAACCACATCAAGAATGCAGTAAAAATGCTGTTTTTGGGTGTTAAGGGCACAAGTGTGTGTGTGTGTGTGTGTGTGTGTGTGTTTAAGAACAGGTTGTGATTGGTGGAATTGTTGTTAGTTTTTTAAAGCAAAGTTACGCTTTGGTAAACAAACAAACAAAAAAGCCACAGTGGCATTAAAATCCTTGACTAACTCTGTTCCTCCACTTCCCAGCATGCACCAGGACAACTTTGGCTATCTGTGCATGATTATTCAGCCAGCTTTAAAAGAGGATGCGGGCTGGTACACCGTTTCAGCCAAGAACGAAGCAGGAATCGTGTCTACCACAGCACGACTCGATATTCACCGTAAGTAGTATACTACACACACAAAGCTTAGTGCTTCAGTAATCTGTACATGAGTGCACAAATGGGTCTCGAACATGTGCGCATGTGTACGCGGCTGTGTGCTTAAACGCAGACGCAGCCAATCCAAACAAACTCTCTCTCTGTTTTATCCTCCTTGTAATTTTTTAATACTTTAGCCCCTGTTTACCATCAACCACATTTTAAAACCTTTTTAATCTCGATTTAAACAGCTTTACTACACGTGACACACACTACTCTTCCTGACACCATTCAGAAAAACCTCATGTCTCCGAAGATTGAGTGTCTTTTACTCAGGAACGTCTCAGGCTTTTTAACCCAGACTATTGTAACATAACCACCAAAGCATGCGGGAAAGACGGTTAAACATAAAGTGCAGTAATCCAAGCAATAAAATGATACTGGGTGTGTAATAAGTGCTGAATATTTTCCTCAGATGTGAAGCTGTTTTTTTTCTCCCAGAGTTTTTAATAAGTGAAATGTGTCATGCTACATCTCCATTTAAAAGTCGATGTAATGCCGGGCTGGGATACGTGCGTAATACACTCTCCAGTAAGAAGCTGTGCCTCAAGATGTTAATATTAGAGTTTGGGTTTTAAGTTATTACTAGATTATTCAGGTGTTGTTTTTTTTTAGGAAGACAGGCATTTTTTAGCATAGCACATGACATTCAATAATATTAGTAGGAGGAAATCACTATTAAATCTGTGATATATTCAGAAACTACACTCAGTTATAAGTTGCTTCTAAGCTCCTGGTTACTATTCTTCTTAAATTTATACAGCTGTTGACAGAATTTTTTTTTTTTTAATAAGCGGTCGATCGATCTTGAAGTTGATACCAATTTCACTTATCTTTCTTAATTTTTTTCTATTTTAGGTTATCGGTTTTGTAATATCGGATCCGTCGATATATGGCACCGTCGATATAATTTGTGTGTTTTGAGAATTACATGCAAGACCGTTATTATGGTACTGCATCATGAAGAGAGACGAGGAGAGACTGAAAGTCTCTGTTTTCTCCATCACAGCCTAGATCTAACTTATTCTACTTGGCAGATTTTAAATATTTTGTTTTTAAAATTTTAGTATTATTTATTTACCTGTTACTTGTTTGTTCAGGCGCCTCTATACTGAAATAAGCAGGACTGGAACAAAAAATTGGCCCTGGCATTTTTTTGGTCCACACCAGTCCACTAAATACACTAACAAATATTACCCATCTTTACACGCCCTTCCAGCATCTGTCTAAAATGCCTCTGTCTCTCTTTCTTTTTTCCATGCAGTTTCCCTGTGCCATCCTATCGGGGGGGTTTTTTAATCTCTTCTAAATAATAAAATAAACGTTTGTTCAGTTTAGTACTGTTATCACTGGGTCGAAAATAAATAAAGGTTCTGCAGATTGATTATTGGTCAATTAATCATGCATATAATGCAGTAAACATGCAAATAATCTGTATCGTTCTAAAAAAAACCCGATTTATATCTTTATTTCTAAATACACTCTAGTGTCACCAGTGCTGCTTTTCTAGTCCTCGCTAATATTGTCTCAGGAAGTTTTTCCACCTCTTGTCGATTTGCTAAAAATGCAAATACAATCAAATTAAAAATAAAATAAGTAGTAGGACTAACTAAACAAAATCTACATCATCTTTTATCCCTGTGTCATAGATCACTATCAGCAGACACACACCCCAAAGCCCAAGAAAGTGCGTCCTTCGACCAGCCGCTACGCTGCCCTCACCGAGCGCGGCCTGGATGTGAAGGCGGCTTTCTTCCCAGACTCCAGTCCTCTGCCTCCGGGCACCCTGGTGGAGAGTGATGACCTGTAATAAACGCTGAACCTATGACCCCAGAAACGGACACCAACATGGCCTAACCAGTGAAAACTCAACCTGAAATGTACATCAAAAAAAAGGTTTTCCGAGAGAAATAGAGGATTCCAGTTCATTAGTAAATTTGGAAGAGTTGATTTCGGTCCATGTGAGAAGATGGGAAGTGAGGAAGTGTGTTTGTATCCAGTTTCTTTTAGACTACACGCACGCCGGTATGAGGTATCGCACCATTGATCACCTTTTCTGCCAGAACATGCTACATTGTGCCTGAAGTGTCTAAGTTCTGCATGTGTTAGACTGGTACCAGTGAAGTGTACTTAATTCTCAGTGCCTTAGTAAAGAAACGTCTGTGTTTTGAGACTGTGTTTTATAGAAAACTCAAGAGTTGAATAAATTTCATAGTTTAATTTCTATTAGCTGCGTTCCCTTTTGTAGCAAACTATTTTCTGAGACTCCCAACAGCCTGGGTGTAGATACACAAATCACACTACCACAGATACCCCAGTCGCCATTGATATTGCACAAGGCCGGGCCTTATTATTGTTATTATTATTATTAGTATTATTATACATTTTTTGTTGTCTTTCTCTATCTTGTGTGTGGGCATAGGGATGTGTGTGGGCATAGGGATGTTGATAAAGATTAAACGAGTGTTTAAAACGTTATAGAAACTGAGTTGGAGGTATCGCAGAAGCGTGGTGACGGGAAAACGAGCTGAGGAGAACGTACAAAAAGATTGGAAATATGGACGAGGAAAAATATAGATCAAAAAAATTGATGTAACTGAAAATTGGCGACACCAGTAAATACTATTATGCTAGCTGTTAGCTTAAAAACGCAAGTCACGGCAACGGCAGAAACGTATCCACCACTTACACACGACATTGTGTGGTGTAGGCTTTCGCATGAGGAGGGGGGGCAAACGGTGCAGTGGAGTATTTATCGTCAGCAAAGACATTAAATTATATTCCTGATTGTTCTCATGGTTTTTATTCAACTCTATATTTACCGCCGTTCACATTAGTTACACTTCTCTGTTTCTTTCGTTTTATTATATATCTAATCGCTGGTACTTCTATTACATTACAATATCTTAGTAAACTAGTGTCGAGGGTAGCTGGATCGCACAGATGTAAAGCTTGCGTACATATAGACATACCATGCCTTCATGTGTACTCACTCGCCCGCCTTCCATATCGCTTGTCTTTTTTTTTTTTGGTGCTGTTAGTTCTGTCTCAACACAATACTTAAGGACTGATAAAAGATTTTGCCTGTATATGAAATTTTCTTGGTTTATCAACAATAAAAATAAAGATTTATCGAAATACTATGGTGAGTGTTCCTTGTTTTAAAGTATTAAAGTACAGGACCTCCCCCATCCTAATAAAACACATTTACAGCATTTGGTAGACGTTCTTATCCAGAGGCACTTACATTTATCTCTTTTATACAACTTAGCCATTGGGGGTTTAGGGCCTTGCTCAGGGGTCCAACAATGGTGATTTGGTGGTATAGGGAATTGAATCTACAATCTACCAATTAGCAGTCCAACACCTTAACCACTTTCCCAAATGTAATGAACTGTGCTCCTTTTTTTTTTTTACGAACGGCTGAACCGATTAGTTGACATTATCAATAATGTCACTGATAATAAAATATTTTTGTTGTCTAAATAGCTGTTTGATCTCCTGTAAGGGCAATGTTTTAGAATTCATAGCATAATTATTTAACTACTAATAAAACTACATCGAACCCAACTTCACTGATGCTACGTTTATCACTGATGCTGCATTTCCTTAACAGTTGACTAACACACATTTCTAATATTATAGCTAGCAGTAATGATACATTATTATTATCGTCTATTTATACATTTACATTTTAAGCATTTAGCAGACGCCCTTATCCAGAGCAGCTTAAATGATCACATTTATACAACTGAGCAATTGGGAGTTAAGAGCCTTGCTTAGGGGTCCAGCAGGGGTAACTTGATGGTGTTAGAAATCGACCCTACAATCTTCCAGTTAGCTGCCCCTTAACCACTGGGCTACCACTTCCCTAACTGTAATAAAGTGTGCTGATTTTTTTCTTATATACAAACAGCTAAAACCATTAGTCGACATTGACAATGTCAACAATAAAAAATATTTTGTTGTCTAAATAGCTGGTTGAGCTCATAACGAGTGTATGTAAAACCGTAAACTTTTAGAAATGATGTGAGGATGAGCTCAAAATTGTCTTGTTTTATGTTAGCGGATTGATCTAGTTTTTATACTTTTGGCTTCATGTGATTGGACCATTTCCAACAAGTCTTGTTTGTGATGTCATGTCATGCCTTTTTCTCTTTAAATTAATAAAAAGAGGAAAACCGTAAAGACCTAAATTACTAATAATAAACCCACATTGAACTCAAATTGATTCACTGATTCACCCTACATTAACTGCATTCTTTAAGAGTTAACTTTAACATGAGTTAGTATAACAGTAATGAGACATTATTACTTTTGACTATTTAAGTCCTGAAGGTCTAAAAATCTAAAACATGTCTAAATGAATCATCACATTGTCCTTTTTACTAAATCCATCATCGTCTAAATTCAGAGCCGTTCCTATAGCAGCCGGTGTGTGTATGTGCATAGCGTCACACATAGTGTGACATCATTCCGCGAGTCAGATCCTCCACATGTTGACCTCTGACCTCTTTGTTCAGCAGGATAACTGTACAGCCACAAGCTGCCCCCCCCCAAATACAAGATCACTCAATGAGCTAAAAATAGAGCACAGCCCCTCACTTTAATCCGACTCAGCTGTGTGGTGGGCATGAAGGGCTGAGCCGAACGCCTCCCGTGGGAACGGAACATAAAAACATAAGAGTTCCTATTACACGGCAAGAAAGTATGTTCTAGTGTCAGATCTAGCTCTGGGTTTGAGCTCTGGTTTCAC
Source organism: Bagarius yarrelli (assembly GCA_005784505.1). Classification (NCBI taxonomy): domain Eukaryota; kingdom Metazoa; phylum Chordata; class Actinopteri; order Siluriformes; family Sisoridae; genus Bagarius; species Bagarius yarrelli. The sequence continues at coordinate 1,386,265 of VCAZ01000055.1, forward strand.
GGTGTTCTGAAAGAATGTAAATTAGTGTACGTGAGATGAGAAGACTTGTTTCCTTGTGCTGAATAAAAAAAAAAAAAAAAAAAAGTTAAAGACAATAAAATAGTGAGTCTCGGATTGCTTTAGTGCTAAACACCAAAAGTATGTGCACCCCTAACAATCACACAGTTGGCTAGAACCTCTTTGGTATGTTGTATCATTCCAACTGGAACTGCGAGACCCGAACCCTGTCCTAGCACAAAACCCCGGATCTCCATGAAGACATGCTGTGTTCTGGATGTTTTGAAGTAGAAGAACTCTCATGTCCTGTATTCTGACTGAACCCCTTTAAACTGAACACCTTTAGGATGAACTGAACCCCAGACCTCCTCGCCATAACACCAGTGTCTGATCTCACTAATACTATTATTAACTGAATGAACACAAATCCACAAAGGGTTGTTTGATGGTGTGATGTTTACATATGTTTGTTACTACAGTAAAAACTGCAGTAAATCATAAAGTTACATTATGAATAAAAGTGATAAGGTTTGTTTTTTTAATTCCAGAGTGTCTTTCTCTCATTCCTAAAGTTCCAGTCAGAAGTAAATATAGTTATTTTTTTTTAAACATACACCAGCCTCCTGCTTGGTTGCAATGGAAATCTTTAACCACACTGGTGTTTTGTACATATGACTGGACAGCTTGCTTTGAAATGAACTTTATTTAAGAAAGAAATTCCAGACGTCCCAATAATTCGAGGTGATGTTCCAGAATGTTGGTACTGAACGCACTGTGGTTAGCAAATGTTTTTTAAACATATTAAAATCATGAGGGGCGATACGGCTGACTGAACCTCTGCACTTAATCTATTTTAAGTATAACCACAAAGTGGAGATGGATCACATATACAGTCGCCGAGACTCTACAAAGTCTGTCCTGAAGATCAGACGGTAATCTGAAATCTATTTATGCAACCACAAAATATGTCACGTCCTCTGGTATGAAAGTAACTCAGAAAAGAAGTCCTTAGATGAAGCAAAATCGGGCATTACATGGTCAGATGAAGACCTCCGTCCACTAACAGGACGTGTCCTGTGATGTACGGTGACTCCAGGAGGAACATGACAGCTTGAGCCACTTCCTGTGGATCCCCGAAGCGACCCAGTGGAATCTTTTGTCCATACTCTTCCTCATTTAGCCCTGCTGTCATGTCTGTCCGAATCAGTCCTGATCACAGATACACACAAAGGGAAAAAACAAACACTGTGCTTTAATAATCAGGATTCATACACTGTGCATAATTATCTGATTAGAAAAAAAAACTATCAAGTCCACCTGGAGCTACCAAGTTGACCCGAATGTTTCGAGACGCGACCTCTTTGGCCAGAGAACGTGTGAAACCCTCAAGTCCGGCTTTACTGGCACTGTACACACTCTGACCAGCGTTTCCCTTTACACCAACCACCGAGCCTGTGGAAATTAACATTTTATTTAAAATCCTTTCAGAAATTTATGTATCTTCACCAACAATTATTGTTTTTCTTATATTTTTATAGACATTTTGATAGAGATGAGAAAAAACGATTTACGAGCTAAACGAATTTTTATAGTGCTTTAATGCCACCTAGTGGTCATTAAATAAATCACATACTTAAGCCATAGCGCTTTTTTATTTTATTTTTTACTGAAAAATAATGAAATTTCAGCTCTTTTAGGGTTTTTTTTTGACGTTCAAAACTGCACAAAGACGCACACTTTAGCTAACACACGAGGTTCCCAACTGCCACAATGCTAAATTTATGCTAGGAATAAAACAAATTAATTTAATTCTACTATTTCAAATATATATCAAATATACTAAAAACTGGCTACCAATTGCAAAAGTGGCAATTCACATGAACAAAAAGACAAACAGAAACTAAAGTTAAACCCCAATCACGAACACATGGGATCCACTAGATCCCTGAATCTAGAAACCATAAACTTATAACCAAGTTCTGATGCTGTTCAGTGTGATCATTTTATTACTGTTTAATCTTCCTGTAGTTTTACGGTCAAATTGTTTTAAGAGTTTCTTATATTAGAAATATGTTTTATTTGTAGGTTTATTGCTTCAAGTTTAAGATCAAGAAGCTTTATTGTCATTTTAAAGATGAAATAAATAAAACAACAAAGAGCCACTTCACAGAAGAAGAACACAGAGACACTAAAGACTAGAGAATAAATTGTCTTAGCAACATAAAGTGCATGTGTACAAACAGTGCAAATCGACAATACAAACATTAATCTACTGCAAAAACAGACAATACAAAACAAAACACTATAAAGTACATTAAATTCGATAACGCCGACCAGATTATAAAAAAAAATAAAATAAAATGTGCATACAGAGAGAGAGATTGCCATGCTTAATTAACAGGTAAATCAGGAAGAGAAAAAAATGCATGGCTGAAGGGAAGACAATACCAAGGCAAATGTCTATCTATATCTGTCTGTCTGTCTATCAGTCTGTCTATCTATCTATATCTGTCTGTCTATCTATATCTGTCAGTCTGTCTATGTCCGACTGTCTGTCTGTCTGTCTGTTTGATGAAGTAGAAATGGTCCACTCTGGTGTTGTGCTTCCAAACCAGCATAATACAAAAATATCTAGAAGATTTCTGTTCTTTGCTATGCATGAACATGTCCTGGGGTCAGTGTCATGCTAGAGATTTTATCAGATTTAAGCTCACCTATGTTGACAATCGTGCCTCCGTTACTGAGCATGCTCCGTATCGCTGCCCTGCAGGTGAGCATTGAGCCGAGCAGGTTGGTGTGAAGAACGGAAACCATGTCCTCGGATTTACTCCTTAGTAATAAAGCATCTCTAAAATTATGAGAGATAAAAAAAAAAAAACAAGTTCGAGTGTATTCATGGCCGTGCTTAAGGACCGAGCAATGGCAGCTTGGCAGTGCTGGGGCTTAAACCCTGATTTTTTTAGACAATAATTCAGACGCTTAACCGTTTCAGCTACCAATGTGCACAATTGAAAGATTAACTTGCCACTGTCAGTGCAATTAAAGCCTCTCCTTTTACCTGTTGATGCCTGCTGCATTGATCAGGTATCCCACAGGGCCGCAGGTCTTACTGATGGTATCGAAAGTTCTCTGCACTTCTTGCTCTTTGGAAACATCACAACCGAGACCCACATGTTTTCCTACAGTAAATGAAAATGAACAATCTGTTTACTTAGGAAAGACAACAGAAAATACCTTTTAGTGGTAAAGTAACCCACCTCCAGGAAGCGTGTCCGCTGTGGCCTGTGCTGCTTCCTGGTTCCGGGAGATCACCACAACTCTGTGCCCCCTTTGTGCCAACAGTTGGGCTGCTGCTTGCCCGATGCCACGGGAGCCACCGAACACCACCCCCAACCTGGACATCAGCCGTCTATACAAGCAAAAAAAAAAAGACTTTATTTAATATAAGAACCTTGTTTTATGAAGCAAGCAGCAGAAGACAAACCTAAGTGAAAAAGTTCAGTGCAAAATGCACCACTTTTGTTTTTTTCTTGTTCACTCTTATTTTCATATTTCTGTAGAAAAGAGACATCAGCCATGTTTTATGTTCTTTCATGGCTAATAGGTCCAATATGGTGAGAAAAACATGGGTGAATGGGTGAATTTAATATTTAATATGCAGTTATGTATATAATATGTGTATACAGCTTGGTTACAGTGGACTAATGAGCAGTAGTGTTGTGGCTGACACTTGGAAATCTATGAGACACCTACAGTCGAGAAAAACTGATATTTTATTCTGATATTTAAGCCTTTTTTTTATATTAGTTTTGTAATATCAGCTCCACTAATTTATATGGCACCATCTTATGGGTGTTTAGAGATTTGCGCACTGCATTATGAGGAGAAACAAGTCAACAACAGTACTAAAAAAAACTTTGCTTTGCTTAATTAATGTAAATTATTTTAAAAATTACAGCAAATAACGTAACACAACACAATTCTGCTCATCTAGAGGTACAAGCTCACAGTAAAGTAACAAAAGAGAGAGTCAAATAACAGTAATGAAAATGTTATAAAACAAAATGCTTGTTTAGTTCAGTAATTTTACGTTTTAAGTGTGTTACAAACAGAAGATAAATAATAAAGAAAAATCAGTACTGTATTATTGGTTATTGGTCACATAAACATGTAAACCAATATCGGTCTATTTTATATATCTATAGATATTATAAACTGTATGAGATCCTGATAAATCATATGCTGATTTACACAATGTAATATTGTACTTTAAATAACAAAATACAGAGCAGAAAAGCCACAAAAAGCCAATCATTTTTTTTATTAATTTGACACTAATAAATGTTATTTTTTTAAATGCAAACTTGTGTATGAAGCAGCAGCAGAAAGTTGTACATGCTCGTGTTTAAAATCCAGGGCACAGAAAAGGGCATTTACAGAGGCAGCTTATGCAAAATAAAATCACTGGAATTACTTATTTTTCTACATCACTTTTAGGAAAACTTCTGTATGCCAGCGGGATTGTATTGCCTTCTGCTGAGGAATAGAAGATTTATTTACTTTAATACCAACAATCATGCATCAACCAACATTATGCATGCAATGACTGAACAGCTTTGTTTTGAATTAAATCTCGAATAAATTCAAAGAGATGTAGGGTGAATTCGAAATAATCTGGAAAACAGGAAAATGTCAATGTAAACGCAAGAATCCGACTATTTTCTTTAGTTATACTTTAAGCGCATGCGCAGTGCAGTGGTTTAAACGCAAACATAGATGCGTACGGAATCTTTTGTCAAAATTATTATTATTATTTTTTTTTTTTTTTGCATAAACGAGATTGTGTGCATGTAAACATACCAGTCAAAACTCCAGTTTTTCGTCTTTAAAAACAAGTTATAAACCAGCAGGGATTTGCCACATCAAGCTTTCAGACAAAACATATCTTTAAATTATTATATTATATTATATTACTGTGTTTACTTCACGTGGGTTTACCATAAACTTCACCCGAGTTTCCTCTAAACAGGCATGGGCGTCGCCATCTTGGATCAGCTGTAGGAATTAAACACGCCCACATTAGTATATGACGTGTTTACGACCTGCAGCAATCATTTTATTTTCATACCCGTATTTGAACAAGCCCCGCCTCCTGCTCTAGCGGTGTGGCTTTCCGTAATAAGGGTGGAAAAGGAGCTGCATTAGCGGTATGCAGCTCGCTCAGTTAAAATGGCGGAGCTCAAGGAAGAGGACGCTAATATCAAAGGCAAGATAACGCATGTTTTTTCGTAATAATGCAGCAACAGCTAGAGTATTTTTTTTCTCAAAAAATGCATTAATTCATACAAATGGCTCTAAATTGCAACTAAATATGCTTTTAATATGACTTTTAAAGTGCCGAAGTAAATATGGGCCTCCTTATGCAGCTTCATCACAGGACCTAGATGTGAACAGCGTAAATAATGAAATGCATTTTCGGTTCGGTTAATAATAATTGCCGGTTCAGTTATTCGATTTCTGTGCATGTAGAAAAAGTGTACAGGGATTTATATGTTTACAGCAAATGGAAAGTGCAGGTTAATTTAACTGCGGTGTAGTGGTCTCATCGCGGAGCTCCGCGATAGGGCCGTTCATAAAAAGTGGTTTCGATTGTTATTTCTTTGTGTCCTATAGGGGGCGCTCTTTTATAATTGTGCAAGACTTTAACTTCAAAATCCTCTAATTATTCACATACTCTGACGTCACTTTTGATCCTTTCTCAGCATTTCTGGGTAGATTTTTAGAGCAAATAAAATAGAACAAACTGCCTGCTGCCTTCCCTACTTAGGAAATTGTTTACCTTATTAACAATTTGGGAAGTGGTTGAGGTGTTGGGCTGCTAATTGGTAGAGCAGGGTTTGATTCCCAGGGCCACCAAGTTACCACTGCTGGGCCCCTGAGAAAGGCCCTTAACCCCAATTGCTCAGCTGTATAAGAGATAAATGTAAGTTGCTTTGAATAAGGGCGTCTGCCAAATGCTGTAATGTACATGTTTTATATTTTTTTTAATGATGTTAAAAAATTAATCGACGTCTCAGTCCATTTTTGGGAGTTGTATGTTTATCTGATTATCATCTGTTTAGCAAAATCATCATTTAAAACTGTTCAGTGCAAACAGAAATTGCTGAATGAATATTTAGGATTAGTTTGTAATAAAATGTTTTGCTGTAGAAGACTCTGTGAAGATAGCAGCAGCAGCAGCAGCAGCATCTGATCTGGAGAACGAGCAGGTGTCTGACCAGGATGTCACATCCAGCGACATTGGGAAAACTGAGGAGCTTCAAACACAAGCTCCGGTTTCGTCAATGTCAGGTGGCGACTTAGTGACTGAAAATTCTTTTGATTTGCTTTCTTTACATTTTTCTTGACATATTTATTTCTTGTTTTTAGAGAGACATGTGTCCATCCAGACTTCACTAGAAGGTCTGGAGATGCTTGTGGACCTAAATGGAGGTAAAGAAGTCTTCCCTCAGCTCCTATAGTACTGACCAATATTCTGTTTTAACGACACTTATGGTTTTAAATGTGTTTTGTGTTCTGAATTTCACAGCTGGTAGAAAGTCTTGTCCGTTATGCCCAGAAGAGAAGTTTAAGGCCTGTTACAGCCACAAACTGAGACGCCACCTCCAAAACCTTCACTGGAAAGTCTATGTGGAATTTAAAGGTCCTTGAATGTGTATTAAAGCAGCACGTTATGTAGAACTAGTTCTTGTGAACTTTGACTTACTTTTCCTGTGTTCGTTCTCGCAGGTCAGAAGATGTGTATTTGTCACCTGCCATGCAGACCGATAAAGTCCAGTCAAGGATTAGATCAGGTAAACATTTCAACTTCCTGGTCTCAACTGAGAACCAACATCTTTAAAACTAGATTTAAAGAGCTGTGGCATAATATAAGAGTTATAACTCAAATTTGAATGTGAGATGTGAAAGGCAAGACTCAGGTCCTTTTTAGTCCCACCCCCTCTCTCTCCCCATTTCATATCTCTGTCCTATTGATAAAGGCAAATGCCCAAAAATATCTGTAAAAAAAAAGTAACCTTTGTGGTACCATGTGCTTATCTCAAGTTCCCCTGTTTACAATATCCTTATCATTATTTTTTAGACTTTGATATTCTTTGATCTTTTATGCTCATTAAAATTAATGTTTGCTATTTTACCTATCTTGTTCTTTTCAAGAATAGAGTATTTGTCTTGTCCTTATTTTGTCTTTGCCACCGTAGATAAATCTGTATCTGGAAGAACTATACTCAGAGGCTGGCCCAAGCCTTTAGGAGGGCCTGAGCAAAATTTATTCGGGGGGGCCCTTGCTGCCCCTAAAAATTTGTTATTTCATGCTTTGGACTGCTAAACTAAATTTTAAAAATGTTCTCTGCCTTCTTGATGCGCTACTTTTAGAGTCCGGCCCGCCTGGTGGCACACTATCACTGCGTGGTTTGCTCCGTCACTATCGCCCGAAAAACGGACATGATCAGCCACCTGAAACGGCACGTGAACAAAGGCGAGACGGAAGCGAGCTATTCAGGCACTTCAGACGCATCGTTTGAGGAACCAGGTATGAAGACGGTTTTGTGTCGTTCTTTTTGGTGTAACAGCTTTTTACTCTGTACAAGTTTCATTTAAAAGCATGTGGTGTCCTTTTGCAGTGCCAGGACAGGCTTATGAGATCATGAAAGAACTGGGCACCAACGTGCAGCTCATGCCCAACCACAGCACACCCATGAAGACTGACACTTACTTCAACCGCAAGATGAAGACCAACAGGTCAGTCACACACACACACACACACACACACACACACGCATTGAAAGGGAAATCAAAATTCCATTGATCTTTTGAGATCAATGTGCTTTAAAAAAATCCTGTAAGTTTCAGAATTTAAAACGTTGTGGTTTTTTCTAAAAAAACAGCGTATATTTAGGTAGTCAGCCAAAACGTCAGATTTCGGAATGTTAAACTCGATGATGTAATAATGTGGATAAGCACCGCCTCTGCAGAAGTGAATCGCCTGCTTCAACATCACTGTCTGTCCACAGATTTGTGGATGCACGAGATGGGTACATTTAAATACGCAAAACTGTTAGCCAATCATAACAGTGGGATTTTAGTTCCAAGACAACAAACCACCATGCCTTTTTAAACAGGACAGAAAATAGCCTAAAACCTCTAAATAATGATGTTTTTAAAGTAAAAATCTTGTACAAAATAAAAAAAAAAATGAGGTTGTTCATTGTAACCTTTTTTTTTTTTTTTTTTTTTTTTAATAAATTTGTTAAATAAAAACATAAGTACTGCAAAATTTAATAATTTCTTAAAACTAATGCTAGTGTGTCATTAAAGCTTGTGTATAAAATGTAATATATTCTATATTCTTGAGAATTTATGATCAGTTTGACGGATTAAAGACAACCCAAATTCAGCGTTGTACAAAATCTGTTAAAGAAACTTAATCTCCTTAATTAAAAGGTGCGGATGCTAACGCCGCCTGTAAATCTACACTTCACCGCTGGATCGTTTGAAGAGTTAACCTTTTAATAATCATTTTTTTCACTTATTCACGTTAAGTATGGTCTACAACACTTGGAGTGTGTGGATCTAGGGAAACAATCCACCGCCTCAAACTTACTAAAGTTACTTTAATCAGTTCACTTCAAAGTTGATTTATTTTCTAATCACGTGGTGTCCCAAAATGTTTTAGTTGTAAAATCTGAGGAACAATGCTTACGGTTTATTCAGTGTGGAAGATGTTTCTTATTTTCTTCTGTATTTTAAGCTTTTCCGTTGTTTGCTGATTCAGTAATGTGTGTGTGTGTGTGTGTGTGTGTGTGGTTTTTTTTTTTTTTCTTGGTAGGCAGCTGGTGTTTTGTTCTCTGGCTGTTCTTGCTGAAGAAAGGAGTCCACTGGAATGTCTGGATGCTTTTGGAGCCACAGGTGAAAAACCCTAATAAGATTAATACTACATTTATCCCCTTCTGACCATAAGTATTGGGACACCTGACCTTTTTTAATACATCTGTTCCAGATGTGGTCTCACTCTTCCTCCTATAATAACCTCCACACTTCTGTAGAGTCTGATAAGTGAATAATTAATCTTTAATCAGTGTTTCAGAGAGCATTAATTGATTTTTTACCCGAGACATAACAAAACATCACAGCTCCATCTTAAACACTGTCACCCCAGTTTATAAAAATACACTTATACTTGGCATGTACAGTTTTACAGTAACAAAACAGCAGCAATCTACAAAAAAAAATAAAAATAATCCATCCATCCATTATTTATACCTGATTATACCTAATCAGGGTCATGGGGATGCGCTGGAGTCTATACTAGCTGTCACTGGGTGAAAGGCAGGGGTCACACTGGACAGGTCACCAGTCCATCACAGGGCCACATACAGACAAACAACCACACACGCACTCACACACACACTCACTCCAATGGGCAATTTAGAATCACCAATCAAACTAACATACATGTGTTTGGACTGTAGGAGGAAACCAAAGTACCCGGAATAAACACACACAAACAGGGTTCAATGTGTAAGGGTTAAACACTCTAAAATAATTCTTCTTTTCCGGACATGGATGGTTGTGGCATTGCCAAGATCTGATGACAAAAAGGGCATTTTTATAAAACACAACTCAAGTATTGTTACTATTAATTCTCCTTTCGATTATCATTACCTCTTGTGTATGTATTTGACAGTCAATTCTATTCCGCTGATCTCTGAGTGTGTGTGTGGTACCTCTTCCCCATTCCGGTGCAGGTATAATGGGCTTGCAATGGGCCAAGCACCTCCGCAGTGCCGTTAAAGTGACCATCAACGACATTAATGAAGCCTGTGTCAACATGATTAAAGAGAACTGCCTACTTAACCACATCCGGCTGGAGGGGGAGCACGCAGACGACAGTGATGCCCCCATTAACACAGTGGATGTGACGCAGATGGACGCCAACGTCCTCATGCACCTGAGAGCTTTCGACTACATGTGAGTACAAAGACGCACAAAAGAAAGTGTTTTATGTTTATCGGAATTAGTATCCATGTCATTAATAATCAATCAGTGGCGGTATATGTATTTACCACAGAATAAATTGCCAATCGTAATAGATTTTAAAATTCTGTGTATTCTGTTTCGCAAAATCGCAACCCGACGTCCCAGAGCTAATCTGTCTTCCCTGTCTTGCCCTGCCCTGCACGTCAGGCTTTAAGTTTTTTTAACTGTTCACATATTTATATTTTTAAGTGGTATTTATTTTATACCTGTGTAAAGATGTTAATTGAGGAAAGTTAATAATAAAAATGTTTGAGAAATGTAAAATTTGTTATATAAGTTAATCCAAGTTCATATTTTATTGCCTATATTTATCAAGAACTAAATAAAAGGAAAAAAGTAATAAAATGAGGTAAAGTCCTTTTAATTTCTAAAGTTTGTTGAGCTTATTTATTGAATTAAACCCTTTTTGTAATTTTAGCGAAATAACTACCTATGTAAATAAATATATCGTTACCATGAAATAGAGTTTTGGTCATATCGCCCATTGTAATCAACGTTAAAACGAAAAATTAAAGCCAGATGGGTTTTAGATCACCGCCTCCACTCAAATATCCAGATGTCATTACAACAGGATAAAATACTAAGACTCATACGAAAATAAACCATAGTTATAAACACAGTTTTACTGTGGTATTTGTGTAATCATTCAAATAGAAATCAATGTGGCAAATTTTTTTTTGAAAAACGGAATGACTATAATAATCGTCCCACTATTTTATCTTGCCAGTCACTTGGACCCGTTCGGCACATCCGTGAACTACCTGGATGCCGCCTTCAGGAACGTACGCAACTTGGGCATCGTTTCTGTAACGTCGACAGACACTGGCTCGCTCTACTCCAAATCCCCGAACGTGACTCTACGCCATTATGGCTGCCAGATTGTCAGGACTGAATACTACAGAGAGCTGGCGGCACGCATGGTGGTGGCCTCTATAAGCAGGTAGGGCAGTGTGTTTTCTGGATCATTAGTGTAATGGCTAAGGATATGCATTTATGTAGCAGCATGAATTTGATTTGTAACAATTTATTTCACTTGGAAACTCAGAACAGTCTAAGACAGAGGAAGCATAAGGGGAGAAACCGGACACGTGGACATTAGATTGTGGGGGTGTCTCAGTTCACTCTATAGTTCATGAAGTAGACTCTAAAATTAGATAATTTAAAAATAGATAACATAATTCCTGCTGAGGTTCTAATTACCTAATCAGTCTGTGAAAAACCAAACAAATTCAATATTCTAGTTTTATACAAAAGGGAAATCAAAAAGTTTTGCGACATGCCAACAGATGGCAGCACAAAGTTACAATAACAAAGTACAGTCTTGTGTTTAGTAAATACTTCCATTAGTTATACTGTAGATATTGATGGAAAGTTTTCTGAAACCTTGACCAAATGAAGGAAAAAATGTATAAAATAACGTTGTCATTTTCATTTCTGAAGTATTTAAGCTTATTTATTAAATAAAACTCTTTTTGTAAATTTTTGCCAGAATAAACATGTATTTAAATAACAGATAATTACACTGCTTCAGAAAAACCTGACATCACTGCCAGTACAGGAACATAGTGAGCAATGTTTGCAAAATCGATTTTGTGCTTTAAAACTGATCTTGGAATGGCCGACTCCCTTATCTGCACCTGGGCTACCAATCTAAAGTGCTGTGTAAGGTGATCAGTGTCTGCCTGTCCAACAGGTGATGCAGCCGGTGGCCTGGGGCTCAACAGTCCATGAAGGGTCCCACAGACACCAATTAAACTTATTCATTATGTATATTTCTTATCGTAAGATCCAACCACTCCAGTAAGATTGTTGCACCTGTGACACACAGACCCCTATCATAAGGAGAGGTCTGTATTATACATGTAATATATGCGCAAATGCATGCGCATGCACTGTGCCCATTCTGGCAACATTAGGCGGGCACCCCTCCAATCTGGCTGCAGTCAGTTGCACTCTGTAAGCAGATTAATAGCAGATAAATCGGACTGTTTGATTGATTTACCAGGAAGTGTAATTTATTGGATCTAGTTATTTATTCAAATCGGAAATAAAAATAAATATTATGTATCCCAAGTTTGACTGTTTATTTTTGCAAGACAATAACTTTCTATTATTCCAATCTCTATTGTTTATATCTGACTATGTATTTTTACACATGTATTATTGAAATAAAATATTAAAATCAAATTTTGCAGTTGGACACCAGAGATGACTGTGTTTTAGTCCTATGTTTTAGAAAAATTATTTTATCTGATTTCATAGTCAATCATGTGGACTTGGAGACAAAATAATTCTCCTTGACTTACTTGTGTGTGTGTGTGTGTGTGTGTGTGTTTTTTTCTTTCAGGGCAGCAGCACGCTGTAATAAAGGTATCGAGGTTTTATTGGCTGTGGCTCTGGAGCATTTTGTGCTGGTTGTGGTGCGAGTGCTCCGAGGCCCCACGCAGGCTGACGAGACGGCTAAAAAACTGCGGCAGCTGCTGCACTGCCAGTGGTGTGAGGAGAGAGTGTTCCTCAAGCTGGGCAGCATGGTGGAGGGTGAGGACAAAATCAGAACCTGCTAAAAAGTTGTTAATTAATTATCATTTCAACATCTGCACTATAGAGCGGAAACAATATTTAGTTTGTGTATTTTTGAAGTATCATTTTGATTTTCGAAATATTTTTTTCTGGTTAAAATGACGCAGTAAGATATAATATTTCTGTATCTGCATATTCACCACATTAAATTCATACAGGTTTTTTGTTTATTTTTCTCCAGAGAATCAGTACAGGCAATTACCGTGTCAGTGTCATGGCAGCATGCCAGGAAAGACCGCCGTCGAGCTCGGACCCATTTGGTTAGATGACTTTATTTATAATAACTACTAAATACTTTTAAGAGGGCTTATGGAAATAGATACACGGAAAATTATATTCAGGGTTTAAACTGCTGATCCGCCATCGATCATGTTTAATAACCTGACTTTAAACTCTGCTATTTATATTTAATTTAAAAAACCCTCTTTAGTACCACTTAAGGGGAGTCAAAATGGATATTATTTTATTTAATTTACTTTTCTGTGTGTGTGTGTGTGTGTGTCTCTTCGCACTAGGTCAGGGCCTCTGTTTAACACTGGTTTCTTGAGGCGTATGCTGGTGGCAGCCGTGCAGCACAGCATGGAGGACATTCAGCCTCTGGTAAAGACTCTGATCTGTGAAGCAGACTGCACCACACTCAAGTCTTTCTCAGTCACAGGACAACAGCTTCTCACCAACCAAGGTATGTGACCGAGTCATTCATCATGACCATTTTATCAGAACTGTGGTTCCTGATTTTGGACGTCTGAATCCAAGTCAGCCTCAGAATTCTGACTGAGCATGTGAAGCTGCTACTATCAGGGATTGGAGCTGCTACTGAATGGGATTGGACACTACATCAGCTCATTCACAGCTGTAGTGTCCAATCCCATTCATCCATGCAGGTAGTTTAGAGGCGGGGCTACAATGCTGATAGTAGCAGCTTCACACGCTCAGTCAGAATTCTGAGGCTGACTTGGATTCAGATGTCCAAAATCAGGCCAGACATTGAGCTGTAGGAAAAGCTCTGGTAACGGAAGTGGTAGCTTAAAATGTTGGACCTCTGATCAGAAGATCGCCAATGCTGGGCTCCTGAGCAAGGCTCTTAACTGCTCAGTAGGGTGATAGATAAATGAAAGATCATGGAATGGATCAGGGAGTCTACCAAATGCCAGAAATGGAAACATACTTATCCTATTACATTTTCTTCAGCTCAAGGGTCCGCCCTTCATTCACACACTGGTGCTTGACCACTCCCAATCTTCACATATACATTACGTGATGCTGCTTCTTTTGTCATGTTGGTCTTAAACACCTTTTCCTTGCCTTTGCGTCTGATGAAAACTACTGTCATACTTGCTCTTTTTATCTTTCGGCAGTAGAGTGTGGTGTCGTCATTAAAACATTACAGAAGGTCGAAGAAGCAGACACTGTCGATCCATCAGGTAGAAGATTCACTTGCTTATGTGAACTTTTAGAAATGTTTTTCTTTCACTGTGATTTCTAGATTAAACTCATGGAGTGACTGAATCACAGGAAAACCGCTACAAAACAGGGCTCACAAAATGGTTACATTTTTGGTTTAATTTAATTACACACATATTAATAGCGACATTATTATTATTGTAGATTACAGATAACATTATTCGTGACTATACTTGTAAAGATGTGTCTTAACTTTACAAATCCAAAACTTTTCTTTTTATATGTATTAAATAAATTGTTTTTAATAATTGCTGTTTGGAATAAAACGGTGGATTTTTGTCACTCAGGTAAAAGGAGAATAGCAGAGGAGTCTAGTAATGTACTGAAGAAACTGAAATCAGATGCTTCCCTGGAGCACCCAGCATTCTATTACAGCATCCATCGCCACAGCATCCGGGGAATGAACATGCCCAAGTGAGTCATCTCACACTTGTACACTCCTCTCGCCCTGTACACTCCTCACACGGTATACTCCTCTCACAGTTGTGCACTCCCCTCGCACTCATACACTCAACTCAATTGGTGTGTGATGCATAAACATTTCTACAAATAATGGCTTAAATAATTTCTGGATATTAACCGATTAGTTCATTTTAATAATATTTATTCTTACACCACAAACACACACACACACACACAGTATTGCATATCAGTTTTGTAATATCTGATCCAAATGTATATCCAGATATGGCCATCTTGTGGTTGTATCGAGAATTAAGTGATTATCACTGCAATATTTATTTGAAAGTTTTAATTTAAAAAAGCTTCTGCTCAGCTGAGGCACACTAAAGTAACTAAAGCGTTTTTTTATTTATATATATATTGTTTTTGAAAATTCATTAAATATTTTGTTCTTTTTACTGCACTAATTTTCCTATGTCAATACAGCAGAACAATTTTTATTGTTGGCTTCTTTCTGTATTAGTAATTCGATGCCAGTTATTTAGAAAACATTCGCCAAGCATGATGCACAGCGTTCGTATAGACGCTCTCATATCAGACACAATTCTAAATAAAACCCGCTGTACTTGAACATTACTCATTGAGTCGTTTGGTGGACTTGGACCGCGTGTAATCTGTGTTTCTTCTCCCAGGTTGAATAAGTTTCTTCAGTATCTGACCGAGGATGGATTCAGGGTGAGCCGCACACATTTCGACCCAACAGGAGTTCGCACCGATGCCACCCTGGGGCAGTTTAAATCCGTGCTAACCAAGTACAGCGTGCCGACCTACAGCTCTGCACCAGCTAGCAGTGTCTGCGCGGAGGACCTGACTGCCAAAAAGGACTAAAGCTGAGCCAGCAGTAAATCTGCGGTTGTTGGGTTGAATAGTGTTCCTCTGTGTGTTTGTGTGCATGCATACTCTTTGTTCATACTACTGTACTCTGTAGTACACCTGCTACAGTATTTCTGTACTGACCTGTACAGTTCATCACAGCTCTACTACACCAGTATTTACTCACCCGCCAGCCTGAACTCACGTTCCTACAAGCATCCAAGCACAAATGTGATACTCACAGTCTCTCTCAACTGCAGTCTGGTATCTTTCTTTCCCGCTCTCTTTCTGTTTCTATCTGTATGTATCTCTCGCGCTTCCTTTTTATTACTTCTCAGTGTCTTTCCCTCTGCTCTATCTCTCTCTTTTTTCGATCTGTCCATCCTTTTTGGGTTTTTTTTTAGCGTTTCCCTCTCTGTCCCTCTCTCTCTCTTGCTGTCTTTCATTACTTTCTTTCTGGGTGTGTTTGTGTACCCTGTCTCAATATTTTCTTGGTTCCTTTTTTTTTCTTTTTGTTCGTATCTCTCTCTCTCTCTCTCTCTCTCTCTCTTTGAGATGTTAAAAATATTGTTTAGACTTCGTCTATTTTAGGAGTCTATCTGATTTATGTTTTACGTGTGTTTTATCCTACATTATTCTCGTACCCTGGTGTGTGTTGAGATACTCTAGTACAGTTCTATGTACAGGAGTTGTAATGCACGGAGACTCTGTGCCGTGACTTTATTTTTTATGTCAAACTGAGCCTGTCTGTTTTTAGTATCTAATGCTTCTATTTATTTTTCCATGGTGAAATATACATTTTGTCTAATTGGATTTTTTTTTTCTCTGTTTTATTGCTGGGTTGTAGATTCAGACCAGCCTGCTCAGATTTTTACAGCACATGTTAAATTGGCCTTACACCATCAATAAACTTTATACAACAAGAACAAACTGTAAATGCTGAGTTTTATTAGGCTGTGGAAACTTACGGTGTATCTGAGTTTATTATTATTATTATTATTTTTTTAGTGCTTTTAATGGTAAACAATTTCAGAAAGTAATTCTACTGAGATACTGATATGTTCAAGCTAAAAAGTGCAAATGTTTTTGTTTTTTTTCTGAGGTTAACCAAGATAAAATAAATTTTAATCAAATATATAATGTATTTTAACTTTCTGTTGTGATTATTGATAGAAAATGTTTGCAAATATTTAAACACCGGTAGGTGTGAAAGATTAAGCAAACGTTTTATCGATATCTGAACTTGTCTTGTGGTTCTACAGTGTTAGAAAAAGTGAACGAATTTGGATGTTTCTTCCCACCACCTTGTCTCTTTAAATTTTATTTACTTATGTCAATAAACAAGTCATTATTGATAACAGAAACCTTAACAAATATGCCCCAAAAACTAAAATATAAAATCGGTTTTAGTTCATCATTAATTATATGGCACATCAGTCATCTTTAGTATATAATATAGATTTAATCTATTCACATTAAACAGCTATACAAATACTACAAAGTTTCCTACAATTTATTATATAATGGCGATTTTGTCCATATAACTGAAATTACCCTATTATGTTTATGATAATCGGTTAACAAACAATATGTACAATGCGTACTGAACAATTATTGCTGAACATTATGTCCATGCAGTCTAAGAGTCCACACACTTTAAGGGCCCAAAGAGCACTGTTGTTATGAGTAACAGTGTGGAATGACTGTAGTAGGGACACGACCTCCCCTGCTTTTTAATGTCAGCTGATCACCTTTTTCTTTCAAATTTTCCGTTTTTGTGGTAATATAGTTATTTCCTAACCCTAACTTTAGATTTGTTTATTTTATTACTCTATAGGTACAAAATAAACTTTGATAAACTTTAGTTGTTGTTTGGTTTTTTTTGGTTTTTTAATTTAACCTCGGAACCCGTAATCACAACGCTTTGTTTTCCGCCGGAATGTTTCCTCAGCGAACGCTGTCATGTTGCTAGGATGCTTTTTCCTCTCCAGCCGGTTGACATTGCGTGGTTGTTTTTAGCGTTAGGGTTTTTATTGGCGTTTATTATTTGTAAATGTTCTCTCAGATTACCAGGTGACCTTGAGCGCGTTTTCCAGACTCTTATTCGATACGGAAAAACTAAAGCGCAGATCCAGCAGACCGGAAACTTTCCGTTACTTTATGTTCCGAAAAGGTGCACCTGACTTTACTGCACTGATCAGCTTTCTGCCTCATAATTCTAACCTCCTGTGTTAATTTTATTTTATATTTGTTAAAGTTTGCTATGTTGGTGTTTTAGATGGTTCTGGCATTTCTACGCTGTTTCTGTGGTGTGGAATGGACTCCTGCTCGGGTTGTCCCTCCGCTCTGTGTTCATGGAGAAGCGGTTCCCTGACTTCCTGTCACATCTTCTTACTTTTTTAACTGGACGTCCAAACACTTTCTGGAGTGGTACTTTATTTTGACAGATGAATATATTCAAGATAAAACAGATGTTACAACCAGATCAACATACATCACTCCTCCTGTCTTCTCTTTAGAAGTGAAGCTGACTGTCTTGGTGTTACAGACCCTCTTGTGGCTTCATTCCCTCAGGCGTTTGTTGGAGTGTTTCCGGGTCAGTGTCTTCTCTAATGGACAGATCAACATCGTACAGTATGTGTTCGGTCTGAGTTATTACGCCCTGCTGGGGTTGACTGTCCTGACTGTAAACGTCTCGTTACCGAAAGAAGGTGAGCATGAGTTTCTGTGATTATTCACACAAATCACCTAACACATATGGGAAGTAAGAGTTCAGCGGTGAAGGTGTCAGGTTGCTTTTTGGAAGATCATGGGTTCAACTCCCAGGAACAGCCGTCTGAGCAAGGGTCCCTGAGCAAGGTCCTTACCCTTCAGCTGCTGAGATGGATCAAAAAAAGCGATAAATCTAGGTCACTCTGGATAAAGGGCTAAAGAGGATGAGGTGGTTAGGCAGCGCCACCATAGCTTGGCTTTGATAGGGCTTGAACCCCAATCCTAGAATCAACAACCCAGATCTTTACCCACTTGATCTACCCCTGCTCTACAATTCATTGCTGTTTTTAAGCCATTTCTCTAACAGATTCGTCTGTTATCTTATAAAGCAGTCTGTTATCTAAACTTTTCAGTAAAGCACCAGCTACATGACCCTGTCCCCACCATGCTATAGCTAGGATGCTCTTCTTTGGGCTTAAAGCCTTTAATCATTCTGGCCAAAAAGGTTAAGGTTTGTATTAATTGACCGGCTAAAAGTCCTTCTGGTGTAAATCACTGTACACTGGATATTTAAAGCTGGCATTATAATATTCTGCTGAGACCTACCACTTGACCCGTGTCCTTTGTACTGGACATTTTTTATTCTTTTTGGCTACTCTATAATTTTTGTACAGAGGTGTACAGAGGACATCTTTAACTTTTTAGTGATGCATCATTTTATTTGCTGTGATGAAACTAGTTCTCAGACTGCATCCAATATGGCTGACCACAGGAACAAGAGCATTTATGGAAGTCTGGAAAGTCTTTTAAACATGTTCATGTGGTCCACTAGAGTGTCGATGATAAATTAAAACTATAAATTAAATGTTAAAATTCTAAATTGTAGAATGTTTTTAAACAAAACAAAACTGTCTCAGGAGTAAATAATGAATGTAAATATAATGAATGAAAGTTCATTTATCCTTGAGAGTGGATGTGTATGATGCCATGGCATTACATCAGTTTATAAAATATTTACAGTGATGGCATTAAAAACAGTGTTTGTTGATATAAAGTTTTGTTTTATAATTCTCTCTCTCTCTCTCTCTCTCTCTCTCTCTCTCTCTCAGGGGCGTCTGTTCTGGCCGTCTCCCAGATCATATGGCACACTGCAGGAGTCTTGTTGTTCCTCTGGGCGTCACTGCTTCAGCACAGCTCGCTCTCTCTGCTGGCCAACCTGCGCACAAACAGCTCAGGTAACAACATCGCTAATCAGAAAAACTCTTTACTGGCACTCACAGAGGGTCAGACGTTTCTTTTAATCGTCCTCCAAGTTTGCACACATCCCAGGAGGGATTTTGTCCCACTTCTATTTGCAGATTCTCTCCAAGTCATTAAGGTTTTCATCCCTTTTAAATTCGGGGAAGTTGTCCTGTCCCCTTAGCAGGAAAACACCACCAAAGCATAATGTTTTCACCTCTATGTTTGACGGTAGGGATGGTGTTCTTGGCAACGTGGCATGGTGGGTTAAGATACCGGCACATACATGGCTCTGTTGCGAACCGGGTTTGATTCTGGCTTAGGGCTTTTCTAGTCCATCCACCCCCCTCAATTTTACATTTGTTCTTTTATTTGAATAAAGGCAAAATGCCAAAAAAAGAAATGAAAATAATAGTTTTTTTGTTGCCCTAAAGGGCATTTATGAGGGTTAATATATAGAACTGGCATTATTACACTTTTCTATACATTTGTATCCGGTTCAGTGTCATGGGAAGCGGTAGCTCATTGGTTAATGTTGAACTGTTGATTAAAAAAAAATTGTGGGTTCAAGTCTCAGCACCACCAACATGCCACCACCTGAGCAAGGCCCTTATAACCCTCAGCTAGTTAATGAGATGAATCTGTCTGCCAAATTGCTTGAAATGTAAATAACTAATCATCACATGTCATTACAGTGGACTTTCATTATTAACAGGTCTCTTTGTCTGCCTTCAGGTCAGGTGGAGACTCTCGCCCACGGGATTCCCCATGGAGGCTGGTTCCAGCTGGTGTCCTGTCCCCACTACTTTGCTGAAGTGCTGATCTACGCTGCTCTGAGTGTGTGCTGTGGCTGTGTTTCCTTCACCTGTTGGCTTGTGCTGCTCTACGTTTTGTGTAATCAGCTTCTGGCAGCTCATCTCTGTCACGAGTATTACAGAAAAACATTTAAGGCATATCCCAATGAGCGCAAAGCAATCATTCCATTCTTACTCTAATGAGCTGATTTATTATTGGGTTTTCATGAACATGTGAAACTTGGTAAATAAATATGCAATTAAATAACCAGTGAGAAAAGACAACAGTATGGAAGATAAAGCCTGGACATTGGTTTGTTATCGATCGACTACATGCCATTAAGCTTAAACCTCGAAGAGACACACCTTATTTTGCTCTTTGAAAATGCTTGATTTAAAAACACTCCAAAATCTGCCTAGCTTTGACCTACAGTACCAACAAGCTAGAAATTACCTAGAAACCCCCCCCCAATACTTTTAGCACCCATATGGGATGCTATAGCGTGGCAGCTAACTATGATCTAGCCTTGGTAATTATAGTCTCAGCTTTAAACGTTACACCTACGTCCCTCTGTCTGAACTTCTGATGCATATGGAACACTTAGCCGAGTTACAAAGTCATCCTCTGATGTACACGATTTCTGGGAGACGCTTGTGATTTAAAGGTACGTTTAAAGGTACGTTTTACCTTTAGACTTTCTGCCTTCAGTTCAAACTTCTGGCTGTGCAGGACTTAACCTGGATAAATGGGGTAAATGTAAGTTACTCTCGATAAGGGCGTCCAAAGCAACCAGCTTTCACTCAACAACACTTTTCTACAACGGTTTTAAATAAAATACCAACCAACCCACCATCAACTTTAAAACCGCAACCGTACCATACACCTGGGTACCATCGCACGTCCACCAATGCGATAGCAAACACCAACCTTACAATGGTTGAGAAATGCCTAATCTTAGCAACAAACTCTAATACAACCTCAACCACTGACGGTTAACCACCTGCATAAGAACAACCCAGAAATAATACACACGTAAAACATGAGTATTAAAAGACGTGTGAAAATATAAATACATACATCCAGTACACCATAGTCAAAACCCCACACTGCATTGCTGTAGATCCCTTTAATGCTGTATTACTTTGTTTGTCTGTGTTGAACTGCTGATCGGAACTGCACAGAACTGCACAGATGCATAAATTCTAATATCTGTAAGAAATGGAAGGCTGCAGCGTTTTAGACCAGAAACGAAGAGATTGTTGATCCTGATTCAGGTTTTTTTATTGCACATTGAAACTTAATAAACAGCACGACATAAAATACAATTTAAAGAAAAGAAGGAAACCAGTAAGTGTTAGTGTTCTGCTAAAGATGTGGAGCAGCTAAAACAGCAGCTGTTAATGAACTCTGATTCTCTGCATGAGGAAATAAAACTCAGTCACAAGCGTTTGGCATTTCGTTGGTATTTATGCAGCAACTATAGAGCAAAATTTCCTCCTGGATCACATGCAACCGGTCTGCGTCATGATGACATCACACACGTTCACACATTCCGCTCGACTTAAATGTAGTCAGATTTGTTTCACTTTATTAGGAACACCTGTCCATTCATGCGATTCTCTAATCAGCTAATCACGAGGCAGCAGCAAAATGTGTACAATTCAACCTACACAGATCAAGAAATTCAGTTTATGTTACAACAAACACCAGAATAAAGAAAAAAAAATCTGCTCAGTATAGTTTCCGGTACCTGATGTGCCGGTTTAAGTATTTGAAAAGTTGCTGATGTCCTGCTGGGATTTTCAGACACACACACACACTAGAGTCTTACACAGAATGGTGCAGAAAACAAAACACACTGAGTTAGTGACAGTTTAGTGTGTGGAAACGCCATATTGATGAAGGAGCTGAGAGGAGAATGACCAGACTGGTTCAAGCTGACAGGAAAGATACACCAACTCATAATGACACTTTACAACTGTGGTGAGCAGAAAATCATCTTGACATGCACAAAGCATCCAACCCTGAGGTGAACAAGCTAAAACATGACCACATAAGATTCCTCCTGTCGACCAGGATCCGAGGCTAGTATGCCAGGAATTTGGTTGTACTACCTCCGCCATGTTATATAGTGACGTATGAAGTCACAGCAGTGTGAATTTAAAGTGTGATAATGTTCAACTTGAATAATGTAAAACGAGTAAAATTTAACTACAATGAACAACGATTTTTTCTTTAAGCACTTAAAGCACCTGAAAAGTGCCGAGTCGCCGCTTTCCACCACTTCCACACATGACGAGTCGTTTCTCATGCGGGATCACAGGAAAGTAAAGTCTACATTAAATGCATACCTCCAAATTTAGACTGGAGTGGTGGATTATCCGGGAACTTTTCACGTACTGTAATTTGCATACTAAGGATTTGGACATACTACTCGCTTCAAAAACTCAGTTTCTCACACTAGATAGTATAAAAGTGTACAATTTCCGACTGAGCCCAGGTCATACTTTCTTCTGTTGTTGTGGCACATCCACCGCGAGATTTGATGTTTTGTCCACGCTAAGATGCTTTTCCACTCACTACGCTTAGAAAAAGTGATTATTCAAGTTACTGTGTCCTTCCTGTCCGCTTACACCAGTCTGTTCATCCCCTTTTCTGATTTCTCTCATCTACAAAACCTTCCCACACACAGAACCGTCTCTGCATTGGTGCGTTCTGTTTTCTGAGTGATTCTTATGATATCCCATAAGAGATCAGCAGTTTCTAAATTACTCAGACGAGCACATCTGATACCAACAAACGCAATAATTAGCATCAGAAATTAGTTTTTCTTCACTTTGGTGGTTGATGTGAACATTAACTGAGGCTCTTCAACTGTATCTGTAGAATATTATACATAGTTTTGCTGCTACATAACTGGCTGATTAAGGAACTGCATGAATGAGTGGGAGTTCCTAATAAAGTGGAATAGGAGTTGATTTTTATAGGGAATTGTTCAGCTGTTTGGTTCAATTGAAATTTCTACAACAGGATTTTCATTAGTAAATCTTTGCTTTGTTATTTCCCACAAATCTGCGAGCTTGTGCAAAAGTCTTTGTGCTATAATACAGCGACATACACATACATACGAGTGGAGAATTGAAAGGATAATGGAAAAGCAGGAATGGAAATGTGAGACATTCAGGGTTAAAGGAGTGGATTTTCCAGACTATAATTTGTAGCATTGATTAAAATTAACTGGTCTGGTTTAAAAAAAACAAAACTTGAGACGGTACGGCCGCAATGTCAATGTTACTTTCCTTATGTCTGTTCTTTATATGTTAACATGCTGGAGTTCCCACCTGTCTCAAACCCCACCCAACAACAGCTTACATCGATAATCAATATGTTATGTAATCCTATAGTTTGGAAAATCCACAGTTTTTTTTAAGATGAGTGACATTGGTCGATGTTTTGAACCACTCGGATGTAAACTGTCGATCAAATTTACGAGGCTGGAATTCCTCCGCTGATGGGCGGAGTCGAGAGAGGAGGCAGGAGAAGAGACTTCAGCTTGAGCGACATGGTGGCGATCTCTGGATCCTGAGACTCGTACATCTTTACCAGCCTGGCAAACTTCAGAACTCCTGAACGAAGCAAAGAGGATATGCTCAAGGGGACAATCTATAACTAAAACAATTAGTAAACAATATAAACAGCACTGACAATAAAAAACTGTCGAGAAATATTTTTGTGGTGAAGTAGTTATTTGATCTCATGTCATAACATAAGAGCCTGCAATAGCGTGGTTTCACCAATGTGGTGCTGTTGCGCAGGACTGTAATTCAAAGGTCATCAGTCAGAGGAAGGACTTTACTTAAATACGCTGAAGTGGTAACAAAGCCAAATCAGTACTGCAATACAATTCCTTTCGAAAAATCGTCCGGGATATACTTCCATACAGTAAAGTGTGGCCAAATTTTACTAAACTGCGCACAGATTATATAGCTGATATACAGAACCAGAACACAAACAATAAACATTAGATATAATCCACGAAAATGGAAGTTAAATCAGTAAACTGGATGTCAAGTTAAGTCCCATTTATATCTTTAGCGATATAAAAATAGAGATTGTGTCAAAGCAGCTTTACAGAATCAAATCAGACAATAATCAATGGTTAAGGTGCTGGACTGCAGATCAGAAGATTAGGGGGGTTAAATCCCAGGGCCACCGTCCTGCCGATGAGGAGACCCTGAGTAATTATGTTCTTCGACCCCTAACTGCTCAGTTGGTTATAAATTGAAATAAAAATCTTATCTGGATATGGGCATCTGCTACATGCTAGAAATGTCTATAGTAAAGCTTCTCTCACCCTCTCCTTCATTATTAAAGCCATAAGCTTTAATCACTTCCTGCTGGATTTGTGTCGCCACCGGTAAAACCAACTGCAGCATCTTCCCCATGTCATTACAGGCACTTTCCCTCGCCTCCTCCATCCGAGAGGCGTTTTCAGGCACAGAGAAAGCCTGGATCACCTCACTTAGCACCACTGCAACACCAATAACACACACCACACACACACACACACACACACACACACACACACACACACACACACACACGAACAGTCAGACACGAACAGTCAGACACGAACAGTTTGTCCCTAATAATTAAACAAAGAGAGAGAAAGGAAGACAGAGAGAGAAAGACAGAGCGAATGAGAGAAAGACAGAGGGAGAGAGACCGAGAGAGCAAGAAGAGAGACAGAGAGAGGGGGGAGAGACAGAGAGAAATAGCGTGAGACAGAGGGAGAGAGAGGGAGAGAGAGAGAGAGAGACAGAGCAAGAGAGACAGAGCGAGAGAGAGAGAGAAAGAGACAGAGCGAGAGAGAGATGGAGCAAGGGAGGGAGCTAGGGAGGGATGGATGGATGGATGGATGATGGATGGCATGGATGGCAGGATGGATGGATGGACCGAACAGCTGGATGGACGGATGGATGATTATTTACCTCTGGCTTGCTCTATAGTCAGTGTGGGCTGCTGGGCAGGAGCTGATGCCATTCCAAACTAAACTGTAAAACACACAAAAAAAACTGTCAACAAATAAAAAAAATAAAAAAAACATAACAGTATAAACAGTCAATACAGAGAAAACATAATATAATAATAATAATAATAATAAAATAAACAACTAACAAGAGACGCCTAGAAATACATTTACTGTGCACACATACCGTCTAACCCACAACACTGAATGAATTGAGAAATCAAACCTGAACAACTCTGTACAACTGCAGCGTTCGATAATAAACAGTTTGCAGCGTTCGATAATAAACAGTTTGCAGCGTTCGATAATAAACAGTTTACAGCATTTATTCACATTAAAACGTGTTTTTATTATATTAATTATCAAACAAACCATTTTAAACTTACATCAAACGCTCGGTTACGCTTTCTTTTCTTCCCCCACCCGTTTATCAACTACTCTCCGCCTACCCAGGCCAAGAGAACAATTCATTGGTTAATAATGGAGGATTAGAAACTACTAACCAATCACAACACTGAACGCAAAAGGCTGCTGTGGCGTTGAAACGTGGCGTAATACGGGTTTGCAAAGAATTGTTCTATGTACTGACAACAAATACACGACAGTTCCGGGTGTAACGCTGATCGGTGCAACCATTATAAATGTCCGTGTGCAACAACGTAGTCTAGACATTACTAATGTTTTTGTTAAATGTCCGCCACAGTAAAAACATATATAATAGATATTAAATAAAAGCGCAGCTGCAAATATGAAAAAAAGAGAAAGAAATACTTGTAAATAAATACGCGTTACATCAAGGAGCATGCTTTCTAGGCGCCAACAGAAAAGCTTTAGTTCTGGTAATTGTTTATTAAAATAGTCCATTAGGTCATAATTTTGCTCAAATTAGCAGATAAAAGTTCTCCAGTTTTTATGCATTTGGATTTTTTTTGTCCAACAGCTGTTACTGACTTTGAGGCAAGCCATAATTTTGTCAGAATATCAAAATAAACTAGGAGACAGCTTTTAAACTAGATTCTAATCAGGAAAATATATTATAAAGTCATAAAGCGCAACACACAACTACTCATGTCTGACCAAAATTTTTTTTCTTCCTTAGTTTTCTTTCTGCTTTGCATAGAAGCCCTAAAACCCTGGGATACAGTTGGTCTACAGCTCAGTTGCTGATCTTATTGTGCCTCAACTTAACAGTGTTAATTAATAAGGTTTACATTTATGGTGCCCTTTATCCAGTCTAACCCAATCTGTAAAGCTAAGCAGTTAAGGGTTAAGGACCAACCAATTGGATGGTACCAGGAATTGATCCTATTCCCTAGACTGGACATGTAGAACTCTTTACTAACAGCAGTGTTCAAACTTACAGTATTTTACATGTGTATCCATTAAGATTTATTTTTGATCTGGTGTTGGCGAGGGGATGAGGTGATGGGAAGTGTGTTTCATATTACAGCTTTAGTCATAGGTACAAATACAACAAATGAGAATGTTACAGATTCTGAGAAGGAAGAAGTCTTTATTTGTCATCTATACTGTACATCACAGCACAGCAACAGGTGCGTTTTCTTACATTTACGGCATTTGGCACACGTCCTTTTCCAAAGCAATTTACGTTTATCTCTTTTATACATCTGAGCAACTGAGGGTTAAGGGCCTTTCTCAGGGGCCCAACACTGGTAACCTGGTGTTACTGGTAATTAAACCCTGATCTTCCAATTAGCAGTCCAACACCTTAACCACTAGGCTACCACTTTCACTCAATTTACCCTGTATTTTCAGAGTACTTAAAAAGTGCATTTATTAAACAAATTTTGTCATGTAGTTTTGACATGTACAGTACATACCGGTGCATGTGTGTGCATGCATGCCAGCACTTAATGTACAAATAACTGTTTATCATTAATTATTTCTAAGGCATAAGTGACATTTTTTATTCCCCCTAGTTCAAACACAATTAAATTGATAGCACAAGGCTTAAAAAAACAATGTGACAAACAAATACAGTCTTTCAGCAGCTTAAGTTTCATAAAATGACCTAAAATCTGCTTTGATTCCCCCTGAAGCTGTAACATAAAAATAAAGCTTATTATGGTAAGGCATGACAGTGCTTGGAACTCCTCTGTATGTCTATTTATTTAGCATTCCGTAAATGTACTTTATGGATGAGCACGGTGCTCTCCATCAGCAGGGTAGTGTTGAGGTACCTTCCTTCACCTCAATCACTTCCACCACAAGCTCACGGATTTCCCTGATGCAGTCTAAAGGTCTATGTGCTTCAGTTTTGGCATCTGTAGCATTCTCTGTTGCATTTGCGCTAATGTCCGACGCAGTTTCACCCTTCGCTATGACGCAGCCCTCAGGGATGGGGATGGCTGCTGTGGTTTCCGCTGTTGGGTCATCTTCCTCGATGCTGTCTCCCTCTTCCTCTGTGGTCCAAGATGAATCATCAGAAAAATATTGTGTCCCATTGCCCACTTCGATCTCATGAATTACAGGCTGAAAGGAAGTGAGATCATCCACTGCAATCGAGGTGTCTTCAGTAGTGTTGATGGTTTGTACCATGGTTTGGATTTGGGGTTGTATATTTGAAATGCATTCCATAGCTGAGCAGCTCCTAATTTTTGCTGCATTCTCCACTTCAATGTCTGAGACACATTTGAGGTTGCCCTGTGGTGGACTAGAATGTGCTGTTGAACTAGCTTCAACTCCAGCCTGGACTGAAGGACTATCCTCAGCTGGTGGTCTAACCTGGTCTAGAGAAGTGTGACTGGCTGTTGAAATACCCTGGACTGGTGGACTAGCCTGGACTGGTGGAGTGGGACTGGCTGTTGAAATACCCTGGACTGGTGGAGTGGGACTGGCTATTGGACTACCCTGGACTGGTGGACTAGCCTGGACTAGAGAAGTGGGACTGGTTATTGGACTACCCTGGACTGGTGGAGTGTGACTGGCTATTGGACTACCCTGGACTGGTGGACTAGCCTGGACTAGAGAAGTGGGACTGGTTATTGGACTACCCTGGACTGGTGGACTAGCCTGGACTGGAGAAGTGGGACTGGCTATTGGAGTACCCTGGACTGGTGGAGTGAGACTGGCTATTGGACTACCCTGGACTGGTGAATTAGCCTGGACTGGAGAAGTGAGACTGGGTATTAGACTACCCTGGACTGGTAAACTAGCCTGGACTGGAGAAGTGGGACTGGCTATTGGACTAGCCTGGACTGGTGGATTAGCCTGGACTAGAGAAGTGGGACTGGCTATTGGAGTACCCTGGACTGGTGGAGTGGGACTGGCTATTGGACTAGCCTGGACTGGTGGATTAGCCTGGACTAGAGAAGTAGGACTGGCTATTGGACTACCCAGGACTGATGGACTAGGCTGGACTGGAGAGGTGGAAGTGGCTATTGGTTTACCCTGGACTGGTGGATTAGCCTGGACTGGAGAAGTGGGACTGGCTATTGGAGTACCCTGGACTGGTGGAGTGAAACTGGCTATTGGACTACCCTGGACTGGTGAATTAGCCTGGACTGGAGAAGTGAGACTGGGTATTAGACTACCCTGGACTGGTAAACTAGCCTGGACTGGAGAAGTGGGACTGGCTATTGGACTACCCTGGACTGGTGAAGTGGGACTGGCTATTGGACTACCCTGAACTGGTGGACTAGCCTGGACTGCTGTGTCCAATAGCTTTAAATTAGGCGTACTCTGTTTGTGGGCTGTAGGTTCTGTATCTGATAAGCTAGACATACTCTGTAATGTCTCAGTGTTTTTAGTAGCAACATTAGGAGACCCTGAGTCTGTTTTTTTATTCAAACGTTGAATAGCAATAAATGACTTCTCCAGAATTGCTGTGTGTACTGCAACAGGCACGCTCTGCACACCTTTATCCTCCACTTTGTGCTCTCCTTCAACTTTCACAGATGTAGATACCCCAATCTCTGGTTCGGCTTGTGACTGAACGAATAATTCTTGTTTCATGACCTTCTCAGGTACGATTGTTTTTTCACCAGGACATTCTTTAATAAGCTCTGGTTGGGCGTGTATCTGAACCTCTACCTCTTGCTTTACCTTCTTCTCAGCCTTGATTGGGTCTTTACCAGGAGATACCCTAATAAGGTCTCCATGCTCATGTGCCTGAATGATTTCCTCCTGCTCCAGCTTCTTTTCAGCAGAGACTTGGTCTTTACTTTCAGGTCCCCTAATAAGCTCTGGTTGTGCTTGTGCCTGCTGGGCCATGATAACCTTTTTGTCCACTGTGACTTCATTAGGACATACTTTAATAAGCTCTGCTTGTGCAAGTTCCAGATTCTCTACCTGCTGATCTGTGAATACTTCTTGCTCCACCTTTTTCTCAGATATGACTAGATCTTCACCAGTGCCTTGGCTTTCCGGTGGGCTATAACTTGACAAAGGTGAGGATGGCTGAGCACTGCCCATTGCTGTGAATAAGCTGGTGTAGTCTGGGCTGTCAGGAGGAGTGCTGTACCTACTGGAAACACTGCAACGGTACCTGGACTCTATGTGCAGGTCGTACTTCTTCATACTTGCTGCTTCCTTTACCTCTGCAAATGAATGTCAACCAGTCAGAGTGACATTTAGAAAAGGTGCCTAAACTGAGCTTGCCCTTTACTGTATTTACTTACCTTTGCTTATGTCCTGCTGCTTTAGTATATCTTGCAGTATGTCTTCATAGATGTTCTCCACGTTGATAAAATTTACATAATCATCAAATATGTACTGTTGAAAATCCGGCAGTTCCTATATAAAATGCAAAGAAAGGGATAAACTCTTGCTTAAATTTGTGATAATGATAGAAACAACCTTTTTATTACGAGATCACGTTTTAATGTATTACAAGAATTATCAAAAATTATCCATGTAGTAATGAACAGCACTAGAAGTACCTTTTTGAATGTAGGAGCTAAAAAAGCTTTGACGCTGGGTAGTGCGATGCTGAGCAGAGCTTCTTGGAAAATCTTTTTTCTCAGTGTGCTGCTGTCATAGTCGTATTGCTGGTGGACACACAGGCGTACTCAGTAACTTTTCACTGATTTAAGCCACATAATACAGAGTACTGAACTTGTATGAGATAAAAATGTTGTAGTTAAGGGTTTAATAGTTACGAGTAGTGATTAGCTGTAAGTAAGTCAGTAAAAATGTGTGTGCATGCTCACCTTTAGCACCCTCTGTTTGGCTTTTATAATGACATCTAAAAGGTCAGCATCATCTTGTGAGGACTTGTTCAGAAGTAGTCCAAAGGTGTAGGACGCGTTGTCCACCAACTGCACCATTCAGAGTAAGTTATGTTTAGACCCACAACAATAATCATTTATTAGCTTTATTAGCATTTATTAGCTTTATTACAGCAAATAGTGTACTAATTACAGCTATGGCTAGGAACTTTCTATCAAGAGAAAATGCTACAAATGCCCTTTTTTGTAATTGCAGATCATTGATTGGGCTATGCCGGTCAGGAAAATGATACCTGTTGTATATCAATCTGTGTGCTGTGCTCCAGTCCTCTGCAGTTGGGGTAGCTGAACTCACGGATATGATCGGTCAGGCCACTCACTTTCTCATAACAGCTCTGTAAGTTCGGTTTATTCATCTCCACCAAAGCCTGAGACTGAGAAGGTGTATTAAAGCCAATTCTATGCATCACAGACTGGCTGAAATGATCACGTAATTAGGATAATTTTTACCACGATGCAAGTTAAGGCTAATTCCCACCGATCTAGCATCACGCTCTTCATTACATACAATCACAATTAGCGCAAGGTACGTGAAACCACCTCAATCTTCCATCCAGAGTGCACAACCAAATGTAACCTCCTGGATAGGGACCCGTTTAGGAGTAGGGACATCAAAGCAGGTCTAAGTGCATTCAACAAATGCTATCTATGGTAATATAAATGGATTCGAATCTGTGATTTTCGAATGACAGGACAATAGACTTATTGATCTATTAATGCAGTTACAATAAAAAATAAACAAACATCCACCTCACCTCTTCCTGGTCCTCTTTGGTAAAACCCGCCTGAGATTTCTTGCACAGGTGTTCCATCATGTTTTCAGCGACTTGCCGTGCCTCCGCAAAGCCCAGGCTGATGGGCCCCATCATCTCCTCTAGCACGACAGACAGACGAGCCTTTACATGCTGCTTGCAGTATTCGGTGGCCAGCTCAGCTACTGTGGCTATTAAAAAAGTGGAAGCGAATCAGACATTTTTTTACAGACCTGCTGAATATATAAACTAAGAATTCTGTTCCAAGATCTTTTTATCATCTAGTACAGTTGTGCTGTGATATTAAAATAGAAGATCTAGAATATAAAATATATGGACACATTTATGATTTCTTAAGCACACAATATTACTAACAATATTATATTACAAATTTGACAGGCAGGTAGAGAGTACCCTACAAATAGAATTTAACAATTCATCTAAATTAACAATTACAATCTAGGATGACCAGGGCCGCCCTGTATCTTAGGCACTTGTGTGTGTGCTCCTACACCCATATATTAAACAAAAAATTTTTGACAAAAAAACCCATAAAACTAAAAGTAAATTTTTTTTTGTTGCGTGAGTCTTTTAGTGACTATGAGTCAAATGTGTTTGTTATTTCTTATCACTATTTATTTATTACTTATGCTTGATGCTTATTTATTTGTTGGGTTTTTATTTTCTTATAGCAAAGGTTTGTGTGTAAAGTAATATGAGCCTTATTATAACTCTGCGACCCCTGGTTTGGAAACCACTGCCATAATACATACCATTTTAGACAATAGTAATCAGTGGTTTCTGTAGGATTTTTATAGATAGATGCACCTGTAGTGCATATTAATATAGTGGACTCCCCAGACACCATCAATAACTATATACATACAGGTCATAAGCAGGGTTTGTTCCTTTACTTCTTTAATACCTCTAAGCTTGCTTTCCAGAAAGGCTCGAGAACTGATGATCTGGTCCATATCTGAGCGCATAAGTGTGCTCTGATGCAAGGTTGCGTCTCTGCACTCGTCGTTCAGAGCAGCCATGCCATCCGTCAGAGTGTCCTGCACCAGATTATACACTGCCTCAACTGTCTGTAAAAGACACGCAAAAGGGACAATTGAGATTCAACCACCAAACTAACCTGCTTCTACTGAATTCCATGGTTAGAGATCATACAGAGAGGGTCTTTATGATGAGATTGATGCTATTTTATCAAGTAAACGTTAGTGCATTGGTTATCATGCACAAAATATAAGCTCTTTTTGTCGGTGGCTTAGTGTTAAGCAAGAAGGTTTCAGGTGCGTATCGCCTGCAGGGGTCTGTCTGTGTTTATATGTTCTCCCCGTGCTTGCGTGGGTTTACTCTGGGTTCTTCCCACAGACCAAAAACATGTATGTTTGGTTGATTGGTGATTCTAAATTGTTCAAAGGAGTAAGTGTAAGTGTGTGTGGTTGTTTGTCTTTGTGTGTGGTTGTTTGTCTGTATGTAGCCCTGTGATGAACTGGTGGCCTGTCCAGGGTGATCCCCATGGCCCTGATTATGAATAAGATAATATAGACAAAAGATGGATGAATTTGTTTCTGCACAAAAGCGACACTGACACGTTGCCTAAAGTTTTTTTTTTGTGATCTATGTAGCCAAAGATACTTGATTTTTACTGCAGGTGCTTGTGTTGCAACTTGTATGTTTCTTTTTGTATTCAAATTTGAATCACATACACAGAATAAACAGTCCAGACAAACATGTTATGACTGAGGCCTGGATGAGAGCAGTGATGATGTCACACAACAACTGTCGAACCAAACTTGTGAAAAATCTACAGTCATTAAAAAAAATTACATTTACTTTGTAACACTTACTTAATTAATTTTTTTTGGTAGCTTTCACTTTTAGACTATATTTAAAGATGTGAACTTTTACTGTTACTCATGTACATTTTAGTGAAAAAAACTTTACTTTTACTTTGCTACATTTGGCGGCATTTCTCCATTAATGACAAATGATAATAAATATAAGAGTTTTTAAAAAAATTAGTTAATATAAATTGTTCAAAAGTCTCACGAGAGGCTGCTATGCATCTCCCGCTTAAGTTTAGTGCGTGTTTAGCCTGAAGATGAAGCAGAGATTCAGCAGTGATATCAAAGGCAGATCAGCAGTGATCTCAAGTCTGTGTTTTTACTCAAAATATCGAAAAGGATAGTTTTATAATGCGATGCATGCTGTGTTCTCCAAAACAAACTGACATCACAGCAAACTAGAATTCCAGCTCTAACCTAAAAACACATAGCGGTGAGTTTTAAAATGACGCCCTTGTGAACCCTATTTATGAACAAACGCTTATTCTAAACATCTGCACAATTTCATATGCATTAAACACAAAACTAAATAAACTCAATAGCAAAACTGGGACATCCTGCATTTATACAACAATCAGGACACCTCACTAAAGTGTACAGCATCAAATATCAAATCAACATGGAATTGTATTTTATTTCTACCTAAATAATGACTATACATATAAATGTTAAAATAAGGTATATTATTAAAGGAACTGCCCTTAAAAGGTAGAAAATAAAGACAGAGTTTAACTGTTAAAAAAATATTTGAGTGTGTTTGAGATTTGATTGTAAATGACAGGTGATGTGATGTTAAATGTCCATTACAGGACTAAGACTGGCTTTACTTTACTATAATATAAAGTGTTTTATAGAATCAGAACAGAGAGACTGGAGGAGAAGAATGTAAAAACTCATCAAGTAGTTTGAAATTCAGGGTTTTTGCTTCGTGTCTAACAGATCAGAAGAAACAAGTAACTAACTACGAGTAGTTTTACTTATTTTGGATACTCTACATACCTCTGATTCTCAGAAAATTGACAAATTTTCAAACACTATATTGATTTGCCAACATTTTAGCTTGACTTAAGGACTGGTCTTATAGATGAATAATTTTGGTTAGGTGACATTCCTTAATGCAACAGTGACACAGTGTAACACCACTGGGGGTTAAAACATCTGTATCAATGCCACTCTCCTCAGGTATTTACTGTGATCCACTACTGTGCTGAAAATGTCCAGCACTTTAATAACATAGTGAGTTTACACATATATGAATATATATGTATATAAGTTCAGATCAATATATGAAATATTTTAACACATTTGACTCGTACATTAGGTTACATTCTGCCATTAGAAATCGACTTATAAGACATTTTCAATTAAATATAAAAAAGAAGGATTTTTTATGGCCACAAAGTCTGATATAAAATGAGTAGACAACTATTGTTCCTTTTGTATCTTACACTTCCCCTAATAGGATTGATATGAATCAGAAATACTTAGAAAACATGACATGTCTCCACTGTGGATTGAGACATAAGAAACACATTCAGTTAAAAAAAAAATGTTGCTCACAGAAAACCACAATCTCTTCTTGTCCATCCTTTTAGCCTTCAGACGAGCAAGCAAGTCTTTCTCTAAAACTGGCATCAGCTCTTCCATGGTTAGATTGGCAAGCACCTGCCAGGAGAAAGGAGTTGTTGAGATGCAGAACAATACACACAACACCTGTACAGAACACAGCTAAACACGTTTTACACATCATTACATCACGAATAAATCATAATCTTGATAATTACTATATTTATACAATGAAATTAATCCGAGTGCTAAATGCGGTGGTGGCTCACGGTTAAGGTGCTGGACTACCAACCCGAAGATTGTGGGTTCGATTCCCAGCTTAACCAAGCCACCACTGCTGGGTCCCTAAGCAAGGCCCTTAACCCCCAATTGCTTAGTTGATAATTGAAAAATGTAAGTCGCTCTGGATAAGGGCGTCTGCCAAATGCTGTAAATGTAAATGGATCAATTTATCAATTGAGTTGGAATCCAACCAATCTGACAACACTGGGTAAAAACCCACCCAATCTGGCAACACTTGCTGCAGTCACTTGCAATTAGAAAGCGGATGAATCTCAAATTAATCAGACTGATTGATTAATTTAATAGCAAGTGTAATTTATCGGAGTCTCATTTATAGGATTTCATTCATTTATTAGAGAAAAATGACATCAATTTCACCCATATTGCCTAATAATTTATCTGTCCGATAAATATTGTGCATCCCTCATCTATATTTTATGGATCTATATAGTATAATGTTGACTATCCTACTGCAGTGAACATCAGCTGAAACAATGCAGCGACACTCCCTGCTTTGTCTGGCAACATTGCTTACAATACTGTGGAATGAATCATATTCAAACTATTGTTAATGGTGAGGTTTACTCATGTTTACCACCTTGGTGATGTGTGCTCGTTGTCGGGGTGTGCACGTGTTATGAAAAACAGAGCAAATTCATCCGAAATTCTTTTTATATCACTGTATACAGCTTGAAGAAAAGCCTGGCTTTACAAACTGCTAGCAATCAGTGGGCAGAGAAATGGCTGCTACCTGCACATCGTTTCCTATCAGCATCTCCCAAGCCTCATAGTAGCCCTTTTCCTGCCTGTAAAGCTGAACGGCTTTAATAAAGGCTTGCACCTCATACGACCTGTTCTTGAGGAAGTCTGAAAGTAAAATAGATAGAAATTTTTTTAGCATGTTAAAACACTATTCGTTATTTTAATTTAGCTCTAGGAAGTAAAATATCATAGTGATTTTTGTTACATAGACATACAGTACCTTGAAAAAGTATTCATACCCCTTAAAAGTTTTCACATTTGGTCACCTCACAACTACAAACTTAAATAGGTTTTATTGAGTCTTTATGTGATGGACCAACACAAAGTAGCACATAATTGTGGAAAGAAAATGATATACTGTTTTCAAAAATTTAAGTAACTAAAAATCTGAAAAGTTTGTTGTGTATATGTATTCTGCCACCCCTGTACTCTGATACCCCTAAATAGAATCCAGTGCAATCAATTTGCCTTCGAAAGTCACCTAATTAGTTAATAGGGTCCACCTGTGTGTAATTTAGTCTTAGTATAAATACACTTGTTTTGTGAAAGCCTCGGTGGTTTGTTAGAAAACACTAGTGAACAAACAGCATCATGACGACCAAGGAACTCACCAGACAGGGCAGGGATAAAGATGTGGAGAAGTTTAAAGCAAGGTTAGTTTATTAAAAAAAAAAATATCCCAAGCTTTGAACATCTCAAACAGCACTGTTCAATCCATCATCCAAAAATAAAAAAAATAGAAATAGAAAAATGCAAAATAGAATGAGCAAAAATTTCAGTTTCTAGGTGTGCAAAGCTACCCCAATGGTAGAGCTAAATACAAATGCACCCTGTACTTTTGATAACCATGTATCATTTTTGTTCCATTCCACAACTATGTGCTGGAGTTTGTGTTGGTCAATTACATAAAATACATTTAAGTTTGTGGTTGTAAGGTGACAAAATGTGAAAAAGTTCCAGGGGCATGAATACTTTCTGTATTTCTCAAATTGAGGTGTAAAATTGCTTCAGAATATTATATCTTTCTATGCATAGGATCCAGTGAGGTTACCTTGATTCTGGTGGCGAATGCAGTCAGATAACACGGAGCAAAACGTGATTTGATTGGTCTCCTGGAGGAAGCAGAAGTAGTAGTCTCTCTTGTACGGCAGTCGCAGATACACTGGAAACTGGCCTGGCATTCCAACCACTGGAGGCGCAAAATCCTCTTTCACGTCTTTAACACAAAAAACACAACTCCGTCTTAAATTAAGCTTACAAATATAGCTTACAGTCTTAATCTCTTAATGCAAACATAATTATAACATATGATCATAAAAAAAAATTCTTCTCCTAATTAAAGCTACATCTTATGATTAAGCAACATGTATTACTGTTATAAAGCATGTGCCTAAAGTATAGTATCTTAGCTTAGTCCTAATTTCAGAATCCTGAAGTTGTATAGATGCAGAAGCAAAATCAATATGCTTTGTTTACGCATGCAGTTCAGCAACTCACAGTGACAAGGTGACTAGATGCCACAGTTTGACAAAACTGTGAAAAAGTTTAACTTAATGCAAATATGGAGCGACTTATGATAAGAGTGAGGGCAGTGGAGTACATGTCACCTATGACCACTAGAACAAACTGATTCTCTAGCTTTTATGATATGATGCAGACATACACTTGTACATTTGTTTCAATCGGCATTAATTCCACTATTTTGATGAATCCGAATTCAGTGTTTACATGAACTATGAATAAAGTAATCAGGTTAATATTACACACGTGCAGAATTTTCTAGTTTCGTTTTTTATCCGATAAAGTGTATAATGTCCTCTCTATTAGATTAGAAAAGGTTTAAACCATATTTTAAAATAGCTGTGTTTACATGGACCATAATGATCTGATTAAGATGACCTGTCAATCAGAATGAATTAGCCAAATCTAATTAAAATTTTGTTCAGATTTTAAGGGGTGGTTAAAACTTAATCTCCATTTGGATCATTAGCAGCATGTAAACACAACTACTGATAAATGTTACATTTATCTGATCAGGCAGACATGCATATTTATTTCATTTTTTATTTTTAATCCAGCTGAGCAGTTGTGGGATAATGACCTTGCTCAGGGGCCCGGCAGTGGAAATTAAACCCAGGATATTCTGGAAATTAAACCCAGGATATTCCATACAACTCAGGATATTCCATACAGCCATACAACACCTAACCCGCATCATTTCGCTTCAGAATGTTTTATTTTAGCTGCTGTAACTGATTGAAAGTTGTGTAATGTTAACAAAACAACTATTAAATACACATACTGTATGGCCCAGAAACACAGATTACATATGTAACTATGGTTTAATTACCCAATAAGAGAAAAATCACCTGTATAACTTTTTGTGTGCATGTATGACCTAATACATTGTTCAAAAAAATAAAGGGAACACTAAAATAACACATCCTAGATCTGAATGAATGAAATATTCTTATTAAATACTTTGTTCTTTATATAGTTGAATGTGCTGACAACAAAATCACACAAAAATTATCAATGAAAATCAAATTTATTAACCCATGGAGGTCTGGATTTGGAGTCACACTCAAAATTGAAGTGGAAAAACACACTACAGGCTGATCCAACTTTGATGTAATGTCCTTAAAACAAGTCAAAATGAGGCTCAGTAGTGTGTGTGGCCTCCACGTGCCTGTATGACCTCCCTACAATGCCTGGGCATGCTCCTGATGAGGTGGGGGATGGTCTCCTGAGGGATCTCCTCCCAGACCTGGACTAAAGCATCCACCAACTCCTGGACAGTCTGTGGTGCAACGTGGCGTTGGTGGATGGAGCGAGACATAATGTCCCAGATGTGCTCAATTGGATTTAGGTCTGGGGAACGGGCGGGCCAGTCCATAGCATCAATGCCTTCGTCTTGCAGGTACTGCTGACACACTCCAGCCACATGAGGTCTAGCATTGTCTTGCATTAGGAGGAACCCAGGGGCAACCGCACCGGCATATGGTCTCACAAGGGGTCTGAGGATCTCATCTCGGTACCTAATGGCAGTCAGGCTACCTCTAGCGAGCACATGGAGGGCTGTGTGGCCCTCCAAAGAAATGCCACCCCACACCATTACTGACCCACTGCCAAACCGGTCATGCTGGAGGATGTTGCAGGCAGCAGAACGTTCTCCACGGCATCTCCAGACTCTGTCACGTCTGTCACATGTTCTCAGTGTGAACCTGCTTTGAAGAGCACAGGGTGCCAGTGGGGAATTTGCCAATCTTAGTGTTCTCTGGCAAATGCCAATCATCCTACACGGTGTTGGGCTGTAAGCACAACCCCCACCTGTGGACGTCGGGCCCTCATACCACCCTCATGGAGTCTGTTTCTGACCGTTTGAGCAGACACATGCACATTTGTGGCCTGCTGGAGGTCATTTTGCAGGGCTCTGGCAGTGCTCCTCCTGTTCCTCCTTGCACAAAGGCGGAGGTAGCAGACCTGCTGCTGGGTTATTGCCCTCGTACGGCCTCCTCCACGTCTCCTGATGTACTGGCCTGTCTCCTGGTAGCGCCTCCATGCTATAGACATTACGCTGACAGACACAGCAAACCTTCTTGCCACAG
Organism: Bagarius yarrelli; assembly: GCA_005784505.1. Lineage (NCBI taxonomy): Eukaryota > Metazoa > Chordata > Actinopteri > Siluriformes > Sisoridae > Bagarius > Bagarius yarrelli. The sequence goes on from VCAZ01000055.1 coordinate 1,425,526, forward strand.
CTCGCATTGATGTGCCATCCTGGATGAGCTGCACTACCTGAGCCACTTGTGTGGGTTGTGACTCCATGACTAGACCATCTCCTGCTACCACTAGAGTGAAAACACCGCCAGCATCCAAAAGTGACCAAAACATCAGCCAGAAAGCATAGGAACTGAGAAGTGGTCTGTGGTCACCACTTGCAGAACCACTCCTTTATTGGGGGTGTCATCCTAATTGCCTATAATTTCCACCTGTTGTCTATTCCATTTGCACAACAGCATGTGAAATTGATTGTCAATCAGTGTTGCTTCCTAAGTGGGCAGTTTGATTTCACAGAAGTGAGATTGACTTGGAGTTACATTGTGTTGTTTAAGTGTTCCCTTTATTTTTTTGAGCAGTGTATAATGTGATGTATTAAGCAGGACTGTAAATACTGCTGTCATATAGCCATTTTTTATGGAACCCCTTTCAACTAGTTCTTGACGTGGTTTGACTATTGATTAAAGAATCAGGTGGTTCTGTGCTTGGATTAACAATAAAAAAGTGTGCTTTTATGCAAGTCTTTATATGTCACAGTTTGGGACAGTGCAGGGTCAGTCATGACACAGCAAACTGGTAGCAGGAAGGCCATAGGTCCTTGCTAAAAGAGCCCAACAGTGGCAGCTTGGGGGGCTGGAACCTTAACCATTTAGGCTACTACTGCCTCCCCCTCTCACGTATCTAAAGAAATTCAGGTGAGAACTTTTCCAGGCGAATGTCTTCTGGTAATTTAAAAGGGTCACTATGTTCATGATGGTGCACATCGTACCACTAGCTGAGACTTGGTCAAGGAAAAACTATGGCTCTTATTCTACTTACTGTGTGTGTCTGGGAAGCACCGATCAACTATTTCTATGTATTTTTCTTCTGTTGTTAGAACAGTGCCCCCTGTGGTTGTCAGCATGCTCAGTGGTGGTATGCCTTTCATAAAAGTCTGCAGTAGAGAAAGATTAACATATTATTGCTTATCTACAGTCTCCACGGCAGTATCGTTCCCCGTTTTCTTTTTCTTAGAGGTGAAAGGCTTGCCTCATAGCTCTCATGGCACTCCAGAGAGTAATTGGCACGAACCACCACAAACCTCTTCTTCCATTTCCTGTTAAGACAAAAGTAGAGCACAGTCTCCTGGTAGATAACCTCTGACTCCTGTGGAGGATCCTGGGTAAAAAAATACACAAAAGAATAAATATCTGACAGAATGTCTGTCTTCCAGTTAAGACTAGTCTCCATAATGCATGTGCGTGTGTGTGTGATTAATGCTCCTTTACATCCGAGCGGTCTTTACCCGCTGTTTCAGGAGTTGAGTATGCTCTGGTTTGTGTTGAACCAACTCATTATGAACATTAGAGAGAAATGCCAGAGAGTACTGCTTCTTGTAGGTGGATGCAAAATTCTTTAGCTCCGTCTGCACCCAGCCTGAAATACACACATACACAAACAGACACACACACACACACACACACTATTGAACAACATCAGGCCAGACAGCTTCCCCAGTTATCCATACTTATCCATGCATGTGACAGGAAGTGCACATAAAACAACTCAAAGAAAAGAAAAAAGGAAAAAGAATCAAGATAAGAATTAAGAGGTTGGTGTTTTTAGGTGTTTCAACTAGTGTTTAAATTCTAAAAAAATTGCGCTAAATATTTTTATTTATTTCTGTAATTATTTGTGTTAAACCACAAAAGGAAGTATTTTAAATTCTCAATATTTAATAATATTTTTTAAACCACACTTTTATAAGCGACTGGAAGGCACGAGCTTGTCTCCTGTCTATACCAGAGGATAGGTACTGAATAGTTTAATATATATATATTTTTAATTGTTTGTTTCATGCAGCGAGTTGATTTTGTCCACTGACAAGGAAATGTTCAGTCTATAATTTTAACGACACGTTTATTCTAACAGTGAGAGACAGAATAACAACAAAAACATCCAGAAAAACACATTTCAAAAAAGTTATAAATTGATTTACAATTTAATGAGTGAAATAAGTCCCCCATCAATTTGCTCCCAGGTGTCTTCTAGTGTCCTAATCAGTTAAGATTAGGAGCACTCACTCAAAGGGACTCACTCAAAGGGACTCACTCAAAGGGACTCACTCAAAGGGACTCACTCAAAGGGACTCACTCAATCTCAGCTTGATATCTGTATAAAAGACACCTGTACACAGAAGCAATTAATCAATTAGATCAAAGGATCTGTAAAAGGATGGCAGGGACAAGATTGTAGACCTTCACAAGGCTGGGCAATTAGTAGTTCGGTGAGAAGTTGACAACAGGTGGTGTTATTATTCACAAATGTAAGATCTTACCTCAAGGAGTTTCAATGATCATAAGGACAGTAAGGAATTAGCCCAGAACTACACGGCAGGATCTAGTCAATCATCTCAAGCCAGCTAAGATGGTCCAAAAAACAATTGGTAACACCCTACGCCGTTAAGGACTGAAATACTGTAGGGTGCGCAATATCCCCCTGCTCATGAAAGCAGATGTACAGACCTGTCTGAAATTTACCATCTGAATGAAGAGAACTGGGTGAGTGTTGTGGTCAGATAAGACCAAAATCAAGCTCTTTGGTATCAATTCAACTCACTGTGCTTGCAAAAGGAGGATGGTGTCCCCAAGAACACAATTCCCCCTCCATCAAACATGGAGTTGGGAACATTATTCTTCAGGACTGTTTTGCCGCTAAGGGGACCAGACAAATTCACCCCATCAAAGAACAATGGTCGGGCCATGTAGTCTCAAATCTTGGGTAAGAACCTCCCTCCCTTAGCCGGGGCATTGAAAATGGGTGGTGGATGGGTGTTCCAACATGACAATTACCCAAAACACTCAACCAAGCCAACAAAGACGTGATCTTAATCAAATAGAAAATCTGTGGAGGGAGCTGAAAGTTCAAGCTCCAAACGTCTCAAACCTGAGGACTTGGACAAAATGCCTCTTGAGATGTGTGCACACCTGGTGACAACTACAAGTAGAAACAAAGTCTTGTTTTGAAAGGATTCATTTTACTCAATAAAAATGCAAATCAATTAATAATTTTTTTGAAATGTGTTTTTGTGGATGTTTTTGTTGTTTCTGTCTCTCACTGTTAGAATAAACCCACCAATAAAATTATAAAATTCATTTTTTTGTCAGTAGGCAAACGTACAAAATCAGCAAGGGAATAGATATTTTTTTTCCCCTCACTAAATTTTAAATGCTATTATAAGCTAAGTTCTACAAGCTTTTGGAACAATACCACAAAGAAATGAAATCGCTAAGATCCTCAGAACAGGCCATTCCAATGTTTCCACACATTTCCGCAAACGAGCACAGCTCACTGCTCTGCATCAGTGTTTGTCTGAATATTGAATGATGCACATGACTGCAGATACACACAATGCCGTGTCAATATTATACATGACAGCAAATAATATTAATGCCTCCTAAAAACCCTGTCTCTGTGCATAAATCATTACTTTCACGCACCAACAGTTCAGTCCAGTGTTCATGCTCAGTGGTCATTTACAATAGAATGAATAACGTGTTAGAACGAGTAAATGAATATAAGCCTTATAGTTCTTGTTAAACCTGTAATATGTTTTGTCAGTCATATTAATTATATTTTCCGTGATTGTCAATTGGTTATGAGGTACGTTTCCTTGTTAAATATTACCGAAGGTTTAGGAAATGCTGTGCGGTCTTAAGACAATTGTCTGTTCTTAAAAAGGAAACAATGCTCAACGTACTTTTCCTTACTTTAAACCTGAGCCTTTTTTACCAGACCCTTTTTTACATTTCAGGCATTCACCACAAATACCTTACATTTATATCATTTTTTATCTATCTGAGCATTTGAGGGTTAAGACCCTCCCAGATGTGGCAGCTTGAAGGTGCTGGAGATCGAACCAACAAACAGCAGTCCAACACCTCATTCACTGAGGTCCAAGTTCTAAATGTTTTGTTTAAGGGTTGCAGGAAAAAGCTTCTCTTCATTCTCTGACAGTGTTTTTGTGGTTTAATACATACCCTAAATCAGTCTTTAAAATGTGCTGTACACAATGATCTTTAAACCCTTTATACCTAATTGTCTGATTCTATCACAAAAGGAAGTGGTGTGAGTGCAGATCTTATCTATCCAAGCAGAAACCACACCACATAACAGGCTTTTGAAAGAGAAGTTTGGCTGATTAAACAGGTGGAAACAGGTGGGGCTCCTACAGGAAAACCTGCGCCTTTGTGTAAGAAAAGAAGACTGGACTTCCTTGGTTCGCTCTTACTAAACTATAAAAGAGCTGCTTCCTAATTCATCAATGTACTGAACAGACTATAACTGCTTAATTATACTTATTATTGTTTCCTTTCCTGTTTTTTTCCCCACTGACTGTTTCACCAAGTTCACCTGTCATCTCATTACCATCAGACAGGTGCAGGGACAGCATTGACTAATGCATCTCAGTACAGTGGCAGCAGTCACGTGGCTTATAAGACAACGAGTATTTAAAGAAGTAGGAAAAAATGTTTACACATCAGGATCTTAATGACACTGGCAAAACTGCGATGACAAGATGATTGGCTCAGAGACAGCAGATCCTATTGGATGTTCAACCCTCACAACCAGTAAACTAGATAAAAGGTCATGCAGACCCAGAGCTTTCTGCTGAAAGGAATGAAGGCTGGTCAGTCTCTGTAGCAAAAAATGCTGAAAAATGCCACTGGCGTCTATTTTAATGATGATGGCCAGTCGCAGTAGTAACAAGATAATCACAGTTACATCACATCATTTATAAGTGGCTTTATTATTTTCTTATTGTTCATTGGAATATTACCCAGAGCTTGCAAAACCGCTAGCACGACGTCCAGGAGCTATTGTTTCTTCCAGTCGGACAGGGTTTCCAAACTTTTTTTTAATTGGGGTCAAATTGTGAACACACCTGGGGGCGGGAGCCTTCTTATTACTTATGTGTGTGTACAAAACTGCTTTTTACAAAAAAACATCTATAATGCATCCTATATTTTATGACTCCTTTACAACACATTCCATATGCCTACATGACATGTCTCTATTAATAATATAATCAAATCTGATATGAATGCCCCCCCCACCCCCACCCCAAATGGTGATACTGCTATTATCTGTGTTGTTAATCGGTGTTGAATAACTGTTGGAAAAATATTCTCACTGCCACAGCGGTAACATCCAGGCTCATCCACCCCACACCACCCTGCAGTACCAGCTCACACCTCTCTGCAGCTCCATTTCACACCTTCCCATTTTACCACTCCGCACTTTTTCCCTGCTCTACCATCCCACTCCCCTCCCACACTCCCCACTTCCCTTTGCTTCCACTGCTCTACTACTCCACACTTCCCACACTTCCCCACTTTTTCCCTGCTCTACCACTCCACACTTCCCCACTTCCGCATTTTTTCCCTGCTCTACCACTCCACACTTCCCCACTTTTTCCCTGCTCTACCACTCCACACTTCCCCATTCCGCATTTTTTCCCTGCTTACCACTCCACACTTCCCCACTTTTTCCCTGCTCTACCACTCCACACTTCCCCATTCCGCATTTTTTCTCTGCTCTACCACTCTACACTTTCTCACTCCCACTTTTTCTCTGCTCTATCTCTCCACACCTCCCCACTTTCTCCCTGATCTACCTCTCCACACTTCCCAGTTGTGCACCCCCACCTGAATGTTCTACGACCCCACCATATCATTCTTCCACGAACCTCAACACCTGACCATTTAATTACTCAATACTTTACAGTTCGGTGCCCCGGCACTCAACCCAACCACAACACCATGACCCGTACCATTCTAACACCCGTAACACCTTTAAGTCTACACCCACACCGGTTTTCTACCACCAAAAACTCCCCTGACCGTTCTACCACCAAACATTCGACCCTTCTACCACCCAACATTCGACCCTTCTACCACCCAACATTCGACCCTTCTACCATCCAACATTCGACCCTTTTACCACCCAACATTTGACCTTTCTACCACCCAACAATTGACCCTTCACCACCCAAATTGCGAATGTTTACCACCAACCAACACCTTATAGTTTGTTACTGTTTTACCTTACCGAAACCTAACCAATACTACCAACTCAACACATTTGACCTTTTTACTCAACACCTTTTTACTTACGTTCTACCACTCAACACCTTACCGATCCACCACTCAACACCCTATAGTCCTACCACCTGACACCTAACAGATTTACTACCCCAAACCTGACCATTTCACCACTTTACACTTTATCATTCTACCACACAACACCTTACCGTATTACTACCCAACACCCTACTGTTCTACCAATTAAAACCTTACCATCCTACAACCCAACATCTTATTGTTCTACCACCCAACACCTTACCGTTCTACCACCCAACACCTTACTGTTCTACCATCCCACACCTGACTGTTTTACCACTTCGTACCACCCCAATCCACACCCACCCCTCACTCTTTTTCCACTTTACCACACCTTATTTAGTGCATATAGTCGCAAATTTAACACTTTAATACAAAGTCCCAGTAAAACTAGGCATCTAGTTAAATTGTCACACACTTAAAAGGTTAATATAAGCTATATTATACACCACTAAAGTTTAATACAGAGAGTTTTGTGCAATTAAATCCAAATTCACAGTGAAAAAAAAAATATATATCGATTAGGCAAATGTAGGTCGCATTTCTACTATATAATATTCACGGTTATTAAAGGGATTATGCCTAATTTCATGCATGAAACAGTCTGATTCTAATTTTAAGCATTTGTTTTTAGAAATATGCAAAACGATCAACTGTAAAACAAGAAAATGTATTCAGATTTTTTACATCTAGAAATTTATGTAATTTAATTAATGTCTGTAGTATACACTAGATACATCTAATTACAATTCAGATATTTTCATCTGGTAAAAATGGAAATGGTAGCTCAGTGGTTAAGGTGTTGGACTGCTAACCTGAAGATTGTTGGTTTGTTTCCCAGCACCACCAAGTTACCATTGTTGGGCCTCTAAGCAAGGCCATTAAGTCGCTTTGGATAAGGGTGTCTGCCAAATGCTGTAAACGTTAATGTAATTTATTCAGTGACATTATTCATTTTTCAAGTTTGAAGATTTGTTTAGAACAGAGTTTTTTCCGGAGTGTTTATATTAAAGTTCTGATTTGTGTGGGTGTGTACGTGTTTCTTTGACATGTCTGACATTCTTGACTTATGAAATCAGATTTAAATGGTAAGGCTGCATAAAGTATTCACGCCTGACCTGCAGGGCCAGTTCTGTGCTTACATACCTTACATGCACCTGTTGTACGGAACCAACACACGTACACACACACACACACACACACTACTGTTCTAATTGGTAAAATAGAAATTGATTTTAAAAACATCAATTTAGCTTTTTCTTTCTACCGACTGTAATGTATGTGTGGTGAAATTCCTGTATGTGTTTAAAAATACCCTAATAAAGTTATTCTTTTTAATCATAGGCCACGTCATCATTAGTCCACTTTCCCTTTCAGAGAAAGCGGCAAATCACTTCGACTTATTATCATTATACTTAAAAAAAGCTTTTCTATCCTTATAAAAATTTCTCTTGTTCTCAGTTCTCCATCACAACACCGACTGATACAGTATAATCTGGAGGAATGATCGTCATTCTTCTTGTACACGTTTAGATTTGTAGAATCTGTGCAGATGGTGAGGATAAACGTGGTGAATCTGAGCTGCACGTGCGTTTGGGTTTCCAGCTTTGCACATTCAATGGATTCAGCAGAAAGAAATTAATGTTAAATCTGGAATCAATTTTAAACTTTGCTGTTTTATTATTTGTTCAAAGATCTCAAAACAGAAAAAAAGTCTGTCTCAATATAGACAGGACAGGCTGTACAATCACACACTCCAATGAAGATATTCCGTCTTGAGTTTAGTTACGTTCAAAATTTGTTATAATCTAATTCAAGGGGTTTTTTTTTTGCCGTTACCCAAACTGCTTATTATTATAGATATAAATGTAATTAAATAATAAATGAAGCATTTTTTTTATTTAATATTTTTTTGTAAACATACTTTGGACAATAAAAAATAATAATATAAAACGTGAAGTGTGACAACTTACGGGTTTCATACACAAGACACTTTGGTGTAGGTGTGTGTTTATGGGTGTTTGTATTCAACGGGTCAGGGACAGGTGATATAATAATAACATCAGGCCTTTATTATCTTTGGAAGGTTTTATTGCAGCTATAAATAATTTTGAGTGTTTGTTACCCTATCTCTTCATTGTGATACGTGCTTCAGAAAACGAGTGTTTCAGATGGGTTTAAAATTAATGAAGCAGTGTCACCAAAAGACTCAAGTGGTTGTGAAAACACTACACTTATATTTTAATGAAGTTGAGTTGTTTTCATCCAGTAGTGGAGGACAATCCCATAATGGGCGTGTGGTGGGTTGTTGTATCTTTCTGTTGTTTTTTTCCTCCCTGTCGTGTCTCATTCGTTTCCTGTTTGGGGCGCGTGTGCATGTTCACTCCCCTGCACTACGTCTATTTGTTCCATCTCCTGTCCGAATCACCTATGCAAAAACACACACACACATAACCACAATACACACACAACCCACACACACACCTAACAACACACACTAACACAACATCAAGATTACAGCCAAGGTTTTGGGATAAAGGAAACGACTCAATAAATGACAATCACTTTCTACATTACTTATACAATCCATAATAATAAATATAACATTAAAATATAATAAACCCCCCTCAATTTATATATATACAAATAAATAATCCGTCATTTATGACTTAAACAACGTAATTGACTATATAACATTTTATAAAACAAGTGTCATTTATTTTGAACTGATATTGAAACAATTTTATTGTATACGATTATTTTAATAACTATTTTTATATTAAAATAACAAGAGGTATGAAAACCCAGGCATTATTTAGACACATTATTTAAAACTTTTAATCCAGCGCTCACATATTTCCACATATTTCCACATTTCACAAGTTATGAAACTCTAATCGATTTCTGGATCGACAGGTCCAAGGAACAAAGCCAGATATTATCACTTTATTCACGGATCTTAGACTATGTTTAAAAATTTTGTTGCAAACAGCACTTTTATTCATGTGTATATTTATTTTTGGAAAATAAAAACCTTTCTCAAGCACACATGTAGTTTCTATCACAATTCGTTGGTTGGTTTTTTTAATTTTTGCAACCTTTTGAAACCTATTTTTTATTGCGTTAACCCCAAATTCTGCTTCAGATTTATGAGATTATGATACTGGCTCATGATTCAAATCAGTTTAGTTTTTCATACTCGAAATCTATTATGAATTTTATTTTTCAAATTGCAAGGATACAAAGAACCAAATCATTATTCACTTCACAATATTACAACGATAAAAGGGTTTCTATCCTCAGCTGCACCAACTGAAGTACCCATTGTGCCGCGTACCCAAACTCAATCAAACAATTTTATTGCGTGTTATTAACTTCTTCATTACTAATAAAGATCCCGCTCACACCACTAAATACAGCCTTCCCTAGCATGTTAACCCACCGTGAATTACTTCTTTCACCATTACCCTTTCTCCACTAGGGATCTTCCATCCCACGGCCCTCTCCTCTGGCAGGAGGGAGTTACACCTGGACAGGTCGCAGTCCTCGCAGGGGCCAAACCCTTCCATCACATACATTCACTCTCCATCGCAGGGCCAACCATTTGCAGATTCACTCACCATGGGCCACAAGAATCACCCCTACCCCAGCATGTTTTTAGACTGTGGGAGGAAACCGGAGTAAACCCACGCAAGCACGGGGAGAACATGCAAACTCCACACAGAAAGACCTGGCCGGGAATCAAACCTGCGCTTCCTTGCTGTGAGGCAACAGTGCTAACCACTAAGCCACCGTGCTGCCCCTAGCTGAAGGTATGACATATCTAAATCATAATTATGAGACGCAGTTATGACTTTAAATCAGAATTATGAGATAAAAACTTAAAATTACAAGATTAAGTTTGCATACGAGCCTGTTAAATGGGAGAATCTGGGTCACATGACTTGGTTCAGGTCAGCTGAGATCATTTTTGTCTGAGCTGCAGGAAATAGTTTTTGTTAGTATGAATTATTCAATAGGGGCAGTGGTGGATCAGATGGTTAAGCCTCTGGGTTGTTGATCAGAAGGTCAGGTTTTAAGTTGCAGCACTACCAATCTGCCTCTGTTGGGCCCTTAAGCAAGGTTCTTAACCCTCCCTGCTCCAGAGGTGCTGGCCATGCCATCAAAATAGATATAAGGTGAACATTAAAAAAATATTTGTTTAACTTAAATCACTTTTTTATATTGAATCATCATTAGTTTATTAATTATTAAGTCCTGTATATTATGTACAGCAGGACTTCTGGCAGTAAATTGGGTCCGTTTTGATTTCTTTCTATAAACCAGAGACCATGTAGGAAAGCCATTAGAAACGTTCACTGTTTCTAGAAACGTTTAAAACGCTATAATTTCATCTATTTTAAAAGGAATAACGATGTGGATAATAATAACTTGGGGTTAAGTCTTAAGGTTATTTCTATCAGTTTAAATTCTGGCACTCGCTGCTATCAGATGGATGCTTGTTGGCGTCTAGTGAAGACTACGACTTTGACTGACAACAGAAATCACAACAAAAAATCTTATACTTTTGGCATTTTTTCACATAATTTTTACTTTAAAAGTCATAATTTAGATTTTTTCATTTTTTGGGGTGCTGGCAAAAATGGGATTACTGACCTGAGACACCATTTAACCACAAATACTTTAAATTAAACTTTTTATTGGAAACTGTAGATTGTAGTCATGTGAACGTTATAGAAGTGCTTGTTTTTGTTAAATCCTAGTAAAGGATGTGTTTTTACACTAAAAAGTACAGTAATGTGTCCAGTGTCCAGTGTCCATTCAAGTTTAACCACAATGAATTCTATCAAAATCCACATCGTTTTGTTCTAACATGAAAATGCGTCTGTGCACAAATCCCCTGAACTCCATAAAGACACTGTGTTTGATAATTGAGTTGATTCGTTAAGATCTATTTATTTATTACCCATTTTGCTGTAGGGTTGCTGTTTAGCTCTACTCTTACTTTCCATTTCCAGCATCACCAAATTACCACTGCTGGGCCACTGAGCAAGGCCCCTAACCTTCAATTGCTTATTTTGCCAAATGGCATAAATGTTAATGAATTTGTTATACGTTTACTGTTTAAATGGGATGCTAAAGAGTGAGATTGCGTTTTTGCTGTGGCAAAGCATTGTGCACTTGGATGTGCAGTTTTCCGCTTTCCTGAAACACCTCTGTTGTCCTTTCTGTCCATCTGTTCTTTAATAAGCCACTACCCAAGCTGTGTCTCTACTACTTTTGTTTCCCAAGCATAAGCATGAGCAAGCCTAAGCCTCAAGCTTTCACTAAAGCTTATATCATGTAACTTGTTTATTAACACTCTTTCTTATTTATTATGTACACAGCGCCTTTTTATTAGCACTCTTAGTTCATAATATTATCGCTTATATTCATTATCTCTCCTGCTGCTCCTAACTTAGTATCATAATCATTTCGAAAATTACATGCTCAAATCACTTAATCTGTAACCAAACATACTGATGAGAAACTTTGCAAATCATGCTCAACATCACTATCACATGTACAAAACACACTAAACCTTTGTTAAGTAAGTCAAATCAGTGTAAGTTGGACTGCTATTGGAATTTTGGGGTTGTACAAACCCACTTGGTAAGTGCAGTGGTTAATTGGACTCAACACAGAATTGGAAGTTCTGGGGGTTAACCACCAATTAGTAGTGGTTAGTTTACCACTGCTGGGCCCATAATCTAACCACCGCACTGCTGGGCCCATAAGCAAGGCCCTTAACCCCCAATTGCTCAGGTGTAAAAAGAGAGAATGTAAGTCGCTCTGGATAAGAGACTCTGCTAAATGCTGTAATGTCCATGTGAACACACAGTGGTGTCAGATAGCAAACAGAGATTAGAGATCGAGCGATATCGATGATTTTTTTTCCAAATGATTGAATGACTGAGTGATAATCGATATGCAGCAAAATGATATTAATTGATATTTTAAATAGTAACAGTATTGAAACAATTTTCCTGCAATACTGTCATTTTATTTTAACCCTCACAACAAACAACTTTCACAACTTTACAACTTCATTTCTACAGCAATATAATATTTTTAGTTTTTAATGATTAAAAAAAAAAAACTTTACAGCAATATAAATATATTGTTTTAATGATTAAAAAAAAAAAAGCTTTGCTACTTTAGTTGCGTTTTATTTTTATTTCAATTGAGCATCACTGGGTTGTGTATAGTCTATAGCCTGCCTATCTGCTTATAGTATAGTAAAGTATATGATTTTTCACTAAACGCTGTTTGTCCACAATGTAGTGCAGTACCGACGGTCCTGTGAGCATGTCAAAACAAGTGAGCATGCACAGCCCAAGGTGGCGTCATCTATAAAAGGCTCTGTAATAAGAAAGGCTCTGTAAGGCTAAAGAAGCTGTGTAATAAATACTCTATAATAAAGAAAGGGTTAAAAATCTGGAAAATGATCAATAAAAGGGATTTCCAACCAAGCTATAACAAATATAAATGCTAGTTTCCCAGCCAACACTGTTTATCAAAATAAATACAACACAGAAAGCAAGAATCAAATGCTGTTTGTGTTTAATTTAATATTGCACCACAGAATTAGGACATCTTGTATAAAACAGCAGTTTTGACAGTTTGCAGGCATAAAAAACACAAAGCACATAGAAAAAGAAGGAAATTTAAAATCGTCAAATGTCATTGGAATAATTTAAAGGCAGCCAAAGGTTTTTTTTAAAAACAATTTAATAGATTTAAGACCGTAGTGTCGAATATTTTTACAAATACACACTTTGGAACGAGTCTTAAATGCCTGAGTGTGTTAATGTGTGTGAACTAGCATGATGGAGGAATTGTCATTGTATTTGTCTGTAGGCAACCTGAACAGTGTAACTGAACTGTACATGAACTGTATTTTGGATTCTTTCATGCAAAAGAATTCAAGAAGTAACACTATTTTATACCAAGAATGAACAAAACCTTTAATAAATAATGTTTTGAAAGACTCATAAGCTGTCACTTCTATTAAACACACTGGAAATTAAAGGTCTGTCTTACATACTGGTCGAGGATCGAGTCCGTGTCTTTAAACTGCCGCAAATAAATAACACTAGAGGAACTGATATTGCTTAAAGGAGAATCTGAATAAATGCAACACAGATGATGATGATGATATGATGATGCGCAGTCCTGCACTTGTTCTACTCTACTGTGATGTGGAGTAGCTGTAAGTGCTGTTCGTCTGGACGGAAACTGTAGCCTGCAACGGGCCGCGCGGCGTCTCCAGGCCCCGGAACGTAACTAAAGAAACACAGCAAAAGACGGTTTAATCAGCCAGTGGTGTACAAAACCCTGATTCCATCACCTGTTTAAAAATACACAGACACACACTCACACTCACACACACACACCACACCACACACACACACACACACACCACACAGACACACACTCACACTCACACTCACCAGGCACTTTATTAGGTACACCCGTTTAATTGCTTAGTAACACAAATTACTAATCAGCCAATCACATTTAAAGTTCTGCACGTGTTGTTTTTAATCTACCAAAGTTTTCACACACCACTCCACTGCTGCACTCCCTCCATTGGCTCCCAGTAGCTGCACGCATCAGATTCAAAACACTGATGCTTGCCTACAAAGCCAGAAATGGAGCTGCACACTCCTACCTACAAGCACTTATCACTCCTCGCATCGCACCACGCTCTCTCAGATCCACAAGCACTGCTCGGCTTGTTCCACCACCCCCTAGGACACGAGGTAGGTCTGCCTCAAGGCTGTTCTCTGTTCTGGCACCAAGATGGTGGAAGGAACTTCTCATCAATGTCAGAACAGCAGAGTCACTGGCTGTCTTCAAGAGGAGTTTGAAAACTCATCTTTTTCTTAAATACCTTTGCTCTTGACATTTAATAAAAAAAAAAATAAAGAAAAACAACAACAAAAAAAACCCCTTAATCTTTTCAACAGTTTTTTTTTTGTTGTTGTTACACCAATTTGTGAACTATTATATCAGTATTGAGCTGTTTAATGATGTGACTGTTCTTGTACGTCGCTCTGGACAAGAGCGTCTGCTAAATGCTGTAAATGTAAAAGTTTAAACCTAGCATCAGAATGGGGTGGAAAGGGGATTAAACTCAAAAACTGCTGATCTACTGGGATTTACACACACAACCATCTTTAGGATTTACAGAGAATGGTCAGAAAAAGAGAAAATATCCAGTGAGCGGCAGTTGTGTGGACAAAATGTTGTCACCTTACAACCACAAACTTGATATTTTATGTAATAGACCAACACATAATTGTGAAGTGGACTGAAAATGATGCATGCTTTTCGAAATTGTAAGGACATAAAAATCTTGCCCTGTGGATGACCTCTAACCTACTTTCTGTAGGATCGCAATTCTGTGGTTGCAGTTTTTAAGCATCCTCATTTTCTTCATCTTGAAAACTTCATCTTGAATCTGTATTTTTAAAAACTGAATATTTTCTGTCTAAGAAATCAGATCCAAAAATTTTCAAATGTTCAACATTTAAAACTATTTTAATGCCGCATTATATTCAGTGGTGCTAAATCACCTTTGTCAATAATTCAATAACTCAATTTCAGTTAATTTTGTCATATTTTGTTAGGTTTGTTCATTTCTTTTCTCTTCAAACACTGTGGCAGGTGCTTGAGCCAAGGTTCAGTCTGCCCTTATGGCGTTATTTAGGTGTTCTTCATAATTGTCTAACGTTTTGACTCACGTTGTAAATTCAGAGCTTGTTCATCCTGAACACAACTTTGTTAATAAAAAAAAATGTATGAAACCAAATCATCTTTTTTCAGATAGATGATATTGTCATACAGAAATTCCTAAAATTAAAAACGAACAGAAAAGCAATAGAAACTTCAATTCTGGTTGAAATGTAAAGATGCATTTACACAGCAGAAGAATTAGAAAAAAAAGTGTAGATTAAGATCCTATTCCGATTCTGGGAGTCACAATCCAGTTCCAAAATAGATTCTTAAAGTCCCTAAAGATTCCCACTCCTACTAAACTGCACTAAAGTTTCTTTACACTAGATGTCACTGCAGGGCTGCTGCAAAGAACATTGTAAAAACCCAGGTATGTCCATGTTCCTCACAGAATTAGGAGACTGTGGCAAACAAAGCCAACGAAACTTCCAAAAAGAAAAATAGGGCAATAAATCAGACTGAAAAAAACCTTGATGTTACCCTAAACACACTGGACAGTTTCTAGACATTACAGCATGTTAGAGAAAGAACGCCTTAACCAACAGCACTGCTGCATCGCAGTAATACACACGCTGCCTGAGTAACAGTAAAAACTTTGACATCTTGTTTTCTTCCATAAACAGTTGGTTACTAAGAAATCAATTTCAAATCCAGATGACTGTCATAGTAAAGGCTTGAGCACCTTAAGGGTCCTAGAGGTCCTCGAACACTACCTTCACCTCTGTGTCCTCTGGACCCAACCCCCAATTTCCTCCTGTCTCAGCCGCCTGTTCTCTTAAAAATACGAGCTGTTTGCTTTGCCCCTACCAGCTCCCATAATGCTGTGTTGTTTTTAGCACAAATCACTTCCTTAAGAGTGCTTTCATGCGTCAGATGCTTTGCTTGAAGCAACCACCTCTCAGCTTATTTTTTATTTTTGTCCAGAGTTGGATTAAACCGCAAGTTTGTAACGAATCACACTGTTTAGATCAAATAGAGGTGAAAAAAAAAAATAATCAAAAATCCAGCGATGACCTTGGAAGCAGCCACCCTCTTTCTTCAAGCTCATTTCCAACCGTCTCGAGTTTCACGAGGATGTCTGGACACGGTGGATGTTCACTGTGGAACCGTGTGATTTACGGTGTTCGACTTCTGTAAAACTCACCTTGGCATAAGCGTGCAGTAAACCACTTGGCGTGAAGATTTACTATTACTTTAGATCCTTTATGTCTGACTTGAAGGGAATGCATCGCCTTTTAGGGAATAGTGCTGATGATTAAGGATTAATAGATTCACTTTATCCTTGTAATGCCGTCGGAAAATCGGTTTTAGGCGGCAAAACGGTGGAAGCGGTCATCTTATTTTGAGATTGATTATATTTAAAGAATGTCTGTATGGGGGTTGTTGGCAAGGCAGGTATTTCATCTGTTAAGACAGTTATGGGTTTAAGGAGAAGTTAAATAAGAAGACTTTGACCCGAATGGAAATGATGAATCACACTGCTAAAGACGGACCCATGAGTATCATGGATCAATCATCAGGCGTCTTACATAATTCCAAACCGAGTGAAAAATGCGTCTTAAGTGAACGACGCCTTGTGCAAACGACGCCTCTGAGGGGATTCCCTCCAAGTCCAGTATTATCCGTTTCATCGCTCGGGCTGCTTCCCGACAGGCAGACAGCAGGAGTGGAATCTGGAGTGGGATGCAGGCAGACAAAAGGCTCCAGTGTTTCCGTACGAGGCTGTTAAACACGCACATGGAGACCTCTTAACACCAGCCTTTCCCTGTTCCTATCTGCTTCTACGCTTTGATCTGTGGCCCGTCATGACCCAGCCTGTCCTGGGTTTATTGCTCCTTTAAATCAGCGCGCTATCCTCATCTCGGCTCACTTTTTCAAAATTGCTCTCGATCGGGTGACTGTAAAGTCTCTCTCTCATGCTGCGCAGGTCTGGCCCTCTTTTTTGTTTATAGGCCTCACATGAATTTAAAGGAACTCTGATAGTCAGGCTGCTGGAATTCACATATCGACTAGATGATGGTAAAACTCGCTTCTGAACCGGGTCACCTTTTCCTTGTGTGCAAATGCTCGGCGTGTAAACTAGAACCGCTTACAGATTGCTTTAACCTCCGAATTACCCGCAAGGGTCTATTTCACTGGTGTTCATCAGCTGTAAGGAGGCAGCTTAATATAGCCAGTGAAGAACAGCTCTGCAGTAGTATAGAGTAGAATAATGGCGAGTGTATTAAAGCCATTCCCAGTCTGTCTGGCTGCGGGCTCCCTGCAGGCTGGGTTTCATTATTGTGTTAACCTAGATCTCTCGGACCACTCCGACCAAATGAAAACCAAACTATCTGGCTGCCTAATTCCCAGTGCTCTTGCAGTGTGTTTTACAGCTATCGCTTACAAAGAGTGGTGGAAAAAAAAAACACTTTTCTTCCTCTGTAGTCACTAGCTCTTTTAGTTTTAACAGTCCCTCTCCTCCTGTGTGTGCCTCTCTTTCTCTCTCTCTTTCTCGAAAATACACACACACACACACGTGTAATGCTTGTATTTAAACTTTAGATTCGGTTAAAAGCTTGTTCTCTACACCCTAGCCAACAACAACAGATAAATAGCAAGCACCTCAACACACCCCAGGAGTGTCAGCTAATAAAAATAACCACTTTCTACGTTGAATTTATCTCTTACGTCTGTTCGATTGCAGTTTCTCAAGGAACAAAAGCTCTTATTAAAAAGGCGTCACACCAGGAGGGAGGAGTGTAAATCCATAAATCAAATCATCAGCTTGTGCTTTGCAAAGCTGTCCTGTGAGCGGGAAGCGGGGTGTAGGGGCTAAACTGGGAAACGTCAGGAGTTTGAGATGTCTGTTATTTCTTCTTCCACACTACAGCTTTTGCTATTGAAGGGGGTGGTGTTGCTGGTGAAGCAGGAAAAAAAACCTGACACGAATGAAGAGTATAATATCACACCAGGGCCGGTGTCAGAATTGGTCCCCAATCGGGAACCGAGCTGCGCTTTTCACAGAAAAAAGTCCGTGAGTTACCTCGAGTGGTAACCGATGACATCAGTAGGGGAGCTTCCCCTCAGACCAGTTTGAAAGATGCCATTTTGAAAAGCTGAGTCACCACGACAGATAAATAACACAGAGGAATAAAATCCAGAAGTTTTTAGAAGAGACCACCACTTCCCTCGCTGTCAGGTTCACCAGGAAAGTCCACAGTCCAAGTCTAGACTAGAAAGACTAGGTAAAAAAAGCACCAAGTAAAAAAAAGCACAGATATGAGGAGATGGTGGGGGAATGGCAATCGTTTTATCTGATTCACCATGTAAACACAAAATGGTTGGTTCGGTATAAAGGCAGGCTGTGGCCCAGTACCGGCTCATCCAGCTGCATCACCGGTCTGGGCCCAGGTGGAAAAAGCGGTATTAGATGTGCTCTATTTAAAACAACAGAACACACTGGCTCTAAACCATAGAGACATGACTGAAGTAAATTTCTACGTCCCTGAATGAGTTAAACCTACTGACCTGACGTTAAACCTGACCGGTCATTTAAAAAGATCAGTTACCTGCAAGGGTAACTCCGTGATGTGAAGTATTCTCCATTTTGACAGTCTATAAGGAAATCCGGAGTGGTGGCTGCATCTGCAGGGATTAATCTATCTACAAGGAAACACATTAGACACAGTTTATAAGATTAAACACTGTATAACTTAGCAATTGTTTACAGACTCAGTCTGTGTCCAAAATAACATACTTCCGTACTATATAGTACATGAAACAGAGTTTGCAAAAAACAGTTGAAGTTCCCGGATGATCTACTTTCACCTGGATTCTAAACTACACATACAATGGACACTGTACCATTTCGAAAAGTCACTAGAAGAGACAATTCAGCATAAATTAGCTTTAAGAAATTGTGGTTAAATAATAATTTTCCAAGTAAGCCTTAAAAATGATAATTTTTGGGGACACAATAGACTAGAATGACACCATGTTTGGTGTCAATGCTATCATGTGGCTAGTCATCCGTCAACAGACGGATTTGTGGTGTTACCTGCGCTGTAGAAGAAGTTGGGCTGCTCCAGAGCGTCAGTTTCTTGTAAAAACGTCTCTCCGTCAGCAGCGTACAAAAAGGGTTCCACTTCATCCATCTGTTGATTCACGACCATCTCCAGCCACTGAGAATTGTGCCAGCGGAATTTCTCATTTTGGATCTTCTTCTTCCATTCTTCATCGTACTCCTGTGTATGGAAAGAGAACCATGATTCTTCATATTCTGGGACGCAGCTGATGACAAATGAAAAAGACTTTGATAGATGCTACTGCTGACCAGCCAGCCTAAAGGCCTATGAAAGCCACGTTTAGAACCGGCATCTGTGTTAGCATGCATAGCGCCAAGAAGTTAACATGGCAAATGTTTGTGTAGGATCTTCGACAGGGCCATGTTCCACCGAGACCGGCTGATTAATCACCGAAGCCCAAAGCAGAGGCCGGTAAGGCTCAGTGACTTACAAGACTTATTATTACAATACAGGCCAAATGAACATGATTTATCGGAGTAGAAATAAACCAAACCAGAAGACACACTTAAAATAGCAAAAACAAGCAAGGAGAACAACTGCTAAGACACCAATAAAAGCAACATTAAGGAGCAGATCTGCACAAAAGAAGAAAAAATAAAGAAAGCAACAGCAGAGGTCTTGATGAAGCTTTAACATAAGGCTGTGTATTGGCAAGGGCTGATATGATACATGGGTAACAGTACAATATATCACGATATATATTGCAATACAATACATATTGTAATACTTGAAAAAGGGAAACAAATATCTAAAAATACATACAACAAATACAAAATCGGAGACGCCCGAAAGTGGAGGAAGTGTTTTAACACGCACTGAATGTTTAATTGAATATTAAAGTAAACGCAAATCAGATTAAAATTTAATAAAACAAATATCATGATTGTTAGCTGTATCAATATTTTTACACCGCCGTACTTTAAACCAAACCTTCGATTGCCAAGAAAAACCTACCCAAAATTAACAAGCTAGTGGATTAGTGTATGTGTGTGTGTGTGTGGTATGTAGCAGACCTGTGTTCTGTCGTGGATACCTATCTGAGTCTAACCAGACACCACCAGGCTCTTTGATGTGGCTCCCAGTTTTAATAGCGCTGCCTGATCAGTTGTATAGAACACTTCCCCTGGCCTCCAAACCAAACCTGGTATAATGGAGACCTAATTACATTAATCTCTGGCCTGGCAACAATCACTCAGCAACGATGTACAGGCAAATCCACAGCTAAGCCGGCGGACAGATTAAAGTGAACTGGACAGATGAGTTAAATGGATTGGGAAAGAAATCAGGTAAGGCTATGCAAATAAACACCTACGGCTATAATATCCAGTGTGTTGTTGCAGACTTTGCAGATTTCGGCGTTCTTGTCATGCATCAGGTCGATGAGGTAAGCTGGAGCTTCTGTAAGGCAGAGTTAAGGTAAAAGCCTGTAACGGAGCAAAACATACGATATATATACACAACATATATATATTTGCAAGAGAATACATGAAAGAAACGTGTGAAAGGATACGAGTCTCCTTTATAATGATGTCTCGAGTGGCCTGGTGAAACACCATCTGGTAGAAGACGTACACGATTTGACAAACAAATTCATCATCCTCCTGTTGGGCTGCAGAAGAAAAAAAAAAAAAAAAGATCTAAGGCAAGAATTTTTGTAGAAAATTGTTCAGGACATGACTATGACTTTACCATTAAGCAGCTCGATCAGACCGGGGATGATGCCAGATTTAGCTAACATGGCGGCACAGGAGTCGTCCATAGAAACTGTGCCGATCAATATGACCACCTCCAGCATGAGGTCTTCTTCTGTAAAACCTGGAGGTCCGAGATAAGATTAGCGATGAAGGACAATCCTGTGCGAGCATGGTTTTAAACTGGGATCTTGCTGTTAAAAGTTAGTAATATAGATAGGTATTAGTGGTAGCTAAGTGTTTAAGGTGATGGATTGCTGTTGGATTAATTTCCAAGGCCCTTATCCCTCAACTGCACAATTGGATAAAAATAAGATAAATGTAAGTTGCTTTCACTTATGTTCCTTGAGCTATCATGATGCTATAATGACTTACCAGGTTTGAGGTTCTCCTTAAGGAAAGGTACCAGGTCAAATTCTTTAAGCACCAGTTCCCAGTCCAGGCCAGGGACGTTAAGATTGGCCAGGGTGCCCAAACACTCGATGACAAATTCCTCGTCTTTGTTGTGACTGATCTGCCCTGCGAGGTCTCCGACATAATCCTACAGGAATACAGGCTGTTAGAATAAAGACCTATGAACAGGCTGAGGACAGACGAGGGTCATGTCTGTGGTAACACTCACAATGAATAAATCCTTGGACGAGCCATCATGCTGGGAAATGTTTCGGATTATTTTCATCATCAGTGGATCCTTCAGCTTGAATGCTCTCTTTATCAGCATCTTCAGTCCATCACCTGGTTGAAGAAGACACAAAGTGATTATATATATATACAGCTGAGGTTTACACAATGCATTCGAAATCTTCTGGATTTTTGTTTATATCTGCCCTGAATACGCATTTTCCTACCGCAAATGTTTACACACTGTTGACCAAGTGACATTATAACTGACTTTACACAAATTACCAGTTCAAAGCCTTTTAATTATTAATACTGTGCAGAATGTGAGCGAAATAAGCATCAAAAATTTCCAATCTGCGCTCAAAGCATTTTATAATCGCTCCGGAATTTGTTTTTCTCCACTCTTCACTCATTCTGCACGCTCTTCTAACTTGCTCTATGTTCGCTTCATGGAAGAATGAGTGCCTTGTTAATGCTCCACTGTAAATATTTTAGTATATTACTATTTATTATAGACACATAGATAGACAGACACACACAGATAGACAGACAGACACACACACAGACAGATAAATACACAGATACACAGGCATCTAGATACACAGACAGACAGATGCATCTTTAGGTGTTGCATCTCTATATTAGTTTTACTGGATCTTGGTGCTGCATTTGATTATGACATCCATACAATTTTGTAAATTTAAATAGAGAACTATCCAGTGTAAAGCCAGTAAAATATGGGGTCCCACAAGGATCAGTTTCAGGACCTCAAATTTTCTCAGTATACATGCTTTCCTTGGGTAACATAATTAGAAGCTATATGTCTCATTAAAACCTAATGAATTATCAAAATTGTCCAGATTAGCTAAGTGACAGCAACTTGTCTTTTGAAAGTCAAATTACTCGATTAATCGATATTACTTAAAAAGCCTTCTTACACCTCAAAAATATTGCCAAGATTAGAAACATTTTATATGTATCAGGTGCAGAGAAGCTGGTTCATGAATTCATAACCTCCAGACTAGACTACTGTAATGCATTACTAGGTGGTTGTCATACATCTTTGGTAAACAAGCTACAGCTAGTCCAATATGCAGCTGCCAGAGTTCTTAAGAGGTCTTGAAAATATGAACACATAACATCAATATTATCATCCCTGCATTGGCTACCTGTTAAATTTAGGATTGATTACAAAATATTGCTACTTACTTTTAGGGCACTAAATGGTTTGGCTCTAACGTACTTAACTAGTCCTTTCACTTGCTACAATCCATTACGCTTCTTAAGATCTCAATCTTCTCGTAGTCCCCAGAATAGCAAAGTCCACAAAAAGAGGTAGAGCTTCTCATATTTAGCTGCAAAACTATGAAACTATGAACTATGAAACAGTCTCCCAGTTTAAACATAAAGACATATCTCTTTAACCAGGCATACACATAACATATCCCATAATTTTATGCTCCAGTATATCTAATCAAAGGCACATTATCAGCTAGTGCCTGCTAATATTTTAAACAGCAGCTACGCTAATTTCTCTCCACCTGTTTTCATTTTATACCCATGCTGAGGTATCCAGAGATTGAGCCAGCATTGATAGACCTTCAGGGAGAAGATGCCAACACTGCAGGGATCCTGAGGCACCAGTGACCAGGTTCCTGCCCCTTTCCTCAATCTCAAGGAGCTTGGGGATAAACTCGGACTCGTGCTGCTCCACTAACCCAAGGCTACAAGTTAAATTACATTTGATCGTTTTACTATTTTGTAATTAACACTAACATGCGGTGTCACCCAGATGAGGATGAGTTCCCTCTTGAGTCTGGTTTCTTTCAAGGTTATTTCCTACTTCACTTCAGGGAGTTTTTCCTTACCACGGTCTCCTCCGGCTTGCTCATTAGGGACAAACATACACTTTTCACTGTTACTGCATTCTGTGTAAAGCTGCTTTGAGACAATGTCTGTTGTTAAAACCGTTATACAAATAAAAATGAATTGAATTGAATACACAGACAGACAAATGCACAGACAGAAAGATACACAGACAGACAGATAGACACATAGCTCGATATACAGATGGTAGATGGATACTGTAGACGGATGGATGGATAGATTGATAGATTGATTTATTACTGTGTTCTGTCAGTGGTGTTTAACTGTTTAGCAACATATAAATTTGTTTATGCTCTATGCAGTTGCATTATGGGCTGTTAACATGAGTTGAGCTTGTTATGGAGCGTTTGGAGAGACAGAAACCCACAAAGCTCAGACTTAAAAAAAAAAAAAAAAGCCTGCTCCAAACTCCAGACAAAATCACAGCGTTTCGCTCACATACTGCGACTGTTTTTATCTCTCGTAATGGTTGCTCATAAGCCATATATATATATATATATATATATATATATATATATATATATATTTAGGAAAATATTTTTTTTTTTTTTTTTTTTTTCCCACAGCAGCCTTATGATCAGAGCTCCTATTAAACTAGTTGCAAATGTTTGCTAATGAAAACGGCGAACTTTTAAACAAGATCACTGGTCTAAATTGTTTTACTTCTTATTATTTAATGATTAATAATGTCTGGATAACTTTGACTATATTCATTGATGCGTTGTAAATTGTACACATGTCCCAACCTTCACAGATGAGCTGGGCGTTTCTCTTGTTAGCAGCCAGATTGATGCAGAAGGAGATCAGCTCCGGGTCTACTTCCTCTTCAGTGCAATCAAACAACATCTTCATCACCTGTCAGTTATCAAAGTGCACACACACACACACACACCTTGCAAAAATAGAAATTCATTCATTCATCTTCTATACCCGCTTATTCCCTAATTCAGGGTCACAGGGATCTGCTGAAGCCTATCCCTATCCCTAGGCCGAAAGACAGGAGGGGTAAAATAAAAAATTATAGATATAAAAAAATATGTACAGGAAAATCTGATGAGTTTGAACCAAAACAAAGAAATAAGCTCTGGCTAAACCAAACCGATGTATTCTCCTTTGTCTAACTTAGCTCTAGCCCAATCGGAGCAGACAGTTAGGGAGCAGCTCCAATTAGTCCAGACCTAGACAAGCAGGAGCTCAGGATTTCCCTCTAAACAGCTCTTAATTTTAGAAGCGTATCCCTGTGTCACTCCTTATTAGCTCAGATGTAAAGTCATGCCCAGGACTGAACAGGAGCCAGGGTGTGCGACCCTAAGTGAGTTTGTGTATGTGTGACGTTAACATTGAGCAGAACGGCAGGCAGGTCTGGCCAAGGCTAGTCAGCTCTGAGAGGAGGCCATGCTGTGCAATCACCCAGTTCTGGAGGATCACGTAGCAGCAGCCCTGGAGCCGTAATCACACAGCGGCTAGACTTACTGGCACCTGCCTTGCTTGCGCTTCCGTGCTGCCCCAAAGCGCCTCTGTACATCCTGAAGGCTAAAGCATGCTAAATAACAAATCCCATGCTCCCAAATCCATACCTCTAGATGTCTTCTCGACGTAAATTTGAAATGAAAGTTGAATTGAAATGCCACCAAACGCTTTGCTCATGTGTCGTTTTATTCTATAATGGCTTTATTTTAATGCTTCTCTCTAATCTTTGAAGGCACATTACCTGTGGAATACAGTCTGTGTAGGCGAACATGAACCTGTAGCTGTCATCCATGCTAATATGGTACAATATGCGCATGGCAAAGTGCTTCTGTGCTTCATCTCCTAAAATAAACACACACAGCAAAAATATAGATGCAGATTACAGTAAAATAAAACGGAGTATATACTAGTATTTTGTAATCATGTTTGGTAAAACAAAAGTTGATAAGAACATGTTTTTTATGGCGTTAAAATTAGAGCCTTTTGGTAGAGCAAAAAATGAATCGAGGCAGTGTTTCTACATACAAAAGGCAAAAATAGAGATTTACATATTTCTAGAGGGCTTTTTGCACACAAACACACACACACACACACACAGGTCAGGAGTGAGGTCTCCAGCCTAATCAGAGTCAGCGAGTGTGAGCGAAAGATAGAAAGAGAAAGAGAGAGAAAGGGAAAGTGGACAAGGGGACTAGTCGGAGCCGGTCGCGGACCCTTCGGGCTAGGTTATCTCAGCCTATTAAAGCCAGATGTTTTTTCCAAGACCCAGAAAGAAAAGGACTCCTCCATTTAATTGGCAAAAAACAAGAAGGAAGCATAAATTTTACTGCCATTAATAACTTCAAGCCATGCTACTCTACTTTGCCAGCAACGGCGATTGGCCTGAACATGTGCTTCTCGTTAGCCCAAGAGACACGCACATACACACGCATGGTAGTGCTCTGCTCGGCAGGTACGGGGAACACAACAGCGGATAGTTTACGAGGGCTGTGCGGATTGGCTCTCCTGTAAAACAGAAACGGTTCAGAACCCAACTGGTGCCATGGACAGGACTAAAGGTAGAGAGCTGCGGGAAAAAGCGTTGTTAGAAACTAATTATGCCGTTCAGGGGCAGTTAGTGGGAAAGCACTAGAGCTGCACTTCAATTACAAACCACCCAGCCTCCAAGAAATTACAGAGAGGAGGCCTGCAGGCGTCAACCTTCGTCCCTCTCCCTGAGCTTTAGACAAGGATTTTAACGTGGTCGGCATTGCCACAAATAAACAGTAAATAGCTGCACTAAACAGACTTCAAAGCGGATTTACGAGGTGGCGTTAGAAGGAGTGATCCTGTGAAGCTGATGGACCAGACCCAAAAAAATAAAGAGTCGAGCTAAGCAGCATCTAATGTGTGCTTTTTAGAAAAAAAAAAATCCCAAATAAATAAAGATCACAGGATCGAGGGAGAGATAATGCAGAGATTAAACATGACTAGATAATGATGACCAGTTTACTAGAAAATAGAGTTGGCAGCCTCCATTAACTACTTTAACACAAAGACCAATAACTGAAAGTAAATCCCACTTTTCTGTAACCTTATCCTTATATTAAAACGCTGAGCGATTTAATTCCCAGCGGTATGCGGTAAATTACTTTGAATTAAAACCTGGTTTGGTGTATTTGCCTAGCCGGTCTGTTTTATGTGTTTATTAGAAACCAGATCAGCCCCTATAAAAATTTCTAGCTCTGTGTAAACTCATTTGTTTATACTTGTGGGAACTGGACGTAAAATGAGTTCATTATGCAACGATTGCAGGAGCGTGATAAATACCATCAAGTTGGTGCTGGTGTGAGCAGACAGAGTATTTATTTATGTGTATAAGTGGTATTTCGACTCTTGATTTTGAAAAAATGTAGTTAAAAGATTAGCGATCGCTACCCCTTCTTTCCTGTCTTGAACACAAAACAGAGGAACAAAATCAGTTTGGATACTGAGAAAAGTGGATGACGGTTACCCCCTCCTCACGGTTAAGAGATAACACTGGGGCAGCAGTGATGAGAGGAGGGTGAACCTTGCTTTTAATCTTATCGGCAGGGTTGCGACCTGTCGTGTGGTCCTGGGTGGATTTGCGAACCTCTCACTTGAGGAGAAGAGATAAGAGATGAGATGAGTAACACTCATCGGCACGAGTGCCAGATGGATGCTGTAGAACATCGCGTGCAACACTTTTAGCTCCACACACATTCCTTTCTGAAATTTAAACATAAGGTCTGGATGAATAGACCTTTAGCTACAGGAAGTGTGAGTGATCGAATGTGCTTACGAATCTCCACAGGTAGCTCACGCTGAACGTCCCCAGTCCTGGAAGAACAACATTTGCTTTAGAAGCAAGCATGTTATTTTAACTAGTACTTTATATTGATTATGTGGGACATGTGACACCCCTCGGGACCCTTGAAAAAAGACACATCAGTGGTGCCAAACGCAACCACGCCTGGCTGGATGGATCAGGCACCGATCACACACTATTTCTCCTCAGGATGTGGTTAGGATTCGATCCGGACACAGACCAGGTCTGTTCGGTCAGCCTGAGGACTGAAAACACTGAGGTGTTTGACATTTGCTAATGTAGTATTTTTTTTTTGCTAGCTCTTTCGCTAGCTAGCCCATTATTTTATTTTCTGCTGAAAAAAGGGGGTTAAAAAAACAATACGAGGTCATTAGAGATTTATGATGTCTTGTACGCGCAGCTGTTCCTAAAATGTCTTTTTAAGAGCTCTTTCAGTGACCTGGCTCATAAAATTCTACAGTACTGGAAGGACTAATCAACCAGAGCGCCATGGAAAAACATCCACAACCTCTTTAAAGGGTACACGTTTGAAATTAGCACATGCATTAATAATGTCTCACTTATGCATTTGTGCTTATGCACAGTGTTTAGTGTATTGTTTACTGGAAAACTCTCAAAAATAACCATCTCTGATCTCACAAATACTACTGTAGTTGAATAAACACAAATCCATACACAGTCACATGACCAAATCTAGCGGAAAGACTGCACTTAAGAAGCAGAAATGGTTGCCTTAGTCATGGGTGCACAAACTTTAACTGTTTTTTTAAATTAA